>JAOXXN010000446.1:59971323-59994757 GCA_026770055.1 Myrmophylax atrothorax
AAGCTACTTGGCCTGATACAATAAAATAAATAACAAATATATAAACGAACCCTGAAAAATATCACTGTGAAACTTGTAGACTTTCAAGGAGACTTCAAAACAAAATTATTTTCTTTCTACTGTTTCTTTTGAAAATAAAAAACTAGATAGCTTCTAATCTAGAAGCGCATTCTCAACAAAGATGACATCACATTACAGTAGATATATTTATTAAAATATTGATTAAAATGACAGAATATATTAGCAATTGTTACATAAAATTTCATCTCTGTGAAGAACGGATTTTCAAAAGAAAACAACTTGCATATGAAGTATTTTTACCTAGCTAAAAGGTGAAAATTAAGATGCTCCAGTACAGCTGCTGTGCTTATTAAGAGCCAGCCTCTGCCACATTGGTCCCATCAGATAGTATCTGCATTCCTTAAATAATCCCACTGAATCCAATGGAAAACCTGACAGAGTAAGGTACAACTGTTGCAATTAACAGTGGCAGAATCTGACCTTAAGGTCATTTTAATAAGCATACTGGTGACTCACTATTTCCTAAGGATCACTTTTCATAATCTATTCCATAAAAATGAGCTCTAGAAAGATACAGTTTCTCCCGTTCCAATATTCCAGACAATTGGACATCCTGATGAGAACAAAACATCGCCTGCTTGTTCCAGTGAAGGAAATGCCCAGCAGAACATCTGTACAGCATGAGACACATAAATGATAACATCAAACTGTCCCCTGTTGGTCAGTCCCCGAGCTGCCCTGGCTTTGCACTGCTGACAAACCAAGACTCCAGGTCAGTCATTGTCCTCCCAGCCTGTACGGCAATTACCTTACTGGGTGGAAAGACACATCTGATGATACTGTTGGTTTTGTCAAGGCAAAAAAGTTCCCAAGTCCCTGACTTAGGGACTGATGCAGAGACAAAACCTCACAATTTTGGAGTAAATTCTGCCCTTGAAGCTTCCCCGTTGATGATGGATGACTCCCACAGCCAACAGGCTCTTCTGGATCAGATACTGACAATGGAGTATGGGACTTGTATTTAACACCTGCAGGCTGCTAAATACAAGTGCCAAACACAGCTTTTCCCCTCCAGTCCCTTTACTGATGTGTGTAAGCCTAGATGGTGAAGTTAGAACTTCCTCCCAGTTATCAAGCTACTTTTTTTCCCAGTGTCATAAATAAATTTAATATTCTGAGATAAATACACGAAAATATCAAATTATTCCTTAAGTAACAGTTTAAAGTTCTGCCATATCAACCAAAAGCATCTTCCAAACTGTAGTAATGTCTTATACACAAACAATTTGTTGATAGTATTTTAACTATTTGGTTTATTCTCTTTCTGCATTGTCTTCTAGCTGTTGTCTCCGTGCAATAAGAAAATAGCACATGGTTTATGTACTGACCTGTCAAGCTTAGAAGAAATGGAAAAGATACAAACCAACTGGTGCTGTCACTGATAAAGTACTTCAGGTTTGAGTACAAACTGTATATCCTACAGAGATTACTATAAGCATGCCAGGTTTATAGTTATTCATTATTATGCTTCTGGGAAAATAAACCAATATATCTTGATAGTTTTAAATACCTAATAGATCCTCTGAATCGCTGCTGATTATTTAGCCTATATTTCTGTCACTGTATCTCAAAATTAACTGAGAGGGAGCATTTTGAATTTGTAAAGTTATAAGAAAAAAATTGCAAAAATAACTTTTTTAGCCTTTAAAAGGACACAAAAACACTGACTGAAGCAGACTCCCATCAAGAGACCAGCCAGAACAATAAAAGCAGGAATAGGAGACAACTAACAACAAATTTGAACTGACTCTCAAGCATCAGCTATCAAACAATGCTTTCAGAATCTCACAGGTTGTATTTCCCATAATAGGAAATAAAAGTCCATCGCATTCTGCTCATGTGAACAATTAGTTTTGGTCACAAGATTCAGAAGCTAAAGATTTCTAGCAAACATATGTACTTATAAAGTGATATTTTAAACTCTGCTCTTATGTTGGCCTTGCAAGAGCAACTTGGCCCACCTCAAAGTGTAAACACATCTCTCACTTGTTAGAGAGGAAAGGGTAAATTAATTTTCCAGTTTTTCTTTTGTCTTACAGAGGTGGAGGAGAGGAGAAGAAAACAGTCCTTGCATAAAATTCTTTAGCAATAAATCTGAGTAAGAAATGATGCCAGATGAATTCAGAGAAGTAGTCCACACACAAACACTGAGCAGAATTACAGAGCAATTCATGTTAACTGAGATGATTTTTAATGAATTTCAGAGCAGCATATCATGGCCTGGCTTAGAATAGGGAACAGACACTATCCGGGTAGGCATGGAAAACATTGCTGAGGAGGTCACAGTTTCAGTATCAAGACAGAAAATGAGGGAAGAAAATGAGTGTATAAGATGAATTTTGCAATAAAAAGAAGAGGATAAGGCAGATGACAGATGGTTAGTTCAGAGGATAATGAGGAGACCCCACTGGCACAAGTGGCTTCCCTGCACACTCTCCTTTCATGCTGTTTGGACACAATGGGGTCAGTTGGGGTATCCAAGAGCTAGTTCCCTCTACAGACACTGGTCTAGTCCCTGGTGAGACCTTTTGGGCCTGTAACCACTTCTGAAAACCTGAGCCTGTGCTGTCTGCAGACATGGCTGTGGAGAAAAGTGAGGTACAGTCTGGCAAGAGTAGCAGTGAAAAGGTAAAAATTTATTAATCTATTGCCTTCATTTAGAGCTCACCCCAGCTAACCTATCTTTTCTGCTTCTTGAGGAAGATTTATGTGATTGCTAAAGAACTGATGATTATTTTGTTTATCACACACAGCAGTTCTCAATGAAAGGATATAACCAGCATCCCTTGGCTCCAGTTCTCTGGGGATTTGTGCAGCTTTTATAGCCCTGAACCTCTCTTCTTTCTGAAGGCAGGACTTCCCAAGAACTGCATGTTTAATACACAACATTAACTTTGATGAAACAGTCCATGACCAATTTCCTCCTTAATGTATGAAGCTCGTTAACCACGACAGCTTTATGTTTATAATTCAGCAATTCTACTGGGTGAAAAAAACAAAACAAAAACCAAAAAAACAACACAACACCAAAACCAAACAACACACCTAAAACCTGCATTAGGTAGAGGGTTACACTCTGAACTCAGCTGGTGGAGCACATCCAGTTTTACATAGCTGCATCTAAGATCAAGTTTAGATTCCAGCATTACCATGAGATTCAACAAAACCTTGAGGTGGGACCTGCCAGTAGTAATGAAGGCTGAGAGGACTAAACCTCACTGAGAGGTCTACTGCAAGACTCTCTGCATCATGCCCAGCATCCTTGGTAGCTTCTACAGGTAATCCTGTGTTCAGATTTCCATCTACAAACACTCAGATATTCTGAACTCTCGGTGTGCTAGCCTCCTCCCCCCCTCCCCCCCAAAAAAAGAAGAGGAGGAAGAAGAGGAAGAGAAGAAGCTTAAGGGAAGAAGGAGAAGGAGAAGATGAGAAAAACAATACTGGTTTTAAAGTTTCTCAAAAGTTCAGCCTGGAAATTGCACAGGGGCTAATGAATCAGCCCAGACCCCCCTCCATCCTCAGCTAGATCTGCATCCAGCATTCCTGTCTATGTTTACAGCTGGGGAGAAATTGAATTACCTACATTGTATTATTTTAGCATAAACGAACAGGAAGACTGCACCAAAATTGATGACCCAGCGGTTATTGCCCCTCCCTGATTGTACTGTATATGCCGAGCTTTCTAGACTCAAATTTATTGGTTCGTCAGAAACTTTGGTTATTTTCATCAAGTTGAGTTTTACATTAAACATTCCTCCACTTAATTGGAACCATGCGGACACATTTGGGCAGCATCCATATTCCTGCTCAAATAAAAGGGGTACTTTGTTACAAATTCAGCATACTTTGCTGTTAAATTATATTTTGCTAGCAATTACAATTAAATATGAAGTTCACACTTAATAGTAGACCTTGTAATGATGTGGGAGTAGTTCTCCTTCCCTGAACATCATGCGTGGGTGGGAGAAGGGAGAGCCCTGCAGCTTCATTTTAATAATGAAATAAATAGTTCTGCTGGTGAGTAATTCAGGGATTTTAAAACAGGGCAGTGGCAGGATGAACATAGTTTAAGAAGCTTATTTAACCCTCTCACCTGCTACTTCTAGCTTGCTCAGGAATTCCCACCATCCAATTGCAGACAGAGAGGAACAGCACCAAGAGATTTGGGAAGAGGTCAGGGGGTTGTGCAATGCCCTTTTTTTCCTTCCTTTTAGTCCCCTTGTGAAAATTGTTGAGGATAGAAAAGTCAAGTTTGCAGAAAGTTTTTAAAGGTCTCCTTTTCTCCCAGTAGGATTCTGAATTTGAATAACAAGAAATTTCTAAAAATGCTCTGCTTTTCTGGATTTTGTCTTGAAAAACAGGTAATGTTGCTCTGAAAACTGAGATTTCATTTTAAATTTCATTTGTGGTTTTATACATTTATGCTTGTTCCTGTTAGTCATAAGCGTGCCTGTTATAGAAGTGTATGAAATGGTATCATTAGAAGATGAAGAGGAGACACAGAGCTATGGGAAAGCAGATTTGATATGATAGTACAAAGCAGGCTCTTTCAATGTGAAATATTTTAACTATTACATGTTATTGTGGTATTTCTACTATCCTAAAACATGTTTCTGCTGACATCTCATGGAATTACAGAGTATAAATGACAATGAAAAATACAATTATAAAACTTACAGGAAAACTTTCTCATTCTATATTATTTTTTTCTGAAAGCAGTTTTAAAATTTTATTTGTACTGAGGAAAACTTATGAAAGTTCTAGTGGTCTAGGCCTGAGGAGACACTGGGATGAAATCTGCTTTACTAAAATAAAGAAACCCCAAGATTAACCTGATGAAAATATTTCTGCCAAGGTCGAGCTGATTTCTGAGGCTTTGCCCTTAAAATCTCTTGCTGTCCTTCAAAAGAACCTAATGTCCACGCTGTCCTTCATGTACAGTTGATACTGCCCAGCTACTGTCACCCAACATTCAATCCAAGGCATTCTGTGCTTTCCCTCTGCTAAACCAGGTTCAGTATGTTTGAAAGACACCTGCATGCATGTCCAACTCAGAAGAAAAACAAAATATGAGACTGATGCTGTGTCAGCAATTGAAAGAAGCTGCCCTTGATGATGATGGCAGCTCCTTACATTTGTGGGCATACATTAGTGGCCAGTTGGAGATGTGAATTATCCTTGTTTTGGCTGGGATAGAGCTAATTTTCTTCCTAGTAACTGGTACAGTGACATGTTTTGGACTTACTATGAGAATAATGTTGATAATATACGAATGTTTGTAGTGGTTTCTAAGTACTGTTTATACTAAGACAAGGACTTTCCAGCTTCTTATGCCCTGCCAGCAAGAATGCTGAAAGGGCACAAGAAGCTGCAAGGGGATATAGACAGGACAGCTGACTCCAACTGGCCAAAGGGATATTCCATCCCATACAGCATCACACTCAGTACATAAACTGGGAGGAAAGCTGGCCCAGAGCCACTGCTCAGGAACTGGCTGGGCATCAATTGGCGAGTGGTAAGCAATTGCATTGTTCTCTACTTTTTTTCTATATTTTTCCATTATTTTTATTATTTTCTTCCTTTTCTCTCCTACTAAACTGTCTTTTTCTCAACCCACAAGTTTTCTTACTTTTACTCTCCCCCATCCCACTGGTGGGGCATTGAGTGAGCAGCTGGGTGGTATCCAGTTACTGTCTGAGGTTAAACCACAACATGCATGTACCACGTGGGCTCTGGGGACAGGATTTATGTCTCCAGACACACGTCTTCCACACTGAGACTGGCAGTGCATACCACAGAAATCTGCACCAAGCATCTCCTTGCTGAAGTATGGAATTTAAAGAAGTGTTTTCCTTCTTCAGCCCACGCATGTACCCCATTTGTTTCCACCATTGCTATGTTGCCTAAAACGTAAGACAAGAACTTTCCAGACAATATTAGTATGGCTAAAATAGTGAGTCCTGTAATGAAAGCACTTTCGGGTGCAACAAAATACCTAAGTGAGATTCAATGTGAGATTTTTACAAATTTATAACACTACTTAATTATTATATCTAATGGATACATCTAACCCAAAAATTACCCGTCACTGGGGCCATTCTCAGGTCTGCCCCTTTGGAGCTTCTCCAAGGGGTTTGGGCCTTCTGTCTTGCTTTGACTACAACATATCTTCCAGGTGCACATGTCCCAAACAAGATGTCCTTGCTGAAATCTTTTTCCTTAAAAAGAACGTTAAATAGAACTTCAAGAATGTGGCACAAACTGTGAGAAAGAGGTTTAGTAACTATTATAAAGTGTTGGAAACTATACAGCTATATTAAAATCTACAAATATATAAAAAACTTAAGGATCTTAAGGCATGCGTTGTTTCTGCATAAAGCAAACTTGGAGAAGCCCGCTCCATGTAGGCATAAGTGTTTCAGTTCCCTAGGATGGGGAAATTAAATAACTGTGAAAGCTACAGAAAGCACCACCCAACAATGCCACCACCCTATTTCTGATATTGCAACAAGGAATTAAACCTACAACAGCACACTGTTCTCACTGTAGAGCCTGCCTTCCCTGGAGTGAACTTCTGAACTCTTCTGGTCACCTCCAGAGCTGCCATCTCTCCTGGGGTTGGTCATCCACAGAGCTAACACCTCTCCTGAGGGTCCTGGGGGATAGCAAACCACTTCACCAGGTTCAGCCTTTTCTGCTTTTACTCTCCTTTTTCCCATGCAGCCATTATACTAGTAAATACTGGGGAGTTCATTTATTTCAATTACAGGGAAATGAACCTTGTGGTCTTTGATGGACTGAAGATCCCTTGAAATACTTTGGGGGTTCCCAAGCCAGTACCAAACCAGAAAATATTTTTGCTTGATACAATGTATCTTCATGTTTGCCTCATTGGGTGCTTTTCTGTTGCAATTTCATTTCAAACTGGGAAAAATATTTTTTTTATACTGAGTTTTTTCTAAAAAGGTGACAAACATGATTGCACAATAGCATATTGGACTTTGGAACCTATGTTGTTTGACCAGTTTTGAAATTTTACAAAATAATGATCCTTGAAACCTCCACAGACTATCCCCACTCTGTCATGAAGTCCTGGCAGGTCCCAAAGGACTTCCAAGGCCAGCACCTCATGATTTATTTTCAAAAAATTCTCAGTGCCATGATCCAGCTCATGCTTTCTCCAAAGGTGGCCAGATTTCCTCAAAGGCAGACAGTACAAGAAAAGTGCATCTCTAAAGACAAACCCAGAAATATTCTACTGAGGCTGAAGCACTGCATTTCTTTCAGAGCTTGAATCTAAGTCTCTGTCATCCTGCCAATATGTCTGAAAAGGTATTGCACAGAAAATGAGGCTGTGTTGTGGTAAAAGATGCCTTCTGCTCTTTATACAAATCCCCTTCAACAACACATATTCTCATCTGTGCATTTTTAATAGAAGCATAATTTTTGTCATATGTTGTAATGAATAGCATACAACTAAATGGTGCGTATAAGACTGTAATTCCATCTGGGAGTTTATTGACATTGATAAACAACTTGGGTTTTGCTTTTGTGGTTCATGCCATTACAGCAGCTCAACAGGATTACAATCCTGTTAGGTATAGCTGGTTGTAGGCATTATACCATATGATAATGATTGTATGTTTTATTAAGGAAAAATATTTAAAAATGTAATTGAAAATTCTCATCAGTGGTCTGAGAGTGTGGTATTAAAAATTATCTTTATGTTATTACCTGAGTAGCTAGTTTATTTTACTTAAGATCCCTCATCTTGGGCAATGAAAATACTGTAGTTGGATTTAATTATATCTATGTTGAGGGACCAAAGCATATCTCTTGTTATTTTGTGGCATGACTACTTTATAGGATATGAAAACCAGAGCATTGCACTACCCATAAAGGAAAGTGATGCAGAAAAGTCAAGTAATTTCCTAGTCTAAACGGAGTTAAACAGATGCAAACAGTGAAAACTGTGGTTTTACTTTTTTTCTTGAATTTCCAGTCACTAACAGTGGCACTGACAGGAATGGTTTAAATTTTATAGTAACATTTACCTTTAATTGAATTATAATTAATAGATCAGTCAAACCATGTATGCATTTCCCGCAAAATGAAGCTTATGTTAAAATATATTTCCTTCCTGTCTGCAAGTAAAGGTGCAAAACCTGCATGAACAGGAGTTTTCATGCTCCTGCACTTTACTCCCAGTTTGTCTGGATCACCATGGGTTTTAAAAATTTCAGTCATGCAGCCTGTTTCTAGCATGGCCTCACTCTGCTAATTGCCATTTAGTTCACAGTGAAATAACTGCACTAATGACTTCAGCAAAGCCCAGATGTTCTAGGTTGGATGGAAGGGAAATATTTCTGATCTAAACTTCTCTACTTATACAAACCACTGGATATGGCCAGCACTGCCTGAGAGATGACTGGGGCACTAAGTCTGATATCCTGCTGTTTCACTCTGCCCACTGTGCTCTGTGGAAAGGGTACTACCTGTAACACCACAAGTACTGGATTTCCAGATTTCACTTTTTGCACCAAGCACCACTGGCAGGATAATCACTGGGACGGGTCACAGTAGCGCACAGGCACAGGGCACACAGGACAGAGTGCAGCTACATTTATTTGACTAGACAAACTTTAAAGGTTGCTTCCAATCCAAACTATTCTATGATTCTTCCCCTTCCCACTGATGGCTTCACCAAGCTGCTGCTCACCCAGCATCCACACACCAGCCCCGGGTGACTTGCTGCTCCTTTCAGATATTTGCTTTGGTCAGACACAGGAACTCTTGAAAGCTGTGAGAGAGCAGAGGTACTCACATCATCTCCAATCAGCAAAAACAGGGAAATAAACTAGAAGGTATCACTGCCTAAAGAGTCAGTGGAAACTATTCTGCTGAAGCCAATATGCTCTGGAGGCTCTGCTGGCGATAAGAAGTTTCCAGACAGAGGCAACATTCACAAAGTGTCTACTTTTTAAACGCCAAGCTACCATTTAAAGTTTTAAGAGGTACTGGGGTACACTTGCGTATTTATCCCCATTTCATGCAGTTTCAGACTCCACTTTAGACTAGAAAAACTGAAACTTCTTTCAGCATAATGGCACTTCCACTCTGTGGATAGGACCTTCTCTGTTGTACAAAATCTTTGCAGATGTAGCTTTCACAACAAACTCTCTGAGTGGAGATGTGGTATATACTGGCAAGAGATTTTTGCTAGCAGTGTTTACACCAGCTACTCACACAACATAAGTTATACCTCTCAATAGAGCTTTTTGCTGGTATAAGAACATTTACCAGAACTGACAGTTTAATTAGCAGCTTGTTTCTTTTCTTCTCTTTAGATGCTCTTAGCTGCAAAATGTTCGAATGCAGACAGACTTACTACTTCTGGGGAAGCTGCACAATGGCCAGCAAATGATTCCAGCATTGATGGAAGAGTGGAAGGGGCTGAAGCAATACAGCCACAACATTCAGTGAAGCAGCCTTCTCATGAATCCTGGGCAACATCCAACAGTAACACACAAAGATCTGGGGTGGGATTTAGGTTGCTCCTACAGAAGTTCTATGGAGTCAAGGGGGAAGAAAACAGCAGACAACCACCCATGAAGCTAGTTTTGAAGTGACTAAAGATGCTTAAACCCTTTCACTCAACATGTGCATTAAATTCTTATTAGCCTTAAAATATTGAAATTATCAGAAAACCTTCAGTATTGCACCTTTCCACCAGATTATGCCTTTCTCATTCAGATATACCTCCTCATTTGACTAAACAATACACATTTTTTTTCTCTGTTAACACTCTATAATTACAATTCCTGGGAGAGCAAGACAGACAGAAAGAAAGGCTTGGGTGACCAGACTCTACCTCTCTTCCAAAACATTAATAACATTGCCAGCTAAATAATTAAATCATCCCCATTATAAATTCAACACAGAAAGAACAAAACTTGATTCAAGGTTGGATCAGTGGGTAACACCATGAGGTTTTTTTAAAAAAAAGTTTAAAGTAGGGAAATTTGATCTGGAACCACTGAAAGAATAAATTTTGAAGACCATTAGGTTGTTTTTACAGAATCCTTTACGTAAATATAGAGGCACTTTGTCCTGAGTTTGGCTGGGATAGAAATAATTTTCTTCTTAGTAGCACTGGCACTGTGCTGTGCTTTGGATTTAGGATGAGAACAATGTTGATAATATACTGATATTTTAGTTGTTGCTGTGCAGTTCTCACTCTAGGTCAAGGATTTTTCAGTTTCCCATGTTCTGCATGGTACTGAGTCGCCAGCTGGAGTTAAACCATGACAGACTTTAATGGAAGTTATACTATACACATATAAAGGAGAGAAAATTAGACTATATAAGCTATGATAATGTTTTCTGATGAGTACTGAAAAATTCCTGAAAAAACACTTAATAACTATGTAATGTTTATAACAGTCAGCTGAGTGATGTCCTGCTCCAAGGACAAACAGAGCCCTGCAGCTTATTTCTCCGAGTTGCACTCAGGGATTGTGCCTACGCATACACATGCTCTTAGTAGTTACCTCATTTGTGATGATGTCAAAAGGGGTACAGGATCCACCCTCTGCTCTGCCAAAACCAAGAGACATGGTATAGTTTTGGTATTATAGAGAGGTGAGACGAGAGGTGAGACAAAAGGTGAGAGAGAAGATTTTTTGGTGTTTGCTTTTGAAGCTTTAGCTTTATCCTAGGATGAAGATGGTTCACAGCTGAACCAGGAATGCTCCAATCTTTATTGATAGCATCACTATGGTAATGCAGTTACTAATATTTATTTATCTCTGAATTAGCAAATTAAATAATTCAGAAAAAAATTAATCAAGAAGCAGAAAGTTAAGACTAGGTAATGCAGACACCAGGGAAGCCTTAGTACACTACCAGAAATTTTGAGCAATTTGCAATTGGTGTTGCCAGGCACAACTAGAAGAAGGTTGTGTAATCTGACAGAGATACAGGCATGCAGCCAATCCCCTTTAGCTCCTTCCTCCTTCTTCACTTCATGGTCAGAACTCTGTCTTCCCCATACCATGATGATCTTGGCACTGAACTGGAGAGAAAAGAGTTTAGAGTTTTTCTGTTTTGTATTTTGAAACAAAAAAAATCACTTTGTTTCCTGCATTTAGTTAAAGCAAAATTGTGCATTGTTCCTAGGGTTGAACACGTTTGTGGTCTTGCCCATACTCTATATTGCTATGTCTAATGCAACTCCAAGTCCTAGCAATTGGTTTGTACAAAAGGTGGGTATGTGGTTTTGATTCTTTATTACAAAGGAAAGAAAGCTAAGTGTCCTCTATGTCTCTGTTTTTCAGAGGGAAGGAAACACCTTAACCATTACTTTTTAATATGTACTGCTCCTAATAAACACACTGTTGGAGAGGTAGCAAGGATCTTCTGTTGTATTAGATGTTTTCATTCCAATTAATTTTATTTCTATGGCTAAATAATCACCAGACCTGATCTGAGACTGTCCATACCACCTTCCACTGAAGCCAGTGAGAACAAAGGACCCAACTGTGTACATCTACTTGTTAGTTGCGGTGTGCTCACATTTACTGAGATTTAACTGACTTTCAGCAAAGCTGACTGGCCATGTGGATTTGCAGTCTCATGGATTGCAATTTGAGCTTTGGGGTATATTCAGCTTGCACCTTGAGACCAAAACTGCAACTTTGTACAGTTTTTAGGTGGTTGTGGTCAGGGTAAAGCAGCCACTGGGTACTGAGTACGCACTATTTTTAAGCATTGACCTTGCCTCTGATCTCCTTCCAATGCCTTCCCGCACATACAGCTCACTAACCAAGCACTATCCACTTCTTTCTCTGTGGCAATTACTGAGGTTTTGTTGTTGGTTTGTTTTTTGTTTGGTTTGGGTTTTTTTTTAAGGAAGGAGGTTTTCCTTACCAAATTTGGAGAACAGACAAATACTAGTGGCTTCTAATCAGACAGCAGCAGAAAAAAAAAACATGGAGTGAGGAAAGATTGTTCAACTCAGGCTTTTTCTGTAATATATTGAGCCAGGCCTACTTCAATGACCCAGCACTGGTCTGAGGTGTCTTTGTTCACAGTACCACAGAAGCACATGCACCAGAGGTATGCAAGCATCTGGATCGGTCATCAAATGCTCCCTTTGCAGTTCTGGAGGAGTAGGTGCTTCATTTCACTCATTATTTTAAATCTCTCCTTTGAGATGAAATTAAGTGACCCCCAGTTTATGTTTTCCATTGACCACAAAGAGAGTCAGGGGTGATAACTGTACCTTGCAGATTCATAGCTTTGATAAACCAGTCTTGAGGTCATAAACAAAGATACCAAGGGAGAAAAGAAGGACCTTACCCAAAGAAACTCAATAGCCTTCCTGGTATTTTGTCCCATGGACTGTTCCTGAGTCACTGAAGAAAAAAAAGTCCCAAGAAATTACTTGGGCATAAAGGATCAAACTTCTTTCTCCTCATTCCGTGTTCAGGATTGTACACACCAAACTACAGATCAGGCTCTCTCCTGCTTCCTCTCCTTCTTGCTCCAAGACTTTAGCATTTACACTGCACAGGTCCAATTTCAGCAAGGCTGGGGAGACACTACCTACACAGATAGATGAAAAAGGCTGGATTAGTTCAGAAGATAAGCAGTAAAAATTGCTATTACAGAAACTTCACAACACAGCAAACAGATAAAACAGACATTTTTTTCTAGAATAAAAATACACCAAATTACAGTATTTCACATTTAAAGATTCTTGATGCCTTCACATTTTTAAGCATAATTGAGTGTGAAAGGGACATCATTATTATTAAAGTCAAGAAATAAATGGGTACAGATAATATACTTGCAGGTATTCATGTTACCTTCTTCAGGGAGGGTAACATGTATGCACGTGTGCATTTTTAGGAGTGCAGCCACATGCAGTGGGGGAGTCAGGAAAGGAAACAATTTTATTTTCCTAGACTCAACCAAGAAAAAGAAGAACAGATTATGGTGTATTTTTTCTTAAATAGACAAATTAAAACTTGCAAAATAACAATGTAGAAATATCTTCTATGAGCAGATTTCTGAAGTTACAGACTATAATGTATTTTATAATATGATGAATTTGTAAATGTTTTCATGAGTAAAACAAAGACTATTATCATGATCTAATGGAATTATTTTTTAAAATACATGTGAAAGAAAACATTAACTGCTTGATGGAAATGGTAGCTGCTGTCTCGACTTTTTGCATACAGCAAATTATCTCATGTTTAAAGTTTAAGGATTTGTTTGGGCTTCTTCTAGTCTTCCTGTTTGCTGTAATGTTATCCTACCATACTATCTTCTAAGAAGTGGAAGTTTACTTGGAAATTTTTGGTTTTTTTTTTCACTTGACCACAATTCCTTGAGATAACTGTTTTAACGTTGCCTTTATGGCTGGGCTGGGCTGTTTCAAGTAAATTTGGCACAGCAAAATTATCAAGACAACCTGTTGAATTTCTTTGTGATTTTACTTTGAGGACACAAAAAACTTTCAAAAAGCCATTTTTTTCTTCTCTGAGGTCATTTTCCAACAATAAGAGCTATTGGGCTTACAGGCAATCTACTCAAAGCTTTTTCAAGGCATTTGCTTTCATTGTGTTCTTGGTTTTATGAGTTTTGTCACAGCTACCCAAATGACTTTCAGCAAGTTACACTAATTTCAGCAAGTTTCACTAATTGCTCAACAACTATCAGTGAGTGAACTCCAGGTTTTCCAGGCCATTCAGATGCTGCAAACGGCCTTTGGACCCAGGAACAGCTGCACTCAGAAAAAGCTAACTCCTCGGAGACAGAGAATGTAAGACACCACTAGGGCTTCCTACAGGAACCAGGGAGACATTGCATGGATAAACTTGGGTAGGTCTGGAGTAAAACAATTTGTGATCCAGTTATAAACCAGCTCACCAGCTACATAAACTTATTTTAGGAAACCAGAGTTGGCACACACTGACACTTCCCCAAACCCAAACCTTGCAGTAGTCACATCACAACTGTGAATCACTTGTTGGCACATCACATGACTATCAAAGTAGATGATGTATTTTTGGGGACTATTTATCAAATATTTTGTAGATTAAACTTCTATTCTATTATTACCAGTAGACTGTGACTTTGTGTACAAAGTTTAGGATCCATGATACATACATAGGACACAAGGTAGTCTATGTCCTAAGCTATGTAGAAGAAACACAGAGCAAAAATTAAAAGTCATACTACCCTTGCTATTTGTAGTTGACGAGTTGAGGGACAAATTTGCTCTAGATTTCATAGCAATCACTGGCAAAGCTGGGAAATGATTCAAGACTCATGTCCTAACCATAAAATCATGCTTGCTCTCCTGGCATAGACAGAAATGGGAATGTGCCAGGGATACAAAGCAAGTTGTAGAACGGACCCTTGGAGTATTTTGCTCCCTGGAGAGAGATTAAAACCTTGCAGTACATATAAACACCTGCCTAATGATGACAGAATTGGATTTATTGCTTCTTGCAGCAAAAATGCCTCAGAAATAAGATACTAGATGCCCTATTGAGATTACTCAAAACACCATATGGTGCAGCTATCACAAACTTCAGGTGATAGCCTGAAACATCTGCAGCACATGTACTGTATGAACACCAAGGTTCAGCTCATAGAAGCTGCCTGGGACCCTCCAGAGATTGTAAAGTAGCTGAGACGTGATAAGATGTGAAAGAACACCTCACTTCATGATCCTCTACCACTATCCTCACACAGCAGCTCTAGTGGAAGCACTGCCAAGTGCCTGAGCTGTGCACTCTCTCCTTCAACTTATCATATTCTTAGGTTAGTGAAAACACATTTCTGAGGCTGGGATAATAAGTTTGAACACAGACCTTACTTAACACTGACCTGCTGCACCTTTTCCTTTGGGAAGCAAGTGTCCTCTATAAGCACTCATACCACAAAGTATTTCTCAGAGAAGAAAACTGGGCTTCAAAAATGTTAATCAAATGCAATATTTTAAACAAATCTTTTTAATCTCTCTTGACACACCCACATGGTCAGAAAAACAAAAATTCTCATAATCAGCCTCCATGGGAATAAGTAGTATCATGCCTATACAAAGAAGTTTTCCATCTCTACAGTGTTTAAAGTTAGTATGGATAAAGGCAATGTCCTTTAAACTAAATCTGACAGTGATGTTAAAGATAAGGGACTATAATTTATATGTGGCCTGTAATATAGTTAAATTCTTGCTAAAAATGACAAAACAATCTATACTACAATTACTCGATACTGTTGGATTTCTTTTCTCTTGTGGAAAAAAAAAGGTTTTCATGACTTTTTATTAATAGAAGATGTAATCAAAATGCTCACTTCTGACTGGAGAGAGTTAATCATGCAGATTGAGGAGGAACCATATTTGCAGATCATAAATTAGGTGAAAAATATCCATGTTTATTTATTTTCATTTCTTCTCCTCTGGACAAAAATCCCTATTTTATTATCTGGCAAATATTTTAAAATACAGCCCTTAAAAACTACAAATTTAACTTCACTCCTCAGATTCCAGGCCAACAACAGCTAAAGGAAAGAAAAAAACAAACAAATCCTTGCCCCCATTCACCCTTTCACCGCCTTCACAATTCTGTTCCTCTCAGGAAAACTTAAAAGAGGATTGGTGAACATTGCATTATGCCAGAGAAGCCAGTGCACATGGGCTATTTTAGATCAAAGGGAGAAATGCCTTCTGAAATGCCAAAAGCTTTCTCACTATTATACCAAAAAAGTGCTAACCCACCTTTTCTGCTGGATTATATATTACAGAGAGAGGAGCTGGCAACTAAGAAGGGCAGACCTCAATCTTTAAAGACATTATGAACTCAACAAATAAAACTTTCAACTCCTTTTGGAAATAGCCCATTCTGGTGCACAAAGGCAACATACTTGCAGGGCAATAGACAGCATGTGCCAGCTTCAGCCCTGGACCGACTTCAGTTTCTGAACTGGCTTTATAAGTAGATCCAAGTTAAGAGCTTCACAGTAACGTAATTCCCAAGATGATAATGGCACAGAAGGTATGTTCACTGCAAAACCAGAGCAAACTCAGACAGAAAAAACCTCAAGAGCTTTTTAATAAAATTTCCTACAAGCATTCAGTCAGGCAGCCATTTGAGCTTTCTTAGCACTCTTGAGAGCATGCCCATCTTATCTTTTTCTATCAGAAATGCCCCACACTGTGGAATTAGGGAGACCATATAAAATAAGTCAGTATTTGAAATCTAATCCTCATGTTCCTTCTGCATCCTGCTATCAGATTTCAGATGTTAGAATATCACTGCCTTCCCAATAGGATCTGGTTTGCACCTTTTATCCATTAATTTGTCTAATCCATTTTGAAACTCTTGATGTGTTCTGACTTCACACTTTATTGCAACAGCCAGTTGTAGAAGTTTATTACAGTCTTTGAAGAAAGGCACTTTTAAAAACCTGTTTTAAATTAAATCCAATCAGTTTCAATATATGTTCTCTGATCTAGTACTGTAGGATTTGGTAAACAAGTTTAGTACTCATCTTATGCACTGCCTTCTTGATGCTGTAAATTGGCTTCATCCCTGCTCAGCTTTCTCTCCAGACTGAAGTGAAACCATAAGCTGCTATTACTTCCTTCTAACAAATTTAGATGTCCTTTTCCTTAACTTTTTCTTTTTTAAAGAAAAAGAAATGTACTCTTCTTGAGATGGGAAGATCAATGCAATACTTGAGATGTGGAGGTATGAAGGTTTTCCACAGTGACAAAATGTCATTTTTGGTCATGTTCTCGGTGCCATTCCTGGTATGGGCAATTTCGGCTGCAGCTGCACACTGAGTCAATGATGACAAAGAACCACTAACTCAGAATGGCTTGGACTATTCTAAAGCACCACAGAGTTGTTTTGGAGATGCTCAAATTAACTCCAGACAAGAGACTAGATCACACAACACAGGATAATGCCACGCAGAAATACTTATTTAAGCCCTAGAAGATTTATAACTACATGAAGGCAGTATAAAAACTCATTCTAGATTTGGCAGTAGCTTGTCCACATAGGATGTCTTCAATCACAGCGCATCAGATAAAACAGACAGACCAGCAGTCCTCCTGTGAATATGAAATATCTTCAGAACAATACCTCTCTTTTGGGGAGTCCCTTTTCTCTCTCCCCAAGGCTTTTGGAGCTCTGTATCTGATGTGAACAACATCTGTAGCTCCTGTACTATAGAGTTAATATTTATCAGAAAAAAATCTGTGACTAACAAACTCTCCACAATTTAAAACTTGTTTTCAGTCACTACGAAAATTTACCAGTACTCCATCTGAAGGGCAAGGCATAGCTGTTATGTGACAGCAGAGGATGGAAAGTAGGAACTACTTCCTCTTTGCCCAGTACTGCATGTCTTCTCCCTCCCTATGTATGCCACTGATGCACCTCAGAAAATATTTATGAGTTCTCATTCAAATACTTCAGCTGATAAATTTAATATCATATTCCCTGGGGTAAGCAAAAAATAAAATATTGCATTGGCCTTCGCACATGTGGAGATTATATTACTTTACAATGAAACCCAGCAAGCTGCACATTGCAGTTTTTACCACAATCTCCTTGGTAGGAATGTTTCAAATACATTGCATATGTGTGAATACAATATAAGCATACTGAAACACTTTGAACACTGTAATACATCAGACACTTGGGGCAGCAAGGAAAAAGAAAAAAAGGGAAAAATATCCAAAGAAACCTTCACCTATCCTGGCTCTGATCTGAAGTCTGTGCAGTCCTTTGTTCATTTGACACTGGTGTTCTCTGGTCTCACGGATGGCGCTGCTCACAGAGCGCAAAGGGAACTTCCAAGCAGCTCTGGCTCCTTGACCACATGCCCCTACCCTGTTATCTTGTTCCTCAAGTATCTCTGTGGAGGGAAGCAGACAAGAGTGCTTGCCCTGTGTGGTACAGCTCCCAGAAAGGCAGATTAAAGGCATTGCAGCTGTACAACGACGTCTATGGTTTTAGGCAAACACTTTTCTACACGCCGTAAAAGCCCCAACACCTGACGTGGCGGGGTTTTACAAGGCTACAACACTGGAAATTGGGCATAGAAACCATTAACATTCAAAGGCATTGAAGAGTCACGTCCCACACTTGTTTCCTGTGCTGCCAGTCCGCCGGATCACCGCGGCACCTGCTCCGGCCGCCGTCCTGGTCCCTCGGCCGGGGCGCGGCTGCCATCTCCTGCCTCTCCGGGGAAGCGCCGCTGGGAGCCAGTCCCAGCACGGGGCCCTGGGATGTGCCCGAGACTGGCACGCCAGCCAGCCCCAGCTCGAGTGCCCAGGGAGTGCAGGACAAGCAGAAGGGGGCTTGTATTCCCCGTCCTTCCAAAGGGGACTGTTCCTTCAATTTGGGAAATTACAATTCACAAGCTACAGACACCCGTCCATGTAGACCTGCCAATCTGAGACCCTTCTAAACTCTATTTTTCAGGAATAAAGCATGCTCGGTAGATTTCTATGCTTAAAAAAAAAGTCCATAGGTGTGAGCATTCATCATTCTTAAATTAAAGCACCAGCAAAGTTGGTGCATACAGGAAATGAAACCATCAGTTTCCTTGTGACTTACCTTCCTAAGTGACTTACCAGCCTCCACATAGGAACTCGATAGCAGAGGCAAGGGTTTATCACCATTTTCAACCACACAAACACAGGCTTCTGTTTAATTTTCTTTCAATACATAGCAGTCTTCATTCCGGTAGAGCCCTGAAAATTTCTTAGGTTCTGCTGCTCTGCCTTTGAATGTCATAAGACAAGTGTAGAAACAACAGCACATGACTTTGCGTGTTTAAAGAGTATATACCTGCCAAGAGCCTTGAACAGGATGGCACATGCAGCTTTTTTTCCCACTAATATCCTGAGCTTTGTAATTTGCCTTTAAAATGGCACATGTATGAATGCATCTTTGCTTTCACTCAGTTCTTTCTCTTGACAGTTGTTTTCCCTATACTTCACCACTTGTTTTATGGGTGATTATTGGCAAGAAATCAGTGAGACAGTATCATGTTGAGGCTTGCTACCAGATTCTCCTGTGTCTCATCGACTCAGCTTCTTGCTATTCCTTGCTATATTTGCTTTGCTCCCACATACTATTAACTATGTTGACCAGTCTGTCTTTTCTTCCCCACACGTCCAATCCTTTCCCTTCACCTATCATCTGGAAGTACTCCTTCTCTCCCACCATTTTCCTATTACATCTCAAATCCATGAATGGAAACATTCAAACTTCCCAATTAAAATATTTTAAGTTAGTTGATGTATAAAAAAGAAAGTAGTAAGCCCCCCCGATCAAACACCTTACACTCAATAAGTTTTAGAAATAACTATGTTGCTTTGACTGAAGTTTAAAGAAAAAATAAATTTGAGACCCTCTGTAAGAAACAATTTCAGGTTGCAGAAAGTAACCTTAGCAAAATTCCCAACAATGTAATTAGAATCTTATGGGAAGGTCCAGCTAACATTATCTACATTCACAACCATACTAGCTCAGTCAATAACGGCATGATGGATTTCATCGTAACACTATGGAGACAGACATACCAAGGGCACTGCAATGCCCTCCCTGTTTCTTGGTTGCAGACCAGTTTGGCTAGAAGTTTTTCTTCTCTTCTGCATATAAGCAAAAGCACTCATACTTCATGTCCAAACAGTAAATTTAGGTGTTTTCACACAATTGCAAGTAGAAGAGGCATATATATTTCAATTAACTTTCATTTGAAAAGGACATGTAAATGTGCTTCAGGGTCAAACAAAACGATGGTACCATTCACAATGATCAAAAAAGGATCAAGACACAATGGTTTTAAGAGACAGTGTTAAAAGCTCTCGTGCTGCATTTAAAACAACTAGCTAGACAGCCATGAGGGAAGAGTCAGAACCAGCTGTGATTTTTATTTGGAGGTGACCAAGCAGCCTCTGCAGAAACAGGAGTTGAATCTGTATGTTGTTTAAAATACAGTAGCTTGCTAAATTCCATGCATGTAAAAGGTATTTCTTGTACATGTGCTGACAAACATTGTATTTTGCTGCTCTGAAAAAAAGCAAAGTTGAAGGGTGTTACTTGAATTTTGTCCTTTCAAATAAATGGATGAAAAAGAGAATATATACCATAGCTTGTACTGACATACAAATACTTTTATATATATGGATATCTGAGGGTGTTCCATTTTTTTGTGGAGGGGTTCTACAAAATATGACCTCCATCCCTTTAAACACATACTTTTAAAATTAGAAACATTTTGTTTTTTCCTCACCGTTTTGCCTTCCTAAACCTGTCCTAAGCATCTGTATTATGTTATCCAACACACTGGCTGCTAACAATACAATCAATATAAAAGGTTACTTAGGGGTCATGGCTTTTTTCTGTCCTCAAAATACAAAGCTTATTCTGACAGGGATTTGAACTCTTTCACCGGGGAAAATGTCTTAGAAGCATTCAGGTGACAATTAAAAAGGCATATCAAAATTATAATTTTTAGGTATGAAAAGAAGAAATTCATTTTAATAAAGTTTTTCTACACATGTGCATAAAGTGTATTTTTTTCAGTTTCAAAACTTGTAAGATTTGATAAGGCATGAACTTGGCAGGCCAGGCACTAAAGTAAATGCCTATTATTTCATCACTTTTGGAAAATAGTATCTAGCTACTTACAACTTTAGTACTTTTTTTAGGACTTTGACATACAAACTCTACCAATCTGCTTCAAAGAGTGAAATTTGTCTTACAGATACTCGCCTTAGGTCAGATTACACCAAAGATGAACAGACTTCTGACGCTGACTGAGCTAGAGGACTACTTGAAGGTAAACAAGTAATCAGATAAGTAAAACCATAGCTATGTTGATTTGCATAAACATTTCTTCCCTTGTATATTTTTTTACATAACTCTGCTTTGTGCCTAATAATCTTTCAGCAATATGAAATACTAGATATCAATAAATGGATTTTTTAAACAAACCAATTAAACAAAAAACTGTATCAGTTTGTAAATTTTTTTAAAAAGCAGTTATTACTTATGGATAGTATCCACATTTCATGCAATGTTGTGTTGCTCATAGTGTTAAATGCTTTCATTTACATACTATAAAAAGTCCCCCCAATTGCTTTGGAAGTGAAAGGAGAAAAGCTTCTTAAGACAAAGTGATTTTTGAATTAGTTTCCATTAGTTCTTCTATTATAACATGACTTACACTTTCAGAAAGATAAGGAGGAAGTATGGTAACCAATGGCTGAAAGTTCAGCTATTTGTATATTAATTTACTTACATAAGAGATTACATCATCATTTGGAACACACTAGCTATATGAAGTCACTGATGTGCATTTAGGGCTCTTTGTAGGTGGACTTGCATTCAAAAATAATGCCTATACATCAAAACATTATTCATGCATGGAGGATCATTATACACAACAGCATACAAACCACTCCATCTGTTCAATTTATTAAAGAAACTCTCAAAACAAGCATTTGCTTGATGACCAATTGCTGAAAAAATTCTTGTATTTACTCAACTGTCTAAAACCATTGAAAAAATAATTTGCCATTATGCCTGTTTTCCTTAAGACTAAAAAAAAAAACAAGCCACATCCGTGCTCACCTAACATCCACTATCTGCTTCAATGGCCTAACACAAATTACAAATCCTACTGAGGCTTCACATACCAAAGACATCATCTCCAAAGAAGACAAGGCTGACAAAAGGATGTATGTTCAGATTTCCTTCACATCCTCTCAGTGGATGAGAGACCATGGTGAGGTTTCCAGGAAAGGGACAATGTTTGCACCAGCTTCAATATCATGAACACTGGAGGAGCAGTGGATCACAGCAAGGCTCACAGACAGGTAGAGGCAATTCTAAACCAGAAACTTTATTAGTCAGAAAATACTGGGGCTTATGCTTAATTTTTACAGAATACTGTGTGGTTAATATTAAATATATTTTTTCTTCGTGTGGGATTAGTTATCACCCTCCATAAAATACTGAATGCATTAAATAAGACACAAAGATATACTCCTCTCTTGGTAAAACAGATATAAAAGAAACAATGTTCTCCAAAGAAATGGTTGAAGCCCACAAAGTGCTTGTGCAGCATAGCTATTTGCTGCTAACAAGCCCTGATTCTCCGGCATTTGTGCAACTGCAAGACATATGAGCACATTACAATGGGACCCTGATGTGATTGAGCAGTCCTAATAAGATATTGCCTTCAAGCAGAGCTTGTTTTCAACATTCATTTATTTTAAATATCACATAAGATGTTCTGCCAATGCTCTGTAGAAGTCTATACTTGACATCTTCACAATGACTTAACAGCATTTCATCAAAGCACTTCATTAGCTTTCTACTTGTTAAAACATAATTTAGGCTTAAGAAAAAATACCATTCCATGCAAAACCACCAAAACCTGGTATTTTAGTCCAGAAAAAGAGAAATTAATTCTGCTGCTTTTGCCAACCAAAAGCCACAAAACATGCATCATTGAGCAAACCATTCTGTTTCATGAGGAATACCTGCAAGTGACATTAAATATCATCAGCAACAAAGGAAAAGTCAGGGCCAGTCCTGGAACTCTAAACTTCAAAGTCTCTGATGTCCAGTCCCATGTTTAATGCTGTCTAACCAGATCCTTTCAGGGCACAGCTAACAGCTACCTTTAGGATGATGACTACAGATGGCTTTAACTTCAAATGTAATCCAAAGCCTGGTCCTCCAAAATCTTACCTGAAATCCTATAGGACATATCAATACATCAATAAAGCAAACTGAGTATTAATCAGTTCTCCAATCCTGACCTGGCATAAGTTCTAAGGTCACTTTCAGGAAATGAAACATTACAGGAAAAGCTCTAACTCAATACCTAAGCATTTTGATGAGAAAATTTAGATTTCAACACAGTTAATTCTGGTAAAAAATATTTAGGAAGTGTCAATTCTATTCCAGAATTCCAAAAAACCTGGTCATGAAAAGTAGTAATTTCTTAATATTTATATTAATATTCATTGCCATGTAAAATGGTGGCATTAAAAAAAAGAAAAAACGACAAATGAACATATTTCTGAACTTTTATTGAAGTATCATTATTCTACAGTTCAGAGCTTAAGTTAGTCCAGCAGTTCACCTATCTGGGAAGTATCATTTCCTCAGATGGTAACATTGACAAAGAGAGACAACAGGCTAGCAAAAGCATACAGAGCCTTCAGAAAACTCCATAAAAGAGTCTGGTCCAATAAACACCTGAAGAAAAGTACAAAGATCAGTGTCTACAGAGCCAT
>JAOXXN010000446.1:60008185-60019613 GCA_026770055.1 Myrmophylax atrothorax
ATTCATACTTCCTTCGAGCTGTGTGTGCACAGCAAGGCTAGTTCACAAGACGATAGGACTGTATTTTCAACATTATGAATTGCAGACTTACATGGGAAATCAGACATGCAACTGTACACCTAATTCACAAGCAACACTTTTTCAATATATCAGTGAAAAGACTAGCAGATTTCCCCCTGACTTTATATTTTGATATGGGAGGTCATGCAGATAAAATATTTTCCAGTATTTATAGGACCAAGCATTTTTCAAAACAGAAAATTTGCTCAGGAAACTAAGCTTATGGTAAGGGATAAGTCATAGAACATTAAAAAACTTACTAATATTTAGCAATAATTATTTCAGGGTGAGGATCTTCCCTCTAGACAAGAAAATGTATTTCCCGCATTCTAGTTGAGTAAGAATGCTTTACTGATCTATCCAATAAACTGTAAACCTTAATATGAGGCATGCAATTAGTTTCTTGTGTCTTTATTAGTAACTTCTACTTAGAAACTTCATTTAAAAATAATTAAGATAAAGTAATATTATACACGCATCTTGAAAATGACAGAAACCTCATAATGTGGTGTCAAAGTAAAAAATTTCTGCAATTTCACACCACCAGTGAACAGACTGCATCGAAACAAGCCACTTAAAAAGCCATGCTACTGTCAGACTGCGATATGTAAACACAGGGTAAAAACAAAAACCAAATCAGATGAAAACTTTTGAAATTTGTCACGTGTATCTTTTAAGTGAATGTATACACAACAAATGTATACATAATAAAACTCCTAAGTTTACAAATCTATATTAGCATCATCTAACTTATTTCAGGTTGGAGAGCCATCATGTAAGTGTATGTATACTTTTAATAACATTCAGACATTTCCAGTACCCCTGACTTCAGAGTAGGCTGTTCCCATCTGACTACAGAACAAAGTTACCCTTCCCCATTGCCTGCAGAATCCAGACAGGTTCCTCCACTGGACAATTCAGATCCTTCTTAAGTGCCTATAAACTGCATTTGTTCACCATAAGTTGTTCTTAAGCAAAACAGACTTCTAGCTTGATATGGTCAAAGATCAATACACTTTGCTTAAGAAGTTCTGAGATGAACTTTACAAGATCCCAAGTAAATGGTTTAGATGTTGAAAGAAAGGAAATAATGCATTTCTTCCAATAAAATTACTGTTATCTTTAACATCAAAAGAACAGTGACCAAGAGCTCTAATATGGAATAATAGCAATGTTCTCTAAAGACAAACACCTTGATTTTCTTTAAAGTTAGGAAAAGGCTGGCTTTATCATGATGCATGACCTACAGGTACTCACATTACAAGAGTTGGTAAGGTCATCAGAAATAAATTTCCATTGAGAAATCTTGCCTTTTCCAGAGCATAGCTGGATTAACGAAGGAGCCAGTTTGTGTCTGCATGGGATATAGAGTCCCTAAACTGGTCTTGCTTGTATTTCCAGTGCTTGATAATGCTATATATATAATGTTAACCATAATTTTTATGTAGTTGCTAAAATACATTACTGAAAAGAAATCAGTGCCTACAAAGCTGAGTCTGGCCTTTGATCACTAGTTTCGATAAAGACCAGATTTTTTTCCTTCCCTGGAAATTTTTTTCTCCATATTTCTATTGTGCTCTGAGAGAAAGAAACCTTTGACAATATTGCCAGGAAGATATTTTCTCTCAGTCATCTGTATCATAGCAAGTTGATAGTCAGAGTTAAGAAAGCCACACAGTAATGTGCACAGGATAGGTTGTTCCCCTTGTTAAAAAATCCATTGGGACAAGACAATAAATTGTATTTAATGTAAGAGAATAAGTATTACAAAATGAGAGAGTGAGGTGCTGTTTATTTATCAGGTG
Organism: Myrmophylax atrothorax; assembly: GCA_026770055.1. Lineage (NCBI taxonomy): Eukaryota > Metazoa > Chordata > Aves > Passeriformes > Thamnophilidae > Myrmophylax > Myrmophylax atrothorax. The sequence goes on from JAOXXN010000446.1 coordinate 60,010,051, forward strand.
TTTACGTATTTTTATGTTATTGTGTTATTTCATTATGGCTTTTTAAGTCTATAAGAGGCAAAGATAATGTAAGTTTGAAATTTTCAGTCCTGATGTTTTGGTGTCTTACACATATGACTTATCAACTTTATTGACTTCAGAAACAGCACAAGCCTCCCAGAACTGCAGACCTGTATTGTCAGGTGTGCAAGCTGCCATTGTGTTGTCTTCCAAATATTAAGTGCAGAGAAGGATATAAAAAGCTCACTGACCACCTATTCTATCCTTCTGCTCCTTGATTGCTGTTTGCAGCCTCAAATTAACAAAGACAAGCTTACTTAGTCTGTTTCGTGAAGCAGTTGACCAGGCACAGGATCACTTACACATCCAATTAGTAACAATTTTGCAAAGTATCTACACTACCACAACATTACATACTGCAGAATGCTTGTATCGTACTTTACTTCCCACTCTGCAGTTTGGAGGTTCAGATGAAGCCAGACCATTTTTCAGGACCCTGAATGCTGGAAAGGTCTGCCAGGTTCTGCATGCTGGAATTGAATGCCCCTCAAGCCCTCATTTCTTACCTTCTTTCCTGACTGTGAGACAGATTCTGATACTTTTCATTTTCTACTGAATGTGTTGATTGATATTCAAATTTATGAAGTGCAATGGACTAATTATCATCTTATGAATTGGACTGCATTTGCCTCACAATCTAGATAACACCTGCTTTTCTTCAGATACCCTTGATTTAAGTGACATCACTTTTCATTTGTGTACTTTTTTCAGCTACTTACATATTCACTTGCATAGTCACAGGGGATATCTGTTGCAGTTATCACTTTTAATACCTAATAAAATGCCTCTTCTTGTGTGGATTCTGAGTTGTGTCCTACGGGTCTGTCTGGAAAGCATTCACAGGCACTTTCACGCTTTCTAGGACAAGTGTTGTGGAGTGAACTGCTGGTATTTTATTAACATGAGAAATTCTCTCACGCTCTTCTTCATGCAGCTGCCTAACTGAGGATCTGGTAGCAATTCTGAGCCTGGATCTGTTTCATCCAGTCTTAAATTGTTTCAAATTGCAAGTTACAACTGTTAAGTATGCTTGATTTACTAACCATGCCTTTGCTTCCTATATTGCTGGGTGACTATAGCCAGCTTTTGATTGTGTTACTGTATTCTCCCTCAAAATGTGGCTCTGCAGATGGAATTAAATGGGATGTGGACTTGATAAAAAGTTATCAACAACTCAAACCACCCTCAAACTCTTGATTAAACAAACACAGTATCTAATGGAGGGCTTTGTTTGAGTTTTTTAAAGTTATATTTATTCAAAAGTCCTGTCTTAAATATTTAATTCATTATTATAAGGGATAATATAAATTGATTATGGGCTCTTCATTAAGATGAGTAGCAGCATGGGAGATTTAGCACCTGAGAACTACTGTGCAGCTTCTAGCATTATCAGTAGCACAATAAAAATCCTTGACTTGCAGCTGGTGTAATATTTATCGGTTTGCAATCTGACCTTTTATTCCTCCTGCTGCAACCTAGTCATAATTATATACTTGATGACATTCAATCAAGATAAGAACTGAGGTATATTACTGCATGCTACCAATAATTTAATATTGAAATAGTATCACTGAGATCGCAAAGTCTTGTACTGAGCAGCTGTTACTGGTTTAATCTTTTTGATTTTTCTGAGAACAGATGAAAGAAATCTTTTTGTTCAATATATGTTTTTCCAAAAACATTTTTAAGGCAGGTTAAGGGATTTTTGTTTTCTAAATCCACTCTCATTGAGAGGAGTCACTCCTCTCTCGAGAACTAAGATAAATGTATATATAGTATCAAACCCACTGAAACTGCAAATCTAAGAACTTTCATGTAATGCAAATTAACTGGCTCACAAATTTAACACAGTGATGACATTCTCTGCTTTGTAATACTTCAGTACTTTAAAAGGCTGAAGATAGAGGATTCTTTTATTTCAGCAGTTTCTGGGAGTAATCATAAACCTATCCCTTTAATGTGGCTTTCTAAAGCTAGAAAAGTAACAATTCCCAGTTTACAATCATGTATACAAAGCAAAGAGAAGATGATAGATGAAGGCTATTATGTTCACTTCATTAAGTAACCGATGGGTGCTTAGGGATCCAGACTGTAAACTCTGAAAGCACAAGGAGCTCTGTTATTTCCAGTATCCCTTGCAAGAGTACTCATTGCAATTAGAGGCTGGATTCAACTGCCCAACTAATTTCTGAGGACAAATGGACTGCACAAGCTGGATAGACAAGACAGGGGTTGTACTCCTTCCATGGCAAGTCTTACTACGTCAAGTGACAGACCAAAGATGGTGCAAGACGAGCAGGCTCCTTGTAGGCTGCTTGTGCTGCAACATGAGTCAAGGGCGGTAAAAAGGTTCACAGCTTGGGAAAGCATCGTACCTTGCAACCGCTAGATAAGATACAACCGCTCAGCAGGACGATCTTGGTTTCTCTTGAAAAGCCCCCATGCCAAAAGCAACTGTACAGACTTAAATGAAGTATCATGACCAAGTCTGCCGCAGCTGAGCAGGAGCGACCGAACGGTACCCAGAGGAAAGGATCTTCTGTGCCTCCCCTCCAGTCTTCAGGGGAAAGGAGGGAAGGGACAAACCCACTGCGCATTTATTTCCTTTATCCTTGGCACGGCACCTGTTTCCAGGTGATTTTCATAGCCTGGCCGTCTCCATTCTGCCCCATTCCCAGCCTGGAACGCTGAGAGGGATGGGACTGGGACACAGTGAGCATGCCATTTGCGACCACTTCTAACCAGAATACCACTCTCCGGCGGTATTTGTCTTGAGGTGAAGTCCACGGGTGTTTCCTAGCTAGCAAGGGACGCGTCTCCCCGCGGCGCGAGCACCGCACCCCCGAACCCGCTCCCGAATTCGTTCCCGGTCCCTTCTCACCTTGTAGACGTTGATGGGAATGTCGATGATGATGTGGAGCAGGTCGCCCAAGGCCAGGCTGGCGATGAGAATGTTGGGACCGTTCCTCATGCACTTGTTCTTGTAGATGATCCGCAGCAGCGTGGAGTTGCCGATGATGCCCAGGACGAAGACCAGGCAGGACACCACCGTGTTGATGTACTTGAAAGTCTCCTTGATCTCCGTCTGCCCCGTGCACATGGGGGGCGATCCCGGGCGCGGCCGCCCCCTGGCCGCCCCTCCGCCCTTGGGCTGCGCGGCCGGGAGGGACGCGTTGAGCTCTGCGCCCCGCACCGACGGGGCCCCGGCCGTCGGGAGCGCGGCGTCTGCCGCCGCCGGCGCGCTCTGCCTGCCCGGGCCCGGCCGGCGCAGGGAGCCGTCGCCCTCGGCGGCGGCACGGCAGCTGAGGAGCAGCAGGAGGAGGAGGAGGGCGGCGGGCATGGCTCCGTGGCACGGCCGATTGTCCGCCGTCAGCGCCGACCTGCGCGGAAAGAGGGGACAGGGAGTCAGCTGCGGGCACACCGCGCCCCGCCGCTGCCGCCGCCGCCCAACGCCGGGCCGGGGCGCTGCCTGTGCACGACGGTGCTGGCGCTGCGGATGCTGCAGCCGGCGGGGCAGCGCCGGGGCGGGGGCGGCTGTCACCGCACACAGCGCAGCCGGCAGGTCCCGCCAGCACGGCGAAGCTGCGCTGCTGCACGAGGGGAAAAGCGGCACGGCTTGGCTCAGTGCTCACAGCAGGGAGGGTAGAAGTTTTGTGCGGCGTTTAGTTTTTCCAGCCTCAGTTGTAAATTGTTCCCCTCTATCTGTCGAATATGTTCCCCTCTATCTGAGGAATAATATTCTGTTGTTACTTTTATTTTGCGTTTCTAGATGATGGTGTGTCAGAACCACTTGGTGAGGAATCAACACGGTTTACCAGAGAACAGCTATATACGATGGCTTCGGCGGCTTCTATAAACTTCGCTTCAATGATATGCTACTCAATCCTGGGACCCTTTTTCCCTTCAGAGGTAAATGAACAACTTATCTACTCTTTACATTGCTTTTTGCATGTTGAGACTTTCAGAAGTATCTTGAACTCCATGGGACCTTTATGGCTGACTGTAAGCTCTGAGTTAAGACTTTTCAGTTTGGGGAATTCAGTGGTAGCCTGATGCTGTCGTGGATTGTGATGGTGACATGGATCCTGTCCATGGACTAATCTTCCCTGTGACTGCAGAGTAGGGAGACAGCAAACTGATAATAAAAGATAGAAGGTGAAGTGGATTCTTACAGAAGGGATATAGTTCTTTGCGCAGTGTTGCACAGCAGTTTTGTAGAGATGAGATTAAACTCTGCCAGTGTCTTGACTTGCATTTCAGTGCCCTAGCCACTCAATGACTTTTTATTTATGGCTGCCTCTCTGTTTAACTCATGCTAGGCCATCCTTAACTCTGTTAACTTCATGACCTAGAAATTCTAGGAGAAAAAAAAAATAAAATCTCTGCTTATGTTGAGTGAATAAAATGTTTAAATATAGGATGAAAAAAAATGGTCACAGTGCCTTTGCAGCAGAAGTCTATTTCTCTCATGACCAAAATGTTCCCAAATATTTACAAACAAATGGGTTTTTGCTCTAAATATTCCTATGTGCTGCTTGTGTCCAAGTAAATGTATTTGGCCAACTGAGTAAGTAATAAATTGTCTGGTGCTTGTTATGGGGAGTCATGTTACAGTGAAGGTAACAGGTATCTCCTTTTACTGCCTTCTTACCGCTCAAGGGATCAAAGTAGCTGGCACCACTGCACACCAAATGAAGCCACCTGTATAAAGTCTGACCACCTGTTCAGCAAATAACACATTGTTCCATTCACTGAGGAATGAATATTGCTTTTCCCTTAATTACGTATTAGAAGTGCGATGTCTTTAAATTGCTGTATTGTTACCTTATGAACCCCTGCTGCCTTTGAGAAAGGAAATTGCTTTCTAACTGCATTAACAGACAATTTAAAAAATAAATGTAAAAGGTATGAATGATATTCACTTCAAAAATTTGACTACAACTTTATATGGTTGTGATCTTTTTTTGCAGGCAGAAAAAAAGGGTGCCAGTAACACCATTGTTGGCCTGATTTTTGGATGTTTCGCTTTGTTCAATTTCTTGTCTTCTTTAATCTTGGGAAACTATGTAAGTATAATTGAAGCTGTAACTTATTTCTGTAATGACACAGGTTGATACAGGAAGACAGTTCTTTAAGGCTGAGAAAAATTATGTCTGTTCAGTAGCACTTGCAGGCTTGTGTCTGCACTAATTGGAGTCTGATCAGTCAGTCTAAATCTGATCTAAGTCTTTCAGTCCTCTTCTGTAGTTCTTGAGGTAATACAGGGCAATGGACATGTAGCAGTTTTGTTTCTTTGATTAACTGTTCTGTTTGCTTTAGAGTAATCTGATGATCAATTCTCCTTTCTGTTACTTCCTTTCCCCTACACCCCATTTTATTTGTTGCACTTACTTGTGTATTCTGTTTGACAACATCCTTAAGGTGTTTTGTTTTTGTTTGATTTTTTTCTTTAGTTAGCTGCACCCCTTCTTCTTTTCTGGTATGTTGTTCTTTTTTTTTAACATTTCCTTCTATTATGAGTCTCTGCTACTGCTTAACTCAATTTCCCCTTCAACTTCATTATATCGTAACACGAGATAAATGTCTCCAAGTCTTGCAACTTGAGTTTTCCTACAAATTCAGGATTTTTCTCATGTTGGAGAAATTACAAATCTATTATATAACTATTTGTTTTTGTGCTGCAGCACTGCTGTCCATGTATTATTTGCTTAGGGCTTCTCAGGATCATACCCTGAGTTGTGGTTGCTGCAGAGTCAAAGTCTTCTCTGTCTGCGGCTGGGCAGCCTCTTTGCTGACCCTGTGGTGAGTGCTTTTCTCTGGTGGTGAGGTGGCTCATGAAAGTGTCACACAAGTGCCATTGTTAAGTCAAGTCTTGGTGCCTGTGATGGCATTCAGCGGCACAGGGCAGAGAGTGAGCGTGCCATCATCACTGCAGGCAGCTGAAGTGAGCATCAATAGATGTGGACAGAGCAGCAATGAGAGATCCTGAGGGTTTTAATGAAACTCAGCAAAATATGGGCTTTAGTAATAATGGCTGAAAGGCAGGGACTTTGTCCAGGCCTGAAAAAAAAAAAGGAGTCTGAAGTACCTACTGTCCTTAGGGGGAGTTGCAGGGTGTAATTAGAAGTTCATATGAACTTTGTTATGGGACTGAGTTAGTTTTATGGCATGGCTCCCATCGTCCTTCACTCTACTGATAGAGGCTGAAATGGAGGAAGGTGGGGTCCTTTCCCCGGTAGTGAATGGGGAGGCCTGAAGCTACCTTGCTTCCCATGCCAAAACTTTGTGCTATTAAAAGTAGTGATAAATTTGGTTTAAAATCAGCTTCCCATTGACTCTCCTTAGCCATATAAGTGACAGGTGTTGCTGGCCTTGCCTCAGTGATGGTGCTAGAGGGGGAATGTATTATTTTGGGCTCGTTTATAATGAGGAATGCTGCTGTAACTTGCTGCTCTGCAGAAGCTGCAGCATGCTGCTGTGACATAGTTAACTTTAGCATTGTCTGACCATTCTGAAAAATGGGCTAAGTCACTTAACCCTTCTGAGTATTTTTAGGTTCGCTATTGCATGAAGCAGGAACAGTGTCTCTAGATCTTTTAGTTACATGTGCTATAAAGTGCCTTTAATATTTGGTTTCTTAACAGTAACTTACGTTGAAAGATTCTTGATCTTTCCTTGAAATACTAACAAGTAAAAATGGTATTTAATTTACAGCTTACACAAATTGGAGCAAAATTCATGTTTGTGGCAGGGATGTTTGTTTCAGGATGTGTGACCATTCTGTTTGGGTGAGTAATTTCTTTTGCTTGGTTTTGTTGCATTTGTCTTCTGATCATTTGGACTCAAAACAAAACTAGAAACTCTTGAGAATCTTTTGTATGTTGGTTAGGTCACCTAACTTTTTACATCTTTAGTTTTTATCTCCCCTTTGTAAAGCCAAATGAACAATTCTCCCTTTCAGTAGGTTTCAGAGTCTGTTTACTGCTTTGAAAGCAGAGGATGAAGGTTCTATGTATTCAAATAACTCCTCTAGGTCATAAATAATGAGAAGCCTGTCAAAGTGCAGCAATAAGAGAAGTATTTCTGCATGTTTTAATTTGTCTTTTCTTGCAAATATTAAGTGCAAATGGGAAGATTTGCCTGGCAGGTGAAGAGGCTAAGTCACTCACTTTAGCAAGATAGATGTTTTATTAACAAGGAAGGAACCTCTTATCAGATAGCTGTGACACATTGCACTGGACTCCTTGCACTGGTGCTTGGAAAAGCTATGAAATACAACAGAGGATGACATTATTGGAGTTTTTCACAGGTTAGATTTTTCATGCTCTTTCCACTGCCAAACAAAGGGGAAAAGGAGAAAGCAGCTAGAAATAGGTTGGTAGAATTTGAATGACCTGGCCAATGTGATTCAAAACTATGTGGTAATAGAAAGCATTAACTGTCTTTCAAAGAGTAAGAAATGATGCTCCAGGGCATTTAGTAGATAGCTCCTTCCATCCTGAGAGAGCTCTATTTACTGTTGGAATTTTTTTTTTCCAGAATGCTGGACAAGGTGCCAAGTGGACCAATGTTCATTGGTTTTTGCTTTTTAGTAAGAGCAATGGATGCAATAAGTTTTGCAGCAGCAATTACAGCATCATTTTCAATCCTTGCAAAGGCGTTCCCCAGAAATATAGCTACTGTCCTGGTAAGTGCAAAAACCAGTGTTACCTTCAATAAGATAAATTGCCAGTGGGCAGCCTAACACCAGGAAGAGAAAATCTGTTGTCTCATGTGCAGGCTTATTTGAAGTCACCCTGTAAGTTTGTTTGTAATTTAGAGTCACAATCCTAGAATAAGTTTAGACCTTAGCATAACTCCAATTAGATATAAATTAGGCAGTATATATTAGTTGCTTGTGCTTTGAAGACTGCTGACCACTGATGGCAGTAGTTACCTCTTCATTTGAAATCAGACTATTAAAATACAGCTTTTAGTGATTACTTCTACATGAATAGTAAGCATCCATGTGAATTGATTCCAAAAATGGATAAATACATTCCAATAGTGTTGATTTAAGTGAGTACAAGATGCAAAACTGGAAACAATTTTGACTTAATTTTTCTAATCTATTGGTAAAAGTTATGTATGAGAAGATGAGAGCTAGAACTTCTTGAAATTTGAAGGGCAGTATTTCTGGTCATCAATGATTCATTTCAACTGGAGATATTACCTTTATTTAACTGGGTTTTTTGGTGTTAGGAAGAAAAGTTTCATATATAATAAAACACTGCTTTCTCTCAATAAATTCTGGTTTCAGGTCAAATATAGACTGACAGAAATAACTAGATTAAATTTTAGTGAGTGAACAAATATTGAGAACTTACTTAAGAACATTAAATAAAATTGGAAAAGTTAAGCTGTGCAATTACCTCTATAAATAAATGTCTATAAGAGTATATCCTCCTAACTAAAAAGCCCTACTACATTGCATAAGCAGTGATTAGCTGGCATTTTCTTTGGAAAGCAGTTTATATATTGTAATCATATTTTGGATTTTTTCAATCACTATGGTTAAGGTGTCCTGTTTGCAAATTTTAAGATGTAATTTAAATAGGTAAATACAGTAATGTTGACTTAAAGGGACTTAGAAATTCATCTTCTAATCAAGAGTTTAAAAGAAATTAAATTCTCTTGTGGCAGCACAATAACCATGACGTATGGCTGAAAATGCTGTGTGGTGATGAAGGTCTTCTCAAGACCATAATCAGAAATGCTGTGCAGCTGTGGCTTGGCAGCTGCCTTCTTTTAAAATCTGTAAAGGGTGCTGTAAAAAGATGTGATTTCTAAATGTTGATCTGTTTACCATGTTGTGTGCTCTAATGCCTTGTTCTGCATGTGAATAAAACCTCTTCAAATTCATTCATTTAGATTTACTGTCCTTAAATGGACATGGTGGAGGGTTCTTGTTACTGTTATCTCTGAGTCAGGAGGCAGAAGAAAGAGCTGATTGTTTGAAGCAAGGTGCATGCTAGGGTGAAATTGTAAAGCCTGGAGGAGTGGATGAGGTATTTTTAACCTTGATTTTCATTGCCCTTCTTGATAGTGCTTGATACTGAAAAGCACTTTTCCTGTCCTTACCATTTTGGTATCAGTTTTCAGCCTATCTATTCCTTGGGTACACAAGAAAATGTATGGGGAAGTTATTAAATGTAGGCACCTCAGCCTTGTTGAAGTGGGAAGTTGAGCATCTGTCAATGTGATCCCTCTGCTGGACAAAGCATGGACTTCAGAACATAAGCAGTCTCACTTTTCTTATGTTACCAGGTTTATGTTATCAGGGCTAAATAATCATAGAATCATAGAATCGATTGGGTTGGAAAAGACCTCCAAGATCATCAAGTCCAACCCTTGGTCCCACTCTAGTCCATTTACTAGATCATGGCGCTCAGTGCCACGTCCAATCTGCGTTTAAAAATCTCCAGGGATGGTGAATCCACCACCTCTCTGGGCAGGCCATTCCA
>JAOXXN010000446.1:60056542-60074386 GCA_026770055.1 Myrmophylax atrothorax
GTTTTAGACATAGTGAAGTGTCTAGAAAATGGTATTTCAATCAAACTTAAGATCTTCATAATGTGGTACTAAGTGTAATAAACACGCAAATGTTGAGTAAAAGGCAAAATTAGACATTAAATTCTGATAATTTACAAGTAAAATTTTATATCAAAACCAGCACAAAGTTCCACTTAAATTTTCATTCTCTCATTTAGAAGCAATGGTTTTTGTTCCAAATTCAATTGACAGTCAAATGGAGAAAAAATGTTTTTATTATAACTTAATAACGTAAATCTAAAAGGAGTTTTGAATAAAATATTTTCAGGTTTTTGTGGCTGCTTAAGAATTAGAGATATGTATGTTTTGCTGTGCTCTGGGTAGATATTTACTGCCTTTTTTAACCTGTAAACTGAGAAAATATTATAGCTGCATCTGTAAGTCTCCCCTGAAGCCTTAGTGAAAACTACAAAGAAACATTTTTGCCTGCCCTAAATAGATTGAGCTGAGTTTAGGCCACAGCCCTGTGTTTCATCCAATTATATATAACTACATCCCATCCCACCCCCCACCGTTTCCTTCTTTGTCAAAAATGCCACTCTTAGAGGTCTGACTTATATTTAAACAAACCTAAGTTTTAACACTATGATGGGTATTTTAGCAGTTCTGTGCTTTGAAATTCTTTCCAAATTCTCCATAAGGTATTGACTGAAAGTAGTATCACTGAAAAACGATACTGGTGTGGCATGGGGGGCAAGTGGTCCCCCTGCCAAGCCATGCTCTGGGATGCTGGCTAACAAGAGGGCTGGTGATTGTCTTTGGCAGGCAGTGGGCTGTTCACACCAGAAGGACCTGTCGCCTACCATTATGACAGTGGGACTGAGGAGGGACATCTCCTGCTGGCAGAGTTGAGCGCATGGCCCCGTCTGTCCCCCAGCTACCCTCCTGCCATCAACTGGAGTTTGTATGCCACAAGCATCAAGAATTTTCCAGGGGAAAATGACACTTTTTCAGGGTCTGTCCGGCGGGATATATTCACTTTCAGTGAACTCAGGCACAAAGCTGGAAATTCCACTGTTTGCCAAGGAGACCTCTGCTGTCATCTGGTCTATCAGATGTCAGACAAGAAAAAAAATGAAGTTTATGTCCTGGGTGTGTTTGATGGGCTTCATGGTTCTCTCATAAAATACCATTGGCAGGTAATTTTATTTTTAGGGGTGAGAGTGACTACATCCCAACCACCCCAAAGCACTTGTCCTTACTGCATACTAAGAACTTTTCTTGCTATCAGATCCAGCTCTTGATGGTTGAAAGCTTAGTGGTGTTTTGCCTTTCTGTATCCTTCTCCCCACAGATATGCACTCTGCTCAAGTGCAAAAGCACAGACCTGGACACATGTGGGCAGCCAGTGGAGATGGCTCAGACCAAGTTTGAGATGTTCTCCCTCAGCGGCACATTTGGCACCAACTATGTCTTTCCAGAAGTGTTGTACAGCGGGGTGCAGCTGGCCCCCGGGGAGTTTGAGGTAATGGGGCACCCAGGAGCCCTTTGATGCAATGTTTTCCAGGCCATGGTATTGAAAACTGATGTCAGCAAAGTCGTACCCAGGAACCACTGTTGTTGGTTCCACAGACTATAACTCAAGGGGACAGATTTAAATTGATTTAATCCTTCCTGATGAGCACATATCAATGCTGAGGTTGGGAATCTCTTTAGTGTTTTCTCTAGCAAATATGCCTTCCCACTTCAGGTCCCAAATCTATAAACAATAGCTTTCAAGGGCTATTTCCTGCAGGTTTCTGCTGATGGGCATTTTAGGAGAAAAAGAAATCAAATGCTCTGAGAAATTGTCCAAACTAGAAAATTGCTTAGAAGTATCATGTGTAAGAGCAAAGATCCTATGCATTTAAAAATCTTAAAAGTGATTTTTGAGGGTTTTTTGGGGTTAAATTTTTTAATTGGAACTTACAAGAGACAATGAAGACAGTGAAAAAGATCTGAAAAGTTTTAGGGAAAACAAGGGTGATTTTTCACAAGGTAGGGAATTTAAAAGCATAGTTCATCCTGCATACTTGTTTCTGAATGGGACTTCTGTAAAAATATACACATCAAATAATTTATTGGTATGCTAAAACATGATCATAGTCTAACATAAAAACAATATGTTGTATTTTCTTAACAAATACATGCTTATTTTTCGTCTCAGAGGCTCTTAAGAAGTTACAGGTGTTCAGTGATTTCAAACTAATATGTAAAAAATAACTAAGAAAACCTACATATAGCCAGTAGCTTGAAATTTTCTACTTCCATCTGAAAATTGTTTGGGGGTCTGAAAATCAAAAGAATATTTAAAATGCTCCTAGATATGTATATAACCTTCATTGCCTTGTATGAGTAAAATGCGAATGTAACAAATCAGTTATTCTCCCTCTCACCTTCTCATGAGGTGGAGAAAATGATCTTTTTTTTTCCAAAGATGGAGGAAGGTTTAAAGACCTACAGGTCCAAAAAAGTGTGGGAAGGCTATGGTAGAGCCAGAAAGAATTCTGGTTTCTTTCATTCTCATGATTGTTTTCAAAAGTTTTGCATCAAAATATTCAACATCCAAGTTCTATTCTTTCTGTACTATGCAATATTGCTACTCTCTTAGTGGACTATTAGTGTCATTCTTTCTTGTTTCAATTAGATTCTACATGACGGGCGTTTGAAAAACAAACATGGCACATCAAAGCCGCTCATAACAGCAACACTTTTTGGAAGGCCCTATGAGAAGGACCCACCACACCCTCTGCGAACTTTCCCATACCGTAACTCCTTAGATGCTACACAATCACCATAAACAGGAGGGGAATTTCTTCATGAGCCATGGCAGTTATCCTGTATGATTCCTGTTCTGCAATCTTGCACTTCTGCTCAGCAGCTGTGGCAGTTGGGTTTTTTGAGGAGAAAGTGAAGTGATCACTCTGTTGTGTGTATCTTTTTAACAGTGCTTGAGCCAGTGCAATTATTTTTAGTGCTCTGTCACATGAAACTTTTAATTAGGAATTTCTTTTTCCCCAAGATATCATATAGATTGCTAAGAAAACAGTAAAAAGAAGACTGATACCAAAATGTATGAAATGTGGTTTGTCATTTTATTGCAGAAAAAATTTTCTCCAAGGAAGCCTTTCTGTCCCTTTCACCCCTTCCTGGTTTTTAAACTGTATAATCACTAAGTGTCTGTGTTTCTCAGCCCTACACCCCAATCAACAGGCCTCCTTAATACTTTTGAGCTTTAGCCCCATTCTGACCAGGGCACTGCACTATAAAGAGGAAACCAGATTTGAAATAATTTCAGGTGCAATCTTAGAAAGTGGTCCTACATAACACAGCACAGGTGCTGACTCTGCCTGAAGTCATAAAGCATCTCCAGTTCTGCAGTCCCCCTGAACTTGCACCTTTTTGTACATGACAGATGGGTGTTTGGTCCAATGCATTTCAGATCAGACAACATATAACATAGTGCTCCAGCACTATCTCCTGGGTATTTGGATAATTTCTTCAAAACTGTTAAGACATATGAAATAGGCAATCTTTTAGTACCTGAAACAGGTTTTACCATGTAGTGTGAGAAATGGGCATTATTTGAGACTTGACAGCCCTGGGCCTGATTTCTGTCTATTATGTTCTGGAGCAAATGAGCCTTGTTCACATCAAATATGCCACAGAGTAGTCCCTGCCTCCATGCTTATCCCATAGAATTTTGTATCTACTGCCATTCATATTGCTGGCTTACAGCCTGCACTGTGCTTAGCACTGATCTGCACTAAATGTGGTACATAAGAAACACTCTGTGGCTTCCTATCCCATGCTCACCAACATGTTATCCAGAAGTTGTTGAAAGCACATGATTTCTGTTTTTCCATTTGCTGCGGCTTCTCAGCACGCAACATTGGAGGCTCTTTCCAGGAATTGTTTCATCCCGGAAATAAAACAGCGGAGTTTGTACGTGGGGGAGAGACTGTACCACATGGGAACAGTTACTCAAGGCAGGAATTCAAAGTCGTGCTTGTTGGTGCCTTGTTTGTCACCTCACCCTTTTCTCACCTGACTTGTGGTGGTAACCCAGACTAATCTTCCGTCAAACAGAGGAGGTTTTTGTCAAGTGGTTATGAGTGACCTATGACAATCCTAATCCCACGTGACTGATCAGTGTGTAGTGCACTGGGGTCCAGAATTTCGAGATGCAGATGGCCATGGTGAAGGGTGGGTGGGAGCTGACCCTGCTCCCATGACAGTCCGAGACATTTCAGGAGCCCCTTGTCTTGTCCATAATGGACAAGAGTTTTGGAAAGACAAACGAGATCAACCAGCCTGCTTGTGAAGGTCTGCAGTGTCATCCCATTGATTACATGGATCTGTTGGTTTGCACTGGGGTCAGCACAGTCAGGCACACACCATGAAAAGCACCTCCATAGCAAAGCAGCCAGAAGCTTCTCCCTGGAGTTGCTTCCCTCGGTCCTTCTTCCACATCCATCTTGAGTGCTGCTCACTCAACCTTCTGCTCTTGAAAAGCACAAGGAAACTCTCTGAGAAAGGCAGGAGCTAGCCTGACTCATAAACTCTGATACTGAAAAGCATCCTGAAACAGTTTTTGACATGAAAACATAATTCACTCAGCTTCCCCTGCACCCTCCTTTTTTGCTTGCTGCCTCTGATACCTTTGTGTTCTAGTCTTGGTGATTCCTTGAGACAGCTCAGGCCTTGGCTTCAGCAGGTAGGTCTGGAAGAAAGCAGTCCATCTGGGGTGCCTTCCACAGCCCTCTCACTTCACAGGTGCTTCCAGAGCTGCCCACTCAGGCATGGAACAGGTTCTCCTGCTCATGTGCCTGCCATTCACTTCCATCTCCCCCTTGGCTACCCCTCTGGTGAAATACACTTTTATTACCTGGCCTAGAATTGTTCATGTGGAAAAGAAAACCTAAACTAAACCCAATCCAAACAAAGGGGAACTGCTACTGGAGTAGTATGTGAAAACAGTTTGTATTTTGTTTTCAAAACCAAGGCACTTCATTAAAATCATTTTTAACTGTTTGGCATCAATAGGTTTACATGCTAATCCACAAAAAAACTTCTCATGAAGAATATGGGGACATTTTAGAAATACATATCTTGCAGAATCATCAGTAGCACACTTGAAACAAATAAACTGAAGTCACAGTAGGCCAAGAGCAGTTTCACCAGTTCAGTTGGTTAGAGCAAGGTGTTAAAAACACCAAGGTTCTGGTTTCTTGAGATTGTGAGATTGCATTTTGTATGCTGAAAAGGAACTCTTGAGTTACAGGTTTTGGGTTCTCTAAGAAAAATTCATTGGAATTTGTTTCAGGCAAAATTTTCTTGTCAAATTTATGGATAATTTTGGAAAAATCTAAACTTTATTCTGTAACATTTATGAAAATCTTTGGCAAAATATAATAATGACAAGCAATTTTCCATTAAGTTGAGCAAAGAAAGTACAGTGAACTCTAGGCCTACGCCATTGCTATGTTACTTACAGACTATTTAGGATACACTCTCCCATACCTTTTAGAGACCTTTCTAAGTTTTGGACATAGCATTTATTCCTGTGCTGACTCAGTGGTGCTGTATAATACCTAAAGCTCTCCCTTTTCTTCATCTTGTCTCCACTAAGAGCCAGAAATCTTGACTTAATGCTCTTTTCATTGACGTCCAACAAAGTCAATTAGGGGCAGTGAATCTGCTATAGTACCACTAAAATCAGTGGGGGTACATCAGTTTGCATCTACTGATTGTGCATCTGCAGAGATAGAGGTGTTCTGCATTTAGCTATGAATTCAAACAGCCTCAATCTGTGCATTTTTTCATTGTGCCCTGCATGGAGGCTCTCACACCACTTGACTGGGTTTGGTTGTAACTGGAAGTCATCAATTCTGCCTAGGAGAGCACAGAGACAGTGACAGTTATAGCTCCCCCCTTGGCAAAAGTTAGGTGCACTGACCCTGTAAAATTCCCAATATCTTAGTTTGTCACCCAGTTGACAAACTGTACAAAAAATTCATCAAAAACGTACAGACTCCCTGATTTGGTTAGTAGTTGTCTTCTCTAGTTTTCTCGGAGATGTTCTTATGCCGAGTTGGCTGCAACAACTAACATAAACAAATGGTGAATATACACTGTAATTCATTCATGGGAACATATTTTTAAAAAGAAAAATATTTCTTGCCTAAGAAGAAATCAAATATATCTGACATTGAGATATAAAAGGGAATAGCAAACTGTGAAAAGGAGGCCAGTAATAGATAATGATGTACTTCCTGGTAGCTAAACTGAAAGACAGATAGCTTTTGGAAGGTGTGAGTAAAAATGTATGTGTGGTGCCTTTCCTAAGTGGTGTCAGTTAGCTGTACCTCAAGAGTGTCAGATGGCTTTATGTATAAGATTGATCAGTCATCATTACCTAATAACAGGCTTAAACAGTTTCTTTGTTGAACAGTTTCTGAGTCAATCTTTAATTTTACACTAAGCCTTTTAGATTGTTTATTCATGGTAATATTAACCTCTATTTGCAGGAACTCTTCCAAATTCACCATTAGACTAAACAAAAAGCAGAAACCTCTTGTGTGTGAGGGTTGTGCAATACTTACTGTAACCACTCTTGTATTTTGCCAAGTCTTACAATGCTGGTTGTTTTCTACTGAATCTTTTCTTACAAATCATTGCCCCTTCTGTTACCACGGATGTGACCTGTATCCCTCCTTGACTTGCCACAGCTCATCATTAGCTAATATCTAGATGCCTTATAAACATTTGTGATGTGGATGGTAGAAGCAGTAACAATACAGATAAGAACAAAACAGACTACAGGGGGTGAAAAAAGGGAGGTGGCAGAGGAGAAGAGAGATACTTACTTTCTCTTCACCAGTCCTCACCTGCATGAACAAAAAGTTACTCAAGCTGGTAGAGGCACATTTAAACAGCTAAACCTCCTGTTGCTGCCATCTGTTCTCCCTCAGTGCCATGAGTATTGGACAGGTGATAGCTAGTAAACAAGAACTTGATAACAAGTAATAAATCAAATCCAAATCAATTTCAATGTGCCCTTACCTCTTCTTCGGTGACCCAGTATTCAACTGATATGCAGCATCTACTAAGAAGATAAATGATGTTTTTCTGGTGAAAAAAATGGGCTGCCTAGGCATGTCTTCCTGAGACTGGGCAGCAGAGGGTAGGCACGAAAAGGCACTGACACTGGTAATTTCTGCACTAGTTGCATTGCTGTTTCTGAAGTGACATGATACCAGTGATGTTCACACACAACATTGCTAATTCCTGCCACAGGAAACAACTGTGGAAGCAAAAGATGCTCCCATAAAAATGGTTTACAGTACAGTAGCGCTGGAATCTGCAGCCTGTTGGGCTTGCAAATGAACTACTAGAAACCGTCAAATTTGTTCAGTATTTCTAGGAAAACTGCATGTGTCTGTTGTAGTCAATTCAACATTTGTGAAAGGCAACAGAGAACAGTCTGTGAGAATGGAGGCTACAGGAAATTGTTCTTGACATATAAACCTTTATTAGCAATTTTAGGTTTCAATGGCTTCCAGTAGTCACATTTCCAGGCCAGTATATGACATTCCAAGACTTTTATTTCACCATTCTTTCTTAATTTCTTCTTGTTCCGCCGTGTGTTCTCTTCTGCCACATTGCCAGTTCCAACTCCCAAGCCCACCCCAAGCCCAGATTTTCAGGCAAAACCTGCAAACTGAGCCCTACCGGTCCCGCTAAGGGTTCAGAGAAACCATAGGGGCACAAAAGCTGAAAGGCCTGGCTCTCCACCAGTACAGCCTACCAACTGATGCACACAAACTGACACAAAGTGTGTCAGTTCCCTTCTCTGGGACTACTTTTTTCTTGAAGGACACTCCTTCTTGGGTTCCATAGCAATACCAAACCTCTTATTGTTTGGTGATGGTGGATGCCATCAACGAGCTGCAGGTGTAGTTCCCTGGTATGGTAAAAGGTATATAAATAGGAAAGCAACAGCTCTTAAGTCCCTGCTACAAAGCATATGAACAACAGAGAACCACAAATAACTGACTAGCAGAATTTTTCATTAGTAGGAAACAAAACCTTTTTAATCAGTCTTGTTCTCAGACACTGTTGAAGTATTATGCTTAGAGGTTTTTTTCAAATATCCAGTCTAGGTTAGACAAATAAAATTTTCAAAGATAACTGAAATTGTTAAAGTTTGTTAATGATACACGAAATTGAAAGGAGGGGATGAAACCCTGGACAATCTTAAAAACAGTTCTGTGCTATTAGCTCCATCTGTACCTCAGTTAGAATGAACATTTGTCTTTATTGTGCATGCTTCTTTCCATGAGCCTGGCTTTAGCTTACTTCAGATGGATTCATGTTTGCATATGCTAGTACCTTGTGTCAGAAGAAATTTATTACATGCTTATCTTTTCTGAATATTTAAGATCTACGTCATCCTGTTGATGAGATTTTTCCAGCAGGCTGTAGACCAGTCAAGCCAAGCATGCAGCCACTCAGCTGGGAGATTCACGTGGGATGAGTCACTGTCGTGCTGTATCCATAGGCTGTACCAGTTCCTGATGAGGAAATAACTCCTGAGCAGGTACTGTCTCCGTGTCATGCGGTCTGAAATACGGTGAGCTGCTAATATGCTAGTTTGGGATATTACTTGTTTCAAAGATGACTCTACTATGGTTAGCACTGAAGATAATAGTCGTTATTCTGCACAGATCTCTGTGTTCTTTCTGTAATGAACAGCAATAGCACCAACAGTGAGAGTTTGGCAATAGCTGAGAGGATGATTTAAAAAGCATTCATTCCCCATAGCTGAAAGAGAAACCTAGCTATGGGGCAACACTCTTTTCAAGCACAACTATGAATTCAGAGTAAGGCTCTTTACTTTCTGTGAAATTATTTGAAGGGCATGAGAATGCAGAATGGAATCATACCTCTTTGCTGCTCTCCTCCTCTCTCCTCTGTGTTTGGCTTCTTATTGGATATGGTGTTCAGAGGTCAAAAAATACAGACAAAGCAGTAATAGTCCTAAATTCATCCCCGTTGGATTTTGGTTGCACAGAAGCACTGGAGAGGCACAAGAGACCTGCCTTGCTGTGTGTGTGCCTCTGCTCTGCACCCATACAGTAGCCAGAGTAATTTCCTTGCCCTGCCAGGGCAAGAGGAAAGAGACTTCTCCTGCCTGTGGGAGCCCTGATACTACTCTCTGACAGAGCAGTGAGGGCAATGGACTGTATTATGATATTTCTTAGCAGGGCTACCAAATATGTAGAATCTCTCCACCCTGAACAGAGACTATTTCTTGGCCTCATATGGATGTGTTTGCTTTGCTGTTAAAACATTATTTTCTTGGAATCTGTTTTTCCTCTGTGCATTTCAGAGATTTGTGTTTATGTTGGGGCTTGGATTTATAGTCCTCATGCTAAGCACTACACTGAGAAAGAGCACAAACATTGCATCACTCTGTATAAATAGCTATTTTTATTTGGCAAGGAAAAGAGATGATTTCCACTGAAAACTAAGAACAGAAACCATGGGAAAAGATCTAGAGGTCAATCATCTCATCTCTTCTTTAAATTCCTCTGGTATAAATCTGGCCTAATTTCAGACTGGCTTCAGTGGAATTGCACCAGGTTTGTAGAAATAGCATTCAAATTAGTATTTGCACATCTTTTTGCTTAACTCCTATAACAAAATAACTATTTTGAATGGATAGTTAATGGGAATTTTTGACTGTCCCCTAGATTTCAAACATGTGAATGGAAGCTTAGGAAGAGAAACAGTTTTTAATATAAATCATATGAAAATGAGAAATGTTTGTCTGTCTAATGGATACTGTAAAATTATATTTTCTGCCAAGTGACCAACCTGTACCCACAGAAATGCAAGCTAAAATAATTAGAATAGAAATGAATGGTGTCCTGCCTTTTTTAAAATGGTAACCATTCACATTTCTAATCCCTTTCTGTTCCTTGCCATCACGAGTCTTGCATAAGAAGGATAGAATAATTTTTCAACACATTTTTCAAATGGTTTGATGTCTCGCAAAATTGCTATTTTCATTCTCTTCTGTACTATTTTCCATTTTAATTACTTCATGTTTTACAACCAAGAAGAGTAGAAGACCTAAGGTATTCTAGACAGTGTAACATCTCTTTTTGTTGGTTTTCCAAAAATCTGAATACTGCTTATTGCAGAAGTATGACTTTTTTAGAATAGAAAGCCATAGCAAAAATTTTGTAGAAAGTTTTTGCTTTGAATTTTGACGCTGACTCAAAAGTCTCTTAAACACTGACTATTCGAAAGTGAGGTCTCACAAAAATAGATCTTGACATATTTTCCTTTGATATTATAAATAGCAAGTCTGAGAATATTTTCATGATTCATATCAGTATTAAGGTGCAAGAAAATGGCTGACTGAAGTGTCTGCACCAACAGCATGAAATCTTGTTTCTAAAGTTTCTTCTTGCTGTAAATTAGTTGACGTTTTGGCTGGCTTAATTACTTAATTATCTTGATATCTTAAAAACCGCTGGTTTACTTTTCTTCCAGCAAACATGCACTTAAATACCACCCTCTCCATGCTCACAGCTTTATTTAGATCCCTTTCCAATGTGCATGTGTCTTGCAGTACAAGCTGGTACTGAGATGTTGAATGCCAAGTGCCACATCTGTGGGTTTGTGTGTGGTAGAAGAGTGGAGGGCATCTCCAAAAGCAGTCTATACAGACAATTTGTGCTGTGCACCCCAGCAGTTCTGGCCACAGACAGCCTCTTGCCTGGAGGAGTGTCTGCTGGACCCCATGGCAGTCCTGTCCTTGCTGTGGACAGTTGTGCTCACCAGCCAGTCCCAGACCACTCCCCCTGCTATGCTTTGCAAGTTTGTCAGGAGCGGGAAGGCTGGCCAGCTCCACAGATGAATTTTTTCTTATTTGGAGGTGAAGTCAAGGTGAGAGACCAGTCACATTGATAGAAGGGACAAAATTCACCTTCAGTGTCACCAAGTCCCTTTCTCTGCATTTTTTCCTTTTAAAATAAATTCAATTATTTCAAAGTACATAGACATTGCTGGTAGTCAGCTAGAGAGCAAACATGGCCTGCCCAAGGGACCTGCACTCAAACTGGTTGCCCTCAGAGTCCTTATTTGAACTTCCCCTCTACCAGCATATTCCAGTGTGAAGTGCACAGTGCAGGCAGACAAGATACAATTGTCATATGGATGGTATATCTGATAAACCCTGCAACATGCTGTTTTGCATCATCAGGTTTTGACTCTTTCTCTTGATTTTATTCCATCTCCTTGAGGACTCTTAACCCTTACAAAGTCCTCAGCAGGTCCAAAAAGAAGAAGGTTGCCCCTGGAGAAATGTCATAAATGAGAGGAAGAATGGCAAGTTGTACTTCCATTTTATTGAAAGCCAGGAACTGGAGGGAAATGCTTCTTGACCAGACTCACAGTGTGGCCATGAGAGGAGGCAGAGCAAAACCTACACTCCATAGCTGGCTGCTGCTTGCCCATCTGCAGCAGGAAGACCTGCTCAGGGTCGGAGAAGGCTCCCCAGGCCCAGGGCATTCTGGTTGCTGCCAGGCAGCTGCCTCTGAAACAAACACTTGAAGCAGAGCTGCCTTTCCAGATTGTCCCCTTGAGTTTTGACCACTGTGTTACTCAAAGGAGAGGGCTTGGTGGGAGAGCAGTATGTACCTGCATGGATGGTCATTGATAAAGTACCCGCAATGACCTGGCTACCAGACTTCCTAATTATGATAAGCTCTGCACAGAGTAAGGCAACATGGATTTTACCTTCCTATAAAATGTATATGTCAAGACAGTCATTGCAAAGCCCTAAATCTTCACTCCTCAAAGAGAAGTGCCTGACTGTAAGGAAGCATATGGCTGTGCATCTTAAAAGGGTGAAGGCCTCTTTCAGAGACCAGTATTTGAGTACCTGAAATGTCTTTTTCACATTTCCCCAACTCTGAGAAATTGGACCTGACTCCTCTCCTCGACATATCCTCTCAATTGTCTCAAGTGGCTTCTCATTCAGCTCAATCATTGTTTCTGCACTTTTTTTAGTTGGCCAACTCTCTTCCTATAAGAAGAACAACCTTGCAGTGCAATGCTCCAGTCTGTCTATGGGTACAGCCTCAGGAAAAAAAAAAAGGAACTGATTTGCTTGCACTAATTTTGATTTTTGTGCACAGAACATAACACAGCTAACCCAGGTCATCAAAATAGTTTGCAAGAAATAGTATTTTAATCTACCATGTTCCATACACCCCTGAGGCACCCAGTGTAACTGGGCTTCAGCTGATGGTCACCAGTTATTATATTTAGTAGTATCACCATTTTAAAAGGCTGCATGGACCTTTGTGGAGCAAAAAATTGATGCTTCTCATCTGTGACTCTAGTACAGCAAATAATAGGTGTTTACTTAAAACACTTTTTCAGTAGCTGTATCTTGCCAATAGCTGTTAACTGATGAGGCTATTAGATCGAACCTATTTGTTCAGTAATCAGCACTGGGCTGATAAATACACACAGCGTCACTCTGTTCACAATATGCCTTTTAGAGAAATCTTACATACTGCTGTAACCTACCTATACTTATGTATTTAGCTATATTTTAGAAGCTTACAGAAGGGAAGCTACATGGTGTCTTTTGTTCTTTGCTTAGATAATATTAGGCTGCTCACAATGTGACCACAACGTTTAATCGAACAAGTAAATGTACTTCAAATTAGTTCAATTTACCTATAAAGAAAGCTTATTAAACAAGTATGAGTGTTACAGCCATGGTTTTGTTCTCTAAGTGGGTGACAAAACAGTTTGAGCTACTATTCACATCAACAGCTGCTCCTGAGTCAAACAGCCAAGATGCTATTCATCAAACCAACACTTCCCAGCAATGTGTGGTGGTTTCTGGTGGTTGCTACAACTCTGGATTAAAAGCCTGTCCTCTCAAAATTTGTGTTACCCAGAACTGTTATGATGGTGAAGAGGCTCAGCTGCCTTTTGGGATGGTCTTTAAAAGGAAGGAGTGCCACAGAAAACCAATGAGCATCAAGAGCAGATTTTTACCCAGCATGAAGGGAGAAAGGTAGGAAAACAGGTTTTTAAAAGTATCCTTCTTCCTATTTCCATTTTATTAAATTTTAACCTTTGTAATTATATGAGAGGGAAGCAATCTGCTTTCTTGTTGTAAACTTCTTCAGCATTTGAGCAGTCTGTCATGTGTGTTTTATTTTTTTCCATTTCATGCAAAGCCACACACTTGATCTCAGTTTGCTCCACCCTTTGGTTGGAGTTTCCTCTATCTGTTAAAAAAAAATAAATTCAAAACCCTTCCCCTGAAAATATTAGTTCTGTTAAAGAAATTTTTCAGGGAGATCATATTTCTTTAGGCTAAATAGTTTACCTATCAAAGAATGACAGAGAAATATTAAACTTTTAAATCCTAAATAAAACTAGAGATAGCATGTTAATTCTTTTTAGTTTGCTTCATAGACTCTTTTGTCATATTTGTTTAATTAATTTACCATATAGAACAAATGAAGTTCAAAAACAATGTAACACATTCACAACCATGGGCTTAAAACTTTTATAATGATGCCCAGGATATACAGTTAAATTGGTGTTTAATACTTTCTACTGTGAAAATTGAAAATTTGTGTTAATAAGTATCCATCTGGCTGTGTTTTCCTTGCCTTGGTGTGAATGTGATGAAAGAAGGAATGACAGACAGGACAAGAAATACGAAGAGGCTGACAAAAAGTGAAGGAAAATATATATGAAGTGATAGTTACAGTGGGGTGAAAAAGAGCTGAGATGGTGTTAAAGCAGTAAAAAGGGGAAGCAAAAAGCAACCCAATATTAATAAATAATTAAATATTTTCAGATTCCACATGTCCTGTACTCATGAGAGTACGTTTGGATGCACCTTGTCTCTGCCACTCGTGTGCCACTGCGTGGCCCTATTTGAAAAATCCCTCTGTGTAATACAGGGTGTTGTTAGTGGTAGCTGTCAGGGGTTTACAATCTACAGTTTATCATCTACTTAGCTTCCACTGGCATGGTGTGCTTGTAACATTTGTTTCAACATGGCTTTTTGTTGTTGTTGTTGTGCTTTGTGTGGAATAACCAGAAGCAGCAAAGCCCCAACGCATATGGGTTAAATTAGTCCTGGATGCTTTGCCCTGTCAGTATTTTTCTGATTTAAACAACCATTTTATACTATAATGAGAGTGCTACCAAATAGCATATGGTAATGATCTTTATTTTTCATAATAACATCATCCTTCTGTTAAATAAAAACCCCAGATCCTTCAACAATGAATATTGCTTGCCAAGTGTTTAAGTGCTTTCATTAAATACTTACATAAAAAGAGGGACTTGCAAAAGGAACTTGCTACCCCATACACGAGAGGACAGCAATATGTATGTGTCCTCAGATGCAAACTAAACCTGTGTTCAGAAAATGGTTCTTTCCATGCTTTTGCTTTGGCTAAAAACAGCATTAACATAATAAATACTGGCAACAATGCTAAACTACTAGCATTGAAAATAAAATTACAGCCCAACAGAAAAAAATATTTGCTCATACAGCAGATAATTCTTTGAATTAGTCAGGTTCTTGCATTATATTTTGTCAGCAAAAAGGCAGAAAAATTCTTTTCTCCTCTTAGATCTTTTACTTACATCTCTATTTATAGCTAGAGCCTGCAAGAATTTTTCAGTAAAACTTGATCTGGTGAGTCAGTGCCATTTGCCTAAAAATCAAGGCTTGTGGAAAAGTTTTGGTTTCATGGGACTGCACAGTGTTCATCTTTCATAAATAATGAAATGTGAACTTCTTACACATCCAACTAAATTAAGGTATTTACAATTGCCTTTTTTTTCCCCTCTCTACAGCTCTTCCCATAAAAGGAAAAACCAGTTGTAAACCTACCTCAGCATTAGGAAAAACAGTACCTGTTCTGCCTACCTGTGTGGATTTGAGACTCCAGTAAGGATGCCATTGTGCTGTGAATCCATAAATGGCTCCTGCATAAGGAGTAGCTGGTCAAATAGTGTCCGTGTTTCCATGTATATCTTCATGCTTTGCATTATTCTGGCCACAGTGGTTGGAAATTTGACAGTTATCATCTCAATATCACATTTCAAGCAGCTCCATACACCTACTAATTTCTTGATACTTTCAATGGCTACTGTAGACTTCCTGCTGGGATTCTTCATCATGCCTTGCAGCATGGTGCGCTCTGTTGAGCACTGCTGGTATTTTGGGGAGCTCTTCTGCAAGGTTCACACAAGCACAGACATTATGCTGAGCACAGCTTCTATCTTCCATCTTTCCTGCATATCCATTGACCGTTACTATGCTGTGTGTGACCCTTTAAGATACAAGTCAAAGATAAATACTTTTGTTATTGTGGTCATGGTGTTCATAAGTTGGACAGTCCCTGCAGCTTTTGCTTTTGGGATGATCTTTTTAGACCTGAACTTGAAAGGGGCAGAACAGATTTATGATCATGTTCATTGTGCAGGAGGATGCTTTCTTATTTTTAGTGAAACTTCCGGTATTGTGGCCTCCATAGTATCTTTTTACATCCCTGGATTTGTTATGATGTACATCTATAGGAAAATATACTCTGTAGCCAAGAAGCAGGCAAGATCCATTGATGCTATGAGCAAAAAAAAGATGCAATTTGAAATGAAGAACGACATTTCATTCTGCAAAGAAAAGAAAGCTGCTAAGACATTAGGCATAATAATGGGAGTGTTTCTCATCTGCTGGACTCCATTCTTCTTCTTTACAGCTACCAATCCATTTATGAATTATGTCATACCTCCTATTCTCATCGATGCTTTGGTTTGGTTTGGCTATTTAAATTCTACACTTAACCCAATTGTTTATGCATTTTTTTACATGTGGTTTCGCAGGGCATTGAAAATTATTCTATTTGGAAAAGTTTTTCAACAGGACTCTTCCAGGACTCACTTGTTTTTAGATTAACATGCTTTAAACGGTTGGATTCATGGATTGGAACCTTTGCCTGGAGACTGAACTGAATGTAAGAGCTGAAAAGGAAGGAAACACTTATTTGTTTACCCACTTACCCAATCGAGTTCAAGCAGAGAAGCAATTGTTGGGGTTTACAACTTCTTTCATTTCAGATTTGGATTTGTATGTGAAGTTTTGATTATATCTATTTATTTTAAATGCACAGAAAAGCAAGAGTTATGTTCAAAACCACTTAAACAGTTTATATCATTGATCTTAATCATTAAAAACTATTCTGATACAACAGATTAATTTCTTGAACAAGGTATATTTATATTACAATATATGTGTACATTTGTTATCCTATAGAAAAAGCAGGAAAACCTTTCCCTTGGAATTTCTTGACACCTTTAAAATCCAAAGCTCATTAAGTTTTGTTCCTCCCCTTCAATAAGTGTGCAGAGCTCAAACCAGACCAATAACCAGCCATACCAGCACACTCCATGGAGGGAAGATGAGATAGAGAAAAGTTGTGCTGCTGTTCCCTTTCCATTTTAACTAGCACTTGTCACTTACGAGTTTGTCACTTAAAGGCTTTGCTGATTAATGAGATCAAAAGCATGTTTAATGAGATTAAAGACAAGGAAAAATATGATGTATGAAATAAAAAGCAATTGCAAAAAAGCTGCATTGAACCTGAGAATGCCATAAAATTGTATTTATCTAGTGAATGCTTAGATGTAAAATACTTGTCAATTTGCATCTTAGGGAACATTTTTTTTACTTGGAGATGGTGTTATTTTGTCTGATGAAAAGGATGTGACAGCTTTTGAGGAAGGCATATAGAGAATTGTGAAGAAATCCTGTGGTTGAACTCAGTTGGATTATGAAGGACCAGTACTGGCAATGGACAGGAAAGAATTAGTATCTGACGAGCAACCGTGGAGAGAAATTGATGACTCTCTACTGAAGTAAGAACTACACTCGGCAGTATGTCCTCCATTTATCTTCTTTGTATAAGTGCACATCATATGTGTATCTTGTCTTTCATTTCTGTAATTTGTACAGCACTGAAGCACTCTGTGCTCTAAAGCATAAGAGTTGAATGATGATACATTTCAACAGTGCAAAATATCCGGATCTTAGATTGTCTCTTTTACTGTTTCATTGCCATCTTGTAAAGTTTGGACTCTCCGAAATTACATAAAAAGGAACAATGGAATATACACCATAGCTGCACTTGTGCTGTGGATCCTTGCTAATGGCAACATGAATATAGTTTATCTCATAGGTATTAAGTAAGATGAAGGTAAAAAAAATCTCATAAAAAATGGATAATTCTCCTCTTCCTTCATCTCCAGTGAGCCTGGCCTGATGCAGTTAATTTTCCCATGTTCAGTGTTACCTTCGGAAATAAAATGCATGATCACTTGGACACTTTGATCTCACTTAAAATAATAGTTTCAGAAATGCTGCCAGGTAATACCTCCTTTCTTCTAGTGGTGTTATAGATTGAAGGAAAGACAGATTTTCTATGACAAATGTTTCCCATCTGAGGCTTTTTAAAGTGTATTTAGTAAGTTCAGCACAAATTAAAATAGTCCCTTCAGGAAGTCAGTGAAATAATTTCTTTCCCTTCATCCATTGTCCATTTCCCTGAAAATCTGGAAACATTACTGTGTTTCCATAGAATTCCAGCTCTACTAGAGTTCACAATTGGTCACTCTCTTTGTACTGCTTGTTCTGGCATCTCTCTGTCATTGTTTTGTGGTTGTAGGAGAAGTTTGAGAATCAATATGATCCCAACTTGCTTG
>JAOXXN010000446.1:60114038-60125169 GCA_026770055.1 Myrmophylax atrothorax
TAAATTTCCCCTGGCAGAGCTTGAGCCCGTGCCCCCTTGTCCTATTGCTGAGTGCCTGGGAGAAGAGACCAACCCCCGGCGTATCAATTTATTTTTGTCTTTGTTTAAGATCACACAGGAAGTTCTAAACTTAAAATATTCTCATGTTCAAGGACCTGAACCAGCAGCTATGTTAACATGGATTTACTTGTGAAAATGAAAGAGTTTTGCAGGGCTGGCTGAAAAACAAAGCAAGATGAGTAGAAAGGAGATGAAACTTTCTTCTTTCCTAGTCAGCTGTTAAGCAAGAGTGGCGTGTGATCTAGTATTCAAATATGGTTTTATCTATGAAATAAATATTATGTATTACAGATCTGACAGGAACATGTTTCTCAAATACTCCTACCTGTTAAAAATTGTAAATATTTCTCCTGTAACTGTCACTAATTCTCTAAGTCTTGTTTCTTGTTAAGAAAAGGAGAGGCCAATCCATTTTTTTTGTCCTGTGCCTTTTTTTCCCCTTTAACTAGAGGAAGAGCTTACACTGACTAGAAATGGAAGCACTGTTTGGCTTAGGAAAAGTAAACATAAGCTGAATCTGAAATAATTTTCTCTGTAGGAATTCAGGTTAGGTCTTAATTGTTTCTCTGGCTCATCATTAACCATGTCTGACCTGTTCTTGAGCATGTGACCAGCCTGAGAGCAGCTGAGTAGCTTTTGTCAGCTAATAGTTGTGTATTGCGAGATCTCGATCAGGAATGCTGTAAAAACAAGTGAAAAATCTTCTTACTAATATGGCATTTCTTCTAGATGAAGACTAGATGAATTTTCAGGTGATAAATGAGATTCTTTTCTCTTGCATACAAGACAGCAGTTACTTGGAAAAAAATGCATTTTGCTTGCATAGTATTGTGTACCCTGCTTCCTGTGGTGCCCAGTGCCCAAAGGGGACTTGCCTTCTGCAGTGGTTTATTGCCAGCCCACAGCTGGCAAGGTGCTGCTCCTGCAGGGTGGGAGTCTGAACCCTGAAAGATCTGTTGATTTTCGTGTTATGCAAACATCTACCCTTGATCTTCAGTGTGAAGTGGCTGCAGGAGTTTGCACACTTCTGACATAGGCTGTTCCCATGTCCTGGTGACGTTGGTGAGGGACACCTGTGTGCTCATGGTGTGTGCTCTTGTGCAGCTCCTGAGGAAAGGCCAGCAGCCGGCTGTGAACACCTAAGGAGCCTAAGTGCTAAAATGAGCCAGTGTCAGACTTTGCACTGAAATGGATTAAAATAATGCACAAGATGTAGTCAGTCTCTATGTAGTCAGTCTCTGCTTTGATAGTATCCAGGGCAGGAGGGACCTGGTAGTCCGATTACTCCTGTCTTTCAGAACTCCTTGGAAAATTTGAAGGGTTGGGAGTTGGGGAAGGGAAATCATAAAGGGTGAGGCAGCCTAGGAACCTGTCAAAACCGTGCTCTGATCTTTGGTCGCTGACTGTTCCTGGTGTGTTTACAGTGGAGAACTAGGCCTCTTTAAGCTGGGCGTAAGCCTTTGGCTCTCCGGGACATTTGAGTGTTACCGATGGATTGAGAGGCACCAGAGCAGATGCCTTGTGCCTTGATGTGCCAGCCTGAACTCCCTGCACAGGGCTGAAAAACTGGTTAAATGAGGAGGCAGTACCCTTATGAATACCACCATCAGCCATGAGAGCAGGAGCTTAGGGACCTCTGTTTTACGAAGAGTAATCCCAGCTTTCCAACAGTTTTCCTCTTGAGTGCCAAGACGTTCTCCCTGCTCATTTCAGAAATGGGGCAGTGGAAGGAGCAACCAGAGTTGTTTCTACAGTCTAATCTTTAGGCGGAGAGGCTAAAGCTACCCTGCTTTTCCCTTGAGGAGAGGAAGGGATATTGACTTTGATCTAAGAAGTTTCAAAGGTAGTTGCTTTAAATCAAATTCTGAGATGTCTGTGTGTACATGTGAGGGAGCAAGACACCTTCCCTCTGTGATCCTGGTGATCATGTCTTAATGCCTGTTTTAAACTTCGTTTTTATCAATAAAGCTGTATAAGTGCATAAATATGAACAAATATCTATAGTTTAGATGATTTTGTGATTGTATGTGTAATATAATGTCAAATGTTTGAATGAGAAGTAGCTACAGTAAGAAACTGGTAAAAAAAAACAAGCCAAAACAAAAGAATTAAAAGACTATAAAGAAATATATTTTTAGTCTGTATACACTCCAACGTGTTTTTATTAATATGAAGGAGTACAAAGGATGGATTTCTTTAACTCGTCAACCTGCAGGAATTCCTACTGTAAATCAAAATTTCAGGAAGGTCAGCTTCTCTACTACCTGTGTTATACTGGTCCTCCCAACTTGCTTTTGGCTCTTTCATGAAGCAGCCTCAGGAGCGCTACTGAAGGCTGTTGGCCAAAATTTAGTTTCAATGCTCTACCTTTTTTTTCTTGCTTATTTGAATAAACAATGTTTTACTTTTCTATGCAGTAGACTTAATATGAACAAAAAAATGAAATGAGAATGCTATTTTTTTTTTTCTGAATAATGTTCTGATTGTAAAAGGTTAAGGTGGAAAATGCTGCATTACAGGAAGCACAGAAAAAATGGTGTTAGGGTTTTTTATTTTTTATTTTATTTTTTCCCCTTGTGACTTGAAAGCCCATTAGTGCTTTCCTAGTTTCGTGCATGCTTATAAACGTTATGGTAAAATGTGTTTTAATTTTACACTGAATTCTTGAGTCATAAGACTTGCACTGGGATGCACTTCCCTCTGCATCTGGAATTGTATTGCTGATCAGTTACGCATCGCTGGCTTTTAATTTTCCCTCAATTATCTACTTGTGTTCAGCTTTAGAAATAGGATAAATATGGACTTAACTTGGAATGTAAATATTTTAAGTATAGGCCTTGTTTCAGGGAAGTTTTATTTAAAACAAACCTGCATTTTCTGTACTTGCTGTTAAATAACGCACCTCCAGGTGGCGGTAGAACCCACCGGAACTGTTTCTGTCTCTTGGTTTTCTTTTTACTCTCCCTTTTAAAAGTACATATGGAATCACTGAGCTCCTTGGCTCTTGAATCAGAAGGGAGAGAGCTTTGGAACAAATAAAGGATAGTGCGTTCAGTTTTACAGATATTAAAACATTATGCGATTGAAGATAACACCAGCCAGTTATCCTTTTGTTTGTTTTAAACAATGAATTACCCTGACTGTAATAAAAAAGCTTAATTATGCCGAGCCCATGTTTATCAGTACGTGTGACCAGCTGTAGGTGCCCGGGAGAAGCGCGGGCAGCCTGACCGTGCCTCAGCTCGGCAGGCAGGAGGCCCCTCCGGGCAGGGAAGGGCTGGCCCTCACCGGCTGGTGCTGACGATAGGCAAAGTTCAAAATTTTTCACTTAGATTTTGCTGCTTTTCAGCTCAATTAAAATATAAGCTGCATGAAACTAATCTTACAGTGCTATACCCCCTCAAAATTTCTGTAAGCAGCTTATACCATTCAATTCTCTCAAACATTTGCCTTGAAGTATTTGATTTTTTTACTGTGTGCAAAAGTTAGGTACTAACATTCCCCTGTTTTGATGTTTTCATTACCTGGGTGTGCACAGAAAGAATTGGCTATAGCAGGTGATGGCATTGCGATAGTATGTAAAGCAGTGTAGAAAATCCAGTATCATCTAATTCACTGGAGAATTGTTATAAAACAAAGATTAGAATTAATATTATTATTAAAAATGCTTTGAGGAATTCGCTTTTATCTAATGGCTTAACATAAGCTGTAGAGTATTTTTTTCTTTTACCTGAAGTTCTATTTCTTACCCATCTCTTCTATGGTATATGGAAAAGTACTTCTTAAATTTTTTTATTATTGAATAAGGTTTTCTTCATTACATACAGTTGTCACTTACTGCATTTTTAACTGGTGGGAGGTGTGGGGGTGTGGGTGGGAATAGATAGTGTGCTAGTAAAGTGAGGATCCTATGTACTATACCATCCTATTTTCTTCTGACACTGCAGTACACCAGGCTGCCTGGGGAGGGCCACAGAAATACAGGAAAGTCAAATCTACTCCTAGCTGAGAGTCATGCAAAATAACTTATTCTGGTTATGTATTCTTTCATTTTAGAACATGAGGATGTTAAGCTGAAATAAAGCATTTTGAGGCTAGAAAGTTTACAGTGTGAAAAACTGCATATCCTTGAAGTTTCTGCCTGGTTTTCTCCTTGCTTTCTCATGTGACATTAAAATATATTAAGCTGAAAATAAGGCTCAAATGATGTGTCACTTTTTCAGTTCAAAACTAATACGTTTTATGAAATACACTTACAAATCACTGGCAGTTTGTATCCCACATTTAAAAACATGAGACTCTCAAAATTGCAATTTAAACCTGGACACAGTATTTTTTTATATATTTGTTTTTAGTATACTGTAAACACATGAATGCTTTGGGGCTGTCCCTTCATTAATGGACTAGTTCTGAAGTATTTCTGTAAGATAATGTTATAGCAGTCTTTCATATGGCATTCCAAAATGACATGCATAAAATATAATTAAACTGGAACAAGGATTGTGCTGCTTATTTAAAAAAATATATTAAAAGTCCTGATTTAGACTTACTATAATGAAACTATTAACTAATCTTTCAATTCCATTTCTCTCTAAAGACTTGAATACACTCCCATCCTTTACAAGAAACCCTGGGCTTTATCTCTGACTTGGAAAAAAACATTTATTAGTTGTTCTGGGACTTACAAGTGGAGTCCTTGTAGTAGGTTGAAAAAGTATTGAGTATTAGTTTCTGTCAACTTATATGGCTTTAGAATTGTCAAGTAAAACTGCATAAAACTAAGCAGGAATTGTCTTTGCCCCATTATAATTTCTCTTCCTCTTCACAAACAGCTGCTGAAATACAAAGAATACTATATCAGCTTGGAACACCACAAGACACGCCTGAGTTGAGGCAACAGCTGTGAGTACTTCACACCAAAACATTTAGTTTCATTGCATTGTAAACAATCTGGACAGGTGATGAGGTCATTTTTTGTTAGACAGAGTGCTTTACTTCACTGAGAAAGTAAGTATAGGGAAATATTTGAAACTTAAATGTTGAGATGTGCTTTCTAAAATTAATTTTGGATAGTCTGTAAACTAGAGTCAGCTGGTTTGCCCATTCACATTACCTCCAGTATCAGTACTTTGATAAAACCTATGCTCTATGTCAGCAAAGTGGCACAACCACAAAGCAATATCACAGTTTAAAAACATACACCTGTACCCACACTCCAGTCATCTCTTCCAAGCTGGCTGTATAAATTTCACAAGGTAAAGAATATAGTGGGGTGGCTTTTTAGTGAGGTGGGATACTGGAAGAGAAACAGGAATGTTGTTTTTAGTGATGAAAGCTGCAGTAAGGGATGACATTGTAGGATAAATATGTACCACAAATAGTAATGCAACAGAAGTGAAATCAGACTCCAGGGCAGATATTCTGCTGTAGTTCAGTCACCTCAAGGTGGACTTTCATTAATATGCCTCTAGCAGAGACAGTCAGCTGCTCTCTGCTTCTCTGCATGGTCTAATGAACCAGTCTGATTTTTTTCATTAAACTCCCTTACCATATTAATCTCAGCATCATAAATGTATGTAAGTGATGTGTTGTGCTCTCCCTGTGGGTGAGAAAGTTGGCATTTTTGGTGTGGTTAATGCTGCACTGTGGCCGTTGAGTAGTAGGAGAATGTGTGTATCGGACCAAAGGCATCATGTGTTTATTTTGTGTGAATAGTCAAATTGCTTTATAATACCCTGAGTTCAAGGCCCATAGGATTAGCCAGGTACAGTCCACAGTGTATATTCTACTGATAACTGTGAACAGGTAAAGATGAACATGCACAGTTTATGCAATAACCTGACAGGATCTAGGCAAAAATTCACAACTAAACAGGATAGAAACTGTTGTGAAAGACATGCTCCGGTCCCCTCATGGATGCAGTATGTATGTGAAGCTTCCCTGAGTTTTAATCTGTCTGGTTTTCACTTATCTGAACATTTGGCTTTTCCAAGAGTTATTTGACTATTTTGAATATAGATGCTAGTGGTTTGATAATAGCTTTACAGATAGAACCTTTCTATAGTGAGGAACAGAGTAAAGATGGCTTTATGTGCTTTAGAGAACTATTTAGTACTGCTGCTTTTCTGAGAATCAGTGAAATTCAGCAAAGTAACCCAATGGTTTCTAATAAAAATTTGCATTTCATTTTAGGCAACAGAAACAGCAATACACCAACCAACTTGCCAAAGAAACTGACAAATACATTAAAGAGTTTGGATCTTTGCCTTCAACAAGTGAACAGGTATAAAACCAAAGAGCATGACTTGTTTGACTATCATGTTGGCTCATGTGGAGTATTTGAAGTCACTTCACTTCTTTCCTACTTTGAATGCACTGTTTAGTTAGTCAACATATTTGCACAATGGAGGTACTTATAAGAATATTTTGTTGCAGTCCAGACTTGTCTCAAAGTTGTTTTTATGTATCAGAAATGAGGTAGTTTGACTGAAATGGTGGGAAGCAAGGCGGTGCTCTGTGCCTGCCATGTTTTCAGGTAGCTGGATACTTTGTAATCCATTGCAGTAATGCTAAATCTGACTCGACTGGCACTCTGACAGCTTCCAGGGTAAACACTTTATGCACAGAATGTCTGTTCCACATCACTCAGATCAGCATATGTGCTATATCTTGTTCATGGACTTTTACTTTCTCAAGGAGAGTACACAGGAGCTGTTACTACAACAACTTGTGCAGTCTTTAAACTGCTTCTTTCCTAGATCTGTGTAAAATCTTGTCAGGAGGTAACATGAAGTGGCTGTTGTGATTAGCACACTCCTGCCTGCCATCTTATTGTTTCTTATCCTAGCAAAATCTCTCATGTAAGGGAAGAACAACGGGATCCCAGAAGATATGGATTCTGGTCATTGTCACTCAACTTGTGTAGTCTGTGACAGGTTACTAAGGAGCCTTTGGGAAAATGAATGGTCTTCAAACACTGAATTCAAATGGCAGGCCATGATCTACAGGTGTTCATTCTATCAAGCTGTAAACTTCTAATAGCAATGTTAAAGCTTGGGTTTGGTACATAACTCTAGTTCAGGCAAATTGTATTTGGTTTGTTGTCTTTTTTTATGGTTTCTCTGTTTCCCTATCTTGGAGCAGAGAAGTTGGCAGTGAGATGTTTTACTGTTTAATTTTACTCCTTTTAGCAAAGCTACCTCTCAACAAAATACATAAATAACAGATGCATGAATGCCAAATGACAATCTTTCAGACATTTGGAAGGAAGGTTGATGTATTGTATAAATTTAGGGAAATATGTTGGAGGTTCTCCTGAGTGCCCACAAAAACAAAAACCACAAAAAACCCCCCACAAAACAAACAAAAAACCCAAACAAAAACAATAAAACCAAACACCAAAAAACCCCCCAAAGCCTGAAAGGTTAGAATATGTATTTTTGTACTAGTTCTAAAGCACTTAAGGAGATATATGAATCCACTTCTGGATGCAGCTCAATATGTATTTTCAACATTTATGTAAAATACATATGAAGTGCCCTGTTCTTTCTTTTCTGCACCTTTCCTCTCTATTGCCTCCTTTGCATATTTTAGTATTCATGGTATCAAAATATTTCACATTGTAACAGTAGGTTTTATAAACAGAAGATAATAAGGAAGGTAAAAGCTTTCTTGGGCGTGCCCATTTCTCATTTCCAGCTGTTAAATGGAAATAAATACATCAATTTCCTCTTTAAATGCATTGATTTGTCCAGGCTTATGTTATCCCAGAAGGAAAGAAAGTTTATACATGTGAATGCAAATGGGTTTGTATGCAGTCTTCCCTTACACCGATTTAGAGGAAAAAGAGTATATGCCTTAGTGTTGAGCAGACTGGAAATAGCAAAGACTTTGAAAAGCCTGAGCTCATTTGACTTGGTAAAATTTTTTCTTCTATAGCGTCAAAGAAAAATACAAAAAGACCGTCTTGTGGGGGAGTTCACCACAGCACTAACAAATTTCCAAAGACTCCAAAGGCAAGCTGCTGAGAAAGAAAAAGACTTTGTAGCCAGAGTAAGAGCCAGCTCAAGGGTGTCTGTAAGTATCAGAAAAATGTGTCATTATTCTCTTTACAATGGTGTTAGTGGTGTTTGATGTCAAATTGGCTTTCACAGTGCTACTTAAAAAAGCTCATATCTGACCCTAAGTACTGCAGAGCATGTTATATGATTTTGTAGTAGAGTCTGCATTAAGCTGGAATAACCTCCTGTGAGAACTGTTAATTTTTCCTTGCTTTTGTCACACAAACTTCCACCATGTTCGTGCCGTTATTTTGCAAAAGCAATTTACATTAGATTTGGAAAGGTTTTTGCTGTGGCTTTAGATATCATGGTTATTTCTACAGGGAAGAATGAGTTGCCAGATTTCTGTGGAATATTAAAGTGAAGAAGTGCTGAGAAGCTTCAGATGTGGGGATTTTTTTTGTTAGTATATCACTTTTGCCTTTTCACTCTGTGCCAAGTACACATTGCTGTACTTAGAAATTTTTGCAGGCAGTTACTGAGCTGAATGCTTTTGCTTCTATTTCATCTTTATGCCTGCGTAAAGCAAAATCAAGAGGAGGGCGTGTTAAATCATGTGTCAGTTTGAAACTGACTTACTAAAGACCTTGTAAGATTGACTTCTTATAGGAATGCTGACAATGCTCCTTTCAGGGCCATAATGTTTTTGGTTTGTTTTTTTTGGAAACACTGATTATGTAGGGTGGTGCTCCGGAGGATAGCTACAAAGAAGGAACACTTGTGTCTTGGGACAGGTAGGTTGAATAAGTTAATAAGCCTTAATCTAGTTCAGAATTAAAAATGGCCTCCAGGGAAGCCAGCTGCCCATGGGGTTTTTTTGTGGTATATTGGGGTTTTTTTCTATGTGTGTGTGGTTTTGCTTGTTTATTTTTGTTTATTATGCTTTGGGGTTTTTTTCCTGATCAATTCTGTTTTTCTGGAGGGATTTAGGATAAGTTGTTCACTTAGGCTTTCTTCTATAATGCAAGCATAGAGGTTTTGATGGCATAGATGGAAAGCAAAAAGGAGCAGTTTATGCAATATCCCTCTTTTTTCCTGATGCTTCAGCTGTAGCCATCTCCTTAAGCTCCCCTAATCTGCATTTGGGTTTTCTGAGATGCAAACTCAGGGAAGAAGAGTCCAACCTGTGAACAGAGTAAATCTGTTGTGATAAGGGCCCAGTGTTTACTGGGATATCCGATGGCTTTCATGTGCTTCAAGAACTGCTTCTTGATCTCAGATTCTTTTTTTGTGGGGTAGCTTGCTTTTGCCTCAGAGAGATATCAACTCTGCAGTTTATAATTCAGAAGGAACTTTGCCCTTGTATTCATACTTGGAATTTCTAGTCAACTATCTACTATGTGCAGCATTACTGCAGGAGCAGCTTCCTACACCTAAGCTGTGATGGTTATGCTGTCCCTGTTAGCTAGACAGGCAAGGGTAAAAACATGCATTTTGTTAACCAGTAATGTAAAATGTGCTATGCACCTAACTGTCATTTCATTCTTCTGAATAATTTCTCATTGTGCCTGTTCTATTCTCTGTGAGTTTTGTTTGGTTTTTTTTTTCATTTTATAGTCAACCGCAAGCCCAAGTGCAAGATGAAGAAATTACAGAAGATGATCTCCGTCTTATTGAGGAGAGGGAATCTTCCATTAGGCAGCTTGAAGTAAGTACAAGTGGTATTACAGCAGAGTATGCTTTTGATGTTTCCAAAGAAAAAGCATTTTAAAGTCACATGAGTGTTAACTGCAGAAATTTATCTTGAGGAGGTTTGTTTGTGGGTGTGGTTTTTTCCTTCAAAACCACAAATACTGCCTTTAGATGTGAAGTGTGTGTTTGAAATCACAGGAACAATAATTGTCAAGGTTGGAAGAGACCTTTAAGATCATTCAGTCCAACTGTCAGCCTGGCACTACCACAGTAACCCATAAGCCACATCACCCAGCACCTGATCCAGGTGCCTCTTAAACACTTCCAGGGATGGTGACTACGCCACCTCCCTGGGAAACCCATTCCAATGCCTGACCACCCTAACAGTGAAAAAGTTTTGTCTGTTATCTGATCTGAATCTTCCAAGTCTCACTTCAAGGCCAGTTCCTCTTGTCCTCCCACTGCAAGCACAGTAGAAGAGTCTGGCCCCTACTTCACTACAAGCTCCTTCCAGGTGGTTGTACAGTCCCCCCTGAGCCTCCTCAAGACTAAACTAACCCCACTCCCTTAGCCATTCCTCATAAAACATGTTCTCTAGATAGACCTTTCAGGAGCCTCGTTGCCCTTCACTTGACACACTCCAGCACACAATGTCCTTTTAAAGTGAGGGGCCCAG
The DNA here is from genome assembly GCA_026770055.1 of Myrmophylax atrothorax. Classification (NCBI taxonomy): domain Eukaryota; kingdom Metazoa; phylum Chordata; class Aves; order Passeriformes; family Thamnophilidae; genus Myrmophylax; species Myrmophylax atrothorax. The sequence goes on from JAOXXN010000446.1 coordinate 60,124,467, forward strand.
AACTGAATGCAGTACTCGAGGTGTAGCCTCACCAATGCCAAGACAAGGGATATGATCACTTCCCTAGTCCTGCTGTCTACACTGTTCTTGATACAGGACAAGATGCCATTGGCCTTCTTGGCCACAGGAACACACCGCTGGCTCATACTGAGATGGCTGTCAACCAGCACCCTCATGTCTTTCTGCCAAACCTGATTTCTGCTGAAATCTGCTGTATGAAAGCCATGTTTTGGTACTGTGTTTAACTTCAGTGGTCAGTTATGGAATATGAGAGTGTTCGTGTAATTGCAAGTACATATCATTTTTTTCCTACAGAGTGGTCATGTTATATAACCATTTTGAACAGTGACTATAAAAGAAGCAAAGTTATGTCTTTACTCCCAGGTATTCCCCTTGTATTGTTCAACATGCACATTTTGTAAGCAGTTTTTTTGAACACTTCTGGAAATACAGAGATACTCATGTTTCATTCAAACTTTTGTAATTAAGAGCTTATTAAAAGCATTTAAAACCAAGATGTAAACTACACAAAAAAAATGTCACGTGGGATAAAATACTGACATCAAGAGACTTCTGCAAACACAAAATAACTTTTCCCAGCTGATCTTGAATCCACAATTCTACCATTGATAAGAAAGTTGCTGAAACTGGAGTTTTTGGGAAGCCTTGCTGATACATGTGACAAATCTTTTCAATAGTCTTT
>JAOXXN010000446.1:60125269-60137984 GCA_026770055.1 Myrmophylax atrothorax
GAACTGAGGTAAGCGTGTATCAGTCCTTAATTAATAAGAGATCATATCCACAGTGGTAACATGGCATCATAACCAGATGGTAATAGCATAATATAATATAGGTGCAGAAGCCTGATCGTATTATGGAAGTAATTTCTGTAAACCGTAATGCTTATGAAATTTGTGTGTTTAGTAGATGTGCTGAAACTAATGTAAAATACGTCCTACACAGGCTTTTATTAATTTGGCTTAGACAGATACATTTTAACTAATGTTGTCATGAGCTTTTCCCTGCAGTTAAACTTATAATACAAGTATATATCTATAGATGAGCTAGGAGAGATCTTGTTCGTGATGTGGTGGGAAGTGTGCTTTGTGCACATGCTCATATTTGGTTTGATTTGATAGTTAACTTGATCATGATAAAATTGGTCTTGTAGTACCAAAAAAACCTTCCAAATAAGTACATAAAGTTTGGGGATTTTATCGTGTAATATAAAGAGTCCTGGATGGGCACTCAGGAGGAGAAGAAACTTTATTTGTATATGAGTGTACAGAGATGCTAGAATATGTGATGTCAATTGATGCTATGATTGGTTCTTTACAGGCTGATATTATGGACATCAATGAAATTTTTAAAGATCTAGGAATGATGATTCATGAACAAGGAGATGTGATAGGTAAGTTCAATTCAAATATTATTTGAAAAATTTTTATTTGGTGTCTCTGCAGAGCTGCAAAGTAGAACTCCTTTTGCTAGAAAAGTTCCTCTGATGAGAATAACAATGCTAAAGCAAATGAGGTGCAGTCTAATAATGAGTGGAGTGGCTGAGGTGACTGGGCATACGTTAAGGAGGTGTGTTGAAACTGTAGTTTAAAACATTATGTAGTTTTTCTTGTGTATAAAATGTCTTTAAAAGTAGATTTTTGAAGTGTTTATACACAAAATTTGAATTTATGTGGGAAATTTTACTGGATTTGCTAATGATACGTGTGCAAGTTCAACAAAGACTCGTGCATTGCCTTCCACACAAAGAATTTCATGCTTTAACAAAATGTGATTATAGAATACATGTTCTGAGTCTGTTCCTAAGCCATGCTGTTGTCTATGCCCAGCATATATTTTCAGGGCTTATTCTGTCACCTTAGCCCACAGAGAGAAAAAATAAATCTGGGAGAGAAAAAATAAATCTGTGTCAATGTGATAAAATACCAAACTAGCCTCTTGGGATGTTTTTTTTTAATGTCTGTTTCCTCTGTTTTCACAAGCCTTAAGACTTCTTTAGTCTGAGCAGAGGGTAGGCAGTAGCAAGTTGAAGTGGAAATAAAAGGTTATTAGGGGAAAAAAAAAGTGGAAGTACTGAAAGTTTTTACCTGGTTGGTATGAAAGTTTCAGCCCTGCATCTAGAAGAGGGGAACTGCTACCTGACATGAATTCAGATACTCCATGCCTATCTGAATACCTGACATGAATTCAGATACTCCATTGAAATTAACTCAGGCATAAGTATAGAATGGGTCAAGCTTTCATAATAGAAGGTATAAAACTTTGGATGTTGATAAAGATGCCGGCAGTTGTGGGCAGCTATTATATATGCTCTCAAGAGGATTTCAACAATCCAAACCTTTGTCTGGGTTATGACTAATGAAAATTTGAACTCTTTCCTTTTAAAATAAAGACAGCATAGAAGCCAATGTGGAAAATGCAGATGTACATGTGCAGCAAGCAAACCAGCAGCTGGCAAGAGCAGCAAACTACCAGGTAATGCCAATGCTGTCTGCCTGTTGTGTGTAACTGTCCTTTCTTAGTAGCCCTGACTTCCACTTTCTTATGAAGTTTGGATTTTGTTTAGCAAGTTCCTCAAGGCTTGAAGATTTAAAGGTTTATGTTAGACTACCATGGTTTTTCTAGGTCACTGTAAAACAAAAGTCAGTGACCTCTGAAAGCTTTGGGTTTCCTTTAAGGCTGTTTTTCAGACAGGCTATTTCAGAGCCTTCTATGATTCTATGAGAGTAGCTGGAGTTGCACCTTTATTTAAAAACAAAACAAAAAAACCCCAAACCAACAAAAAATCACAAAGAAATGCCTTGTTTATAGTTCAAGAAGTCAAAAGTTCCTTTAACCAGAGAGCATGCCTCTAAAGTTCACTGGAGGAGTAGGGAAGATAGGTAGGAAAGTCTTCTGAAGCTCTTGCCAGTTAGCACACATTTTTGCTGTCTACAATCTTCTCAAAGCTTATATATCCAGCTTCTATTATTTGCTACTCTGATGCTAAGAACATATTTCAAACTGTCAAACTTTTTTGAAAAGCCTTTTAAATACCTTTAAATGCCACTTCTTTATAACATTTTTGGAACTTATTGGAAATAATCTTATTAGTGATTAATCTTCCCTTTTAAGTTAGAATTCGTCCTCAAACTTTTTTTTTTTTTTTAATCCTCTTGTATATGTTGGTAGTAGCCAGGACAGTAAATGAATGACAGAATGTCTGAAGGTTTGCTTGCTGATTTGAAGTGGGAGAGGCTGCATCCTTGAACTGTATTCTAGAAGGGACTAATTGGCACATTAAGTATAGTTGATGGCTCCTATTTTGAAAGTGACAAAGTTCAGGGGAAAAAAAATAGCAGCCAGAATTTTCAGTGGAAGGTGTTAGTTTTCTGATTGAAATTTAAAATTAAAAAATTCATGCTTTATTTTGAGGAGGAGGGGATGAAGATCTTCTGATCTAAAAGGAAGGTTATTGATACTTTTGACACACTTCTCTTCAATGGGTCTTGCAGCAAAGGCCAGACACTCTGCAGAGTTGGCCTGTGCTTCTTTGAAAGGATTGTGTAGTTTGCTCTGGATTTGAATTTTATTTTGTTTGAAAACTTATCCTTGTTCCAAGGTACTGAAAAATCATTTCCATTGTCAGTAGACTTGTTTTAATCTCAGCTACTATTATATCTGTATGGTCTGACCCACTCAAGGAAGTGTTAGAAGCCCAGGTGTTCTGGCAGGGACAAGGCTTGGTGCCCTCACACCCCTTGTTTGTGATTGGATGAGTTCTGCATCACTCATCTGCCATGTGAGGTGCATTCACACAGCAGAGCTGTCTAGGCAAAGCCAGGCTTCTCTCCTTTCTTTCCCTCTTTACCAGTGCTGCTTCAGCACTTGTAGAAATGGTGACCAATTGTATGAGAACGTAAGATCACCATGTCTTTAGTCTTCTCCCTTGCTTAAGTAGTATTACAGGAGAAATGTTTTACTTCAATGCATTGCTGTCAAGAGGTGGTCTGCAGGATGCAGAAGGAAGAGACTGAGTGTAAAGACAGAACTGGCTACAGGTTCTAAAAAAAAAGGAAGATAGTCCAGCAAACAGATTGAGTTCTAGCAAGTAAAATGATGAAATAAAGAGATATTAGCCTGACAATGGGAGAAGTGGCAATGAGACTAAAACTGGAAGAGGAGAATTGTTAAGAACTTTGGTAGTCTGGGTGGTACTAGGCAGAGAACTGACAGCTCCACTGAAGAACTGACACAGATGTTGTTCTTCAGAGGGGAAAAGTTAAAAAAGAAAAAACAAAACAGAACCAAAAAAACAAAACCACCCAGGCAGAGGAATTTCTGCTAAGTAGAGCACGGCCTGGCTTTACTTCTGGGACTGTGTCCTAGAATCCCAAGATTTGAGTGTTGTTGTTCTCTGACTATCAGCAAAAGCCTGAGAAATGCATTGCTAATTTTATTTCCTCCTGTGAAGCAAACCTTCTGATTCCATACCCTTCATGTAAAGGATTACAGGCTTCTGCTACTCTTCAGTGCTCTGGTATCTCAAGTTTCCTGTATGGGAGATATGAAAGTTCTGAACACGTTTTTAGTTACACTTTGTTGTAGTAACATCCATGTATCTGAGTCTCTAGTCAGGTGTCTTTTATTTGGTTTGGGGGATTTTTTTGTTTGGTTTGGTTTGGCTTTTTTTTTAGAACAAGTTGTACCTAAGAAACTTGACAAAAACAGCTTTAAAATAACTCTGAGGAATGGATGCACAGAAATCTGAAATTGTAGTCTCTTCTCCCCTTCTGTGTATACATAAATAGTCTTTAAATGTGTTCTTTTTTCTAGCAGACCATTTCTCCCTCCTCTATTGTGCTAAGTGATTGTCTGTTTTCCTCTATAAGGTGTTATCTGTGCTCTCATGGGTACTTCCCCCAGTGTTGTAATTACATTCATTATATTAATGTGTTCTCACTCATTAGTTTATTAGTAATGCCAGAAAATACCACTTAAAACATTCAGTGGAATAATATAGCCATAAAATAATGTGGATAACTTTTTTCTCCCTTGAACAGCTTTATATGGCTTGTTAGTAAGGACACAATTTATTTAGATTGCGTAAGCAGTGGGACCATAAAAGCATCTGAATAGTCCTCTGATGTGGTGGTACAGTTTTCAATGAACTTGTTTTTTATTCTGTTGACAGCAACGATCCCGAAAGAAGATGTGCATACTCATTGTTATACTTGTTGTTGGATTATTGCTTCTTGGACTCATCGTATGGTTATCTACAAAATAAGTCTCAGGAGAAAGCTTCATAACTGGTATTTAAAATAGGAAAGGAAACTCCTAGTCATGGTTTGCTCATTGTGAACTGAGTAAAATAGTGATTCTGTACTTCATCACACTCTACTTTTTTTATAAGACTTTTTGTTTTAACCTGAGAAATAATGTTCTCAATACTACCATCAGTATAACTCCCTGCCCTCTTGGATGTGGGTGCTGTCTTATCAGGAAAAAACAGTCAAGGTCATACACTGTTCTGTCAACTTAAACCTCTCAAGGATTAGGGGGCTAATCAAATTCATGGTAATTTGTTTTGACAGAGTAGGTAATTATCTTTGGGATATTGCTAAATGTTGGTGCCAAAACAAACTCCTGAATTGTTGCTTGAGGCAACAAATTCACAATTCAGAATTTATTTTTAAGTTAGAAATATATTTCTTGTCTGTATCTCTTCCATCTAACTCACTAGCCCATTTGGTATGGGTGACTCAAAAATAAAATGTAGATTGCTGAAGCTGGTGTGATCTCTCTGTTATACCTGAAGCCTGTGAATTAAGCCTTCAATTTGCTTGAAATCTTTTAGATGCTCTTGTATCTCTGTATCTGGCATCGAGTATGGTTATGTCTAGAAGCCTCCTGCAGAGGTAGGTAGGGTGGATGATGTAATTATGTGGAATTTTTGTTTCAGTAATTGCATTAAGAAATACTGGGTTTTACGTGCACACATCTGGTATCTTTGCATCTGAAGTGTGCATCAATGAGTTTGGCTAGATGAAAATAAGCTCTAGTCTGTGAATTCTTAGAGTTACTGGGAAAAATAGAAATTCCCAACTTCCTAGCTGCACTTGAATGTCACTGTTCTGAAACTGCTGTGATTTAGTTTCCATGAACAGGTCCAAATTTGTATGCAAGGTCTTTCGTACAGCTGAAGAAAAGATTACAAGTTCAATTCAAGTTCAACACTGATATTTGAAATTAAGTTAAAATCAGTTGAACTGATTGAAACTGTTTAAGGCATTTGATGCTTATGGCCTTGAAAATTACCTTCTTCCTTTTGTGCCATTTTGTACTAATACATTAAAAATGTAACAACACTTTTTTGCCAATTAATCTATTTGCCTTTTTAATTGATATTGGTGAACTAATCTGAAAAGTGTATAGATGAAAAAGTAACTTCATCTGTATTTTATAAAGTTCTTATGCACCTGACAGAGAATGCACTGTTTACATGATGAGCTATGGAATATTATTTGGGAACAATCTAACTGTAAGCATAAATGGACTTTAGAATTGTAACTGTGCAACCAAAATAAAGGTCTTTTAAAGAGTAAATTTTGCTAGTAGTTGCTTTTTTTCAGTTTCCCTCTTTAAAGCACAGATGTTGTCTTTGTCTTTATGTATATGATTGAAGCTTCTCTGAACAGCTCCAGAGGATTTCAGCTTTGATGGTGAGGCAGCCCAGGGGAACCTCTGTTCCTGTGCTGCAGTCACATGGTTAATGAAAATGCTCCTGGGTCTTGTATTCCCACATGTGTGAGCCCAGCCACAGGAGGAGAGGATGCTGACAATGGGTGCTGAGGGTAGATGGTTACTAGCTCACCTTTGGCATAGCATGAAACTTTTGAGAGATTGTCATCCATGGTTTGGGAAAGAGGCTTGTGATGCTGTGTTTGGATTTCCAAAGCAGTGGAGTAAAACTAAGTACTGTGAAACTGCATAATTATGTTCTATGTGATGTCTCTGAGACTAAAAGTGAAATTCATGTTGCAGTACAGACTCTTGTGTGTTGAGATCCCAGCTCCTGTGTTCCTGTGGCTGCCTTTGTGCTGAGCATGAAAATGCAAGTCCATTTACCCTTGTTCAGTAGGCATCAGGTATGCTTCGGGCCACTAGCAGCTGTGTTAAGGCTGGCGTTAGTGATGCTAATGCCTTAAGGTTTTTGTTTTCAGACTGCGCTAGTCTAAACTAGACCAGTAGTCAGCATTTTGGCTGAGTAGGTTTCTCACCAGTGAACTGTCTAAAACTGACTTTGGAAATTTCCTGAGTTTAATATTTAACAAACTCTTCACTCTATTGCAAACAGGCGCAGAGGAATGGCCTGATTCTGCTTGCCCAGGAGATCCTTTTCACTGCTGCAATACCTCTGTCAGTGACTGACTGATTGCACTGGCATGCTGAGGAATGAAAAGCAGTGCTTCAGCAGCAACTCTTGCTCCTGACAGATCAGAAATTCTGTCTGTGCTTGATACATGCCACATCGCATATGCATTGCAATTTGTCTGCTTGTTTGGTGTTCTGCTAGGAGGATTCTCAACTAAAACACCAGCCTGAAGAATATTGCTCATCTTGGGAAGAAAGGGTATAGTTACTGATTGTCTGTTTACCTTATAAAGGGATGAGTACATTTACTGAGTTTGTCCTGTAGTGACTGCTAAACAGAATAGCCGGTATATAAAGCTTCATCCATCAGGAGCTGGTGAGAATCTGTCTAGGACAACACCACCAAATGATTTGGAAGTTCTGTGAGTTGTGCTGCGTTGCATTTCCCTAACCCCTGTTGCAACCTGCTGCCTCTGTTCTTGTTCTTCTGTGTCTAATTTGTCTGCATGTCTTTATTTCCCACATGGAATTGGCTCTTTATTTTCAGTCATGTGCCTGTTCAGCTGCTCTCTGGTGGCAGTGGTTGGGGTGCTGTCAGGAGAAGAGCACTGCCGAGAGCCCTTATGTGCGCTTTGCTGCTTTCATTAATGATTTACTCAAAAAAATTGCTTATGGTGTGTGGGGGTGCCTTTTCCACGTGCTCTCAGATGAAAGAATTCTTCCTTTCTTAAGTCCCAGTGGAGGTGGGACACTGGAGCCCTTTACCTCTGGAAGGGATGAAGGGCCAACTGTCAGAAGTCGCAGGGATGTCCCCTCCTGGGTGGCCAGGTGGGACTGGCTGGTTCTGGCAGGCTGGGTGGCTGCTGCTGCTGCTCCCTCTATGAGGCAGGGGGTGGTGGGGAAGTCAGTACTGGAATGTATACACACAAGGTCCTGTACCTGTTTGAGCAACCAGCCTGCAAGGCCCTAATTGCTCATTAAGAATCTTGGTGCTGTTAATTTTCAAACTCAATTAGGCAGAAACAAAGTGCCGTGAGTGGTTGTATTTATAGTGTCTGTGTTGGAGGGCAGAAAGACTCCTTTTTAAGCTGCTCTTGTTGGAACTTCTCTCCATCATTTCCCTCCCCTGCATGAATACACTCTGAAATGTCCAAAATGCAACTTGCAAGTATTTAAAGGAAGCTTTGATATCTATTAAGAACCCAGTAAAACATGTGGATGTAACATGTATGAGTCAATGTTTTTAGTACAAAGATTTTGGCAGTTCCAAATTATCCATCAGTGTCTGTCAGATTAGCAAGGCCAAACAATGTAATCAAAGCACCCTTCGTTGTACTGAAGGAGCCATCTAAGAATAGTTTCTTTGTAGTTATCTTAACCACACACCAGGGGTGCTTTTCTGTTCTTTCATACTTTTTTAAAGAGCTGAAAATCTGAGGGGCAGACAGCTTTTTAAAACCTTTTTTCTCCTGCACCTCCTCCCTTAGAAATTTTTTCTTGATAATCAGCAGGGCATGCAATATCCCCAAGCTAACTTCATACCTAAGAGCCTTCTTAAGTCACCCACCCTCACACTGTGTGTGTATAGTCAGCAAATATGTTTGATGTCAGAGGCATAGGCTAGATTTTTGGTATCTTAAGTAGCTTGAAATCATTAAAAAAAAGAATTAATCTTAAGGAGTAAGGGGTCTAAAGGTGGGGGAGCGAGAGAATGACATCATCTGTTAGTAAGTTGGAAAGAACCAATGCCCTTGTAGCTGATCACTGTGTTGGGATGTTTGTTGCTGGGTATCACATGTAGAAAAAATGAATTGCTTTGCTTTTGTTTACTCTGTATGAATCTATTTGATTTCTTTCAGGAGCATCAGTGAGAGAGGAAAGCAGAGAGATCTCCTTGCTGCTGAGTATCAGCAGTTGATGACTTTCTTACGATACCCATAGTGCAAAGTGGTGTTTAAGTGGGTACCATGCAGCTTTCCTTTTCAGTTTGCAATTAAGTCCAGATCTCTCACCCAAAACCATTGTGGAGTGAGGAGTAATTATCCTCTGATGAGGTGCCCACCTGCAGAGCCATTCTAGATGGTACTGTAAGATAAGAGTTGCAAGAATAAATATCTGAAAGCAATCATTGTCCTTGTAGGTGTCTCTGATGGTGCCCCTGAATGCTACAGAGGTTTCTGTAGCTTAAGAATGCAGATAACAAGAATGCTATGACAATGGCATTTATTTAGTTCTTTGTGTTTTCTAATACAAGATATCCTGCACTGATAAAGGGAGTCATGTTTGCAAATAGTAAAGAACTCCACAAACCCACAAATAATCAGAAAAAGCAACAAAATGTTGGTTTTTGAAAGGCAGGCTAGAAAGCAACAAACTATGGAACTTTCTATTTGCACAACTCATTCTCCACTTTTCCTATTGGCTTTGTTGAATGTCTAGGCTTGAACACAGTTGCAGTGTGCTCACTATTTTTTTTTCGTTTGCTCCTATTCCAAGTATCACAGATTATTTCAAATACCAGAAAGATATTTGGCTAAGGGAATGCATCACACTTCTTGATATGGTGCAAGTACAGAGGAAGGCCACAAAAATGATGAGAGGTCTGGAGCACCTCTCTTATGTAGAAAGTCTGAGAGTTGAGGTTGTTCAGCCTAGAGAAGAGAGGGGTCCAGGGAGAGGCATTGCAGCCTTCCAGTACTTGAAGGGATCCTCCAGACTAGAGAGGGCCTTTTTGCAAGGGCATGAAGTCATAGGTCAACGAAGAATGGCTTTAACCTGAAAGAGGATAGGTTTAGACTAGATATAAGGAAGAAATGATTTACAATAAGGGTGGTGGAACACTGGCATAGGTTGCACAGAGAGGTGGTGGATGCCCTAGCCCTGGAAACATTCAAGACCAGGCTGGATGGGGCTCTGACTGACCAGATCTAGTTGAAGATGTCTCTGCATGTTGCAAGGGTTGGACCAAGTGACCTTTGAAAGTTCCTTCCAACCCAAACTATTCTATGATTCTACATTTGCAAGAATATTCTAAAGAAGAAGTATTCACTATAAGTATCTGCTCTTTTGCAGTTAAATCTCTGTCCAGGAGCACAACACTTCTTTTCTACCACTGATAAAATACATTTTTCCAAAATAGGACAAAGATAACCTGGATTAAAATGCCTGTTAGCACAAGAAAATTAATCAGTTTGAAACTGTCTTTTTTAAAATTAGTTTCACATTATGAAATATGTCTTGAAAAATTGAGGGGAAAAGCGAAAATAAAAAAAATAATAAAATTAGAAGTTGCTAGCAGCATTGTTCACCCCCTCCCTTTCCTCCAAGTTCTTCAGGATTCATCCTGTACTGAGTTATAATTGTGTTTTTCCTTTGTTTAATGTTCACGCAGAAAACATTTGATCTTTGGCAGTACAGATTGAAATCTGAAGAGGTAACAAGGGTGGGAAGCAGTAGGCAAACTTCATAATTCAGGCAGTGTAAGTGGTAATCTACCTTCCTTGCTTTACTCAGAAAAGCTGCTGGAGCTTACTGTAGCTGCCAAGCTTGCAGCTTAGGAAGAAGAACTCACCTTTTTTCAAGACTTGCAGTCAATTCTTCAGCAACAGATTCAGCTGCTCCCCAGCCCTGCTCTCTGAATGGACCTTTATCTAAAGGAGGTAAGCAGAGAGAAAGAGGGGATCTTTTCTGCTCAAAAGGAGAACAGCAGCCGGCAACTTGTTGGGATGGCAAAGAAATATATTCTCTGCCATCTGCACTGTATTTCTTCACTTCCCACCCACCCTTGCTCTCTTCTGATACACCCAGATGTTCTCACTGCAGAGGAAACTGAAACCCCAAAATTGTATCCCCAGAGCCGAGCACAAGAGAAGAATTAAACCTTCTTTTTTGTGCTCTTCAAGAAATTCTCTGCTTCAGTGTTACTGAAATAGGGAGATGATGCCTCATTGTCTGATATGCCATTCCCCAACAGCTTTTCTTCAACCAGATAATGAATAATCTTGAGACTAGTCACTGTGTTGTCAGGGAGAATTAGGCTGAAGAAGTTTGAAGGATTAGAAATGCATATTAACAAGTATATTTGAACTGTAAGATGACAAAAACAAGTTGAGGTTTTCTTATTCTGTGTCAGCCATAGTTTTGACATCTTTTGCCAATCATTATTTAAAATAATAAAAAAGAACTTTAAATAGAGAAGGAAAGTAAATAATTTGTCCCTGATTTGTGTTATTTCTGTTAGTTTACAAACAGTTTGTAAATTCCCAAGCAGGGAACTGCAAGCCTTGAAGCGCTAAGGGAAAAAGAGCCATCTACAGCAATGAGCCACTATCCTTCTACTGTAGCCCCACAGTGGCATCCCTGGAAAAGGGCAGTCTGGCATCTAAGTGGCCAGACGAAAGCACAGGGCATTACTCAATTTCAAGTCTTAAGGCAAAAGCAGGTTTTGTATTTAAGGATTGAAATTACCATCTGATGTCAGAGGAATAGATGTATCCCTCTCTCTGCTTCCTGAGTTTTTGTGAGTTGAGAAAAGGACTATACTGCAACATGGTCAGCCATCATAAGCTGCAGTGCCATGTAGTAGTTATTTAAGCTCATCTGTTGCAAATAGGAATAAAATCAGGTGTTTGAACACCCGAAGAATTTGAAATTACAGTGAAAAAATGCAGCTAGATTACTGGAAAGAGACACATCTCTTAATACTTGCTTTGCAGTTAGGTGTTGGACTGGCTCTTGTTAAAGCCTGTGGTGCCTTGAAATGAATGAAGAATGTCTTTGTTATGTTTTTTTGTGGAAGTTTCTTTTAGTATCTGGATGTTTCAGTGAAGGGTAGACATCACCTTCTAACATATTTTAAGGAGCATGGATTTTGCTAAAAATATTTTGACTATAAAATATATTTTGAAACACACAGTTTTGCTTTCAGTGTTGTATAAACTGAGGGTTGCAGATTGTATGCTATTTAGGATTTATTCAGGTAAAATATCAGAATGATTCTGTAAGATGTGTAGAATATTTGCTTGGTTGCTTATTCTGCTTAACTAAACGAGCAGCTATCTGGAAAGATGGGCTGTTTCAGTAGGATTTCCACAACCTTCATTTGGAGTAGATGGGACTGAGACCCTGTCAGCTGCTGCTGGGTCATTCTGCTTAACCCCATAGTGTCCCCGAACCTTGGAAACTGCCTCTGTGAAGCACCACTGACAGTTTGTTCCAGCACAAACTTAACAGGAGAATCTAACACTGTTGTTTGCAGGAAGGATTGTGTCTGATTCATTAACAGAATGTTGGAGGTGCACAAACCAGCACAGTGAAGGCAATCTACCTCTCAGGCCTCACCATCCTTGGAATGGTGCCTTCAGAAACCAAGGTCCCTCTCCAGGACTTGGATTTGTCTCCTTCAACATCTTCCCTACCCTCCCTATGTCAGTTCACCCAAACATGAGGCATTTTTTTTTAAAAGCAACTCTGCATGATTTAACCTGGTCTTACCTTTCCCACTAGCAGCTTTTCCCCTGCTCCTGCCCTTCCCTGGCAACCCTTATGGGCAGAACCAGCTGTGCTTTAAGGCTATGCTTACCCCATTGTGCAGCCTTTCTTTTTGCAAATAAAGTCACTTAGGCTGGCTACATGATTGCTGTGCAAGTCAGTAGTTGTAGGCTGGGAACAAACATTTTATTCATTCAGTGTCAAAGGCAATCAGCTATGAGGCAATTTGACATCATCAATTCAGAAACTTCCATGAACTTCTCAACCAGTTTTAGCCTTGATCTCAGTGTAGCTCCTCTTAGTAAAGAGGAAAATTCAGATAGTTTATTCTGGCAAACACTGGAGTGAGTATTTTTTCATATTTAATCCCTGCCGTTCTAATTTTATGATGGAACTGCACCTGAAAACAGTCAAATGCCTAGTGAGCTAAGCATTTCCTTGCAAGTCAACCCCCTTGTCATCTCCTCTGCCTGCCCTTGGTCCCCTGGTCTGAACATTGCCAGGACCATGAAAATTTGACTTCAAGTTTCACTTTGTCCCCAGACATAAGATATCCATAAACTCTCTAGCTAAACTGCAACTCCTCGATATTTTCAGTAGAAATTG
>JAOXXN010000446.1:60138042-60151488 GCA_026770055.1 Myrmophylax atrothorax
GCTCTACAAAAAAGGTTAAAGGGATATTTTGTAAACCATACACATAGACTAGAAGAGTTTTGAAAACCCAGAAATATTATGTAAAGACCACAAGACTAAGTGAAAGTAAGCAAAATATTTGAGGGGAGAGGATGAGGTAGGGGGGACAGAAAGGGATCTTTCTATAACTTGAGCTATAGAGGAGGACAGAAACAAATATAAGATCTGTAGGTCTGAGAACTGGACATGACTGGGGAGGGTTGTACTGAAGAACACTGTGCAACATTGTTCTGGGCAATAAATGGTGGCTGACTGTTGCCCTGTACAGATGACTCAAATTTTAGAAATTGCTCTTCTATGAATAGCCTTCTGAAGCTGGCCTTCTGTACAGCCAGAAAAACCATCTTTGCTGTTGTTGTTTCACAGCTTTGGGAGGGGAAAAAAGCAGGAGCTGTTCTGCATGTTGTGTTTCATTTGGTTCCTGAGAATTCAGTAGTCCGGTGGAGTAATTTTGGCTATGACTTTAGGGAAGTGGTCAATTCCCTGAACTTTTATTGACTTGTCAGTTATTTTCTTGTTTTCTGGGAGGGCTGCATTTGAAGTAAAAATGTAAGGAGCACTGGAGCAGAAGCAGGACATGTTAGGGAGACTTGGAAAAGGATTAAGAAGACCAAAGTATTGGCATCATAGAAGAAATTGAGATATTTGGGCATAATTCAACTTGTTTATTCATGGGTTGTTTTAAGACAAAATGTGTGCCAGTCTCAAAAACTTACACATTTAGCAATTCAAGTATTTTATTAAGTCATATTCAAAATTTCAGAAAGGCATAAACATATTTGCCTGAACAACATCCTTAATGTTGCAAAGAGTCAAATGGTGCTGTATTTTAATTACTTTTGGTTCTTAATTACTTTTATGCCTCCTCATCTCTGCTGTTCTGTCAGGAAGGTGCTGGTGAAATATGAGCTGTTTCCGATGTGAGTTTGTTCACTTGTGCTTTTTAGCATAGTTCCTCTGCACCAAAATCGTATCTGCAATACTACTGTTCTCTATTCTGTTGGGATGTTTCTAGCAAGAACTCTGCCCCTAGCTGTGTTCTCTGCTTGTATGCAGCAACCCCAATCCCCAAAGGAATGCAAAGACATGACTCTTCAAGACTGATATTTTCAAAAAGGGTTGTACAAAATACCATGGCAGTTATGGAAGATGTACTAAAATCTTATATTAATCTGACTTGCTGCTCCTTGATGCCAAGGGTGCCTTGAATATTTTCATCTGACAACTAAACCTTGGTTTGTTTTTTGGGTTTTATTTGGGCTGGCCTTCAGTAATTGATTCTAAAGTGAGAAAGGAGGAGGTTCCTGAAATTGGCCCTGTGTCTTTCTTCTTTTAGGCTTTGCCATGTAGATAGGGGATCTTTTGCTGAGGCCCTTAACAAAATCAGACCAAAATCATTTAAGGAAGGCAAAAAGTACAACATTATCAAATGCTTTATCAGGAAACCTGAGCACTAAAAAAAACATGGGGCTTGTAAATCAAAATGAGAAAGGAGAATGTAAATTTTACATCTTTTAACTCAGCCTCTAACACAAGCTCTTATTAGGAGTTGCTTGTTGTTTTGGTTTTTTCTTTTAATGCAGGGTTGTAAAGTTTCCATGGATGCTCATTACAGGATACTTCCCACTGTGCTGAGTAGTGCTTAATGACTATTAGTCATTAGGGTGCTCATAGTACTGATTTGCCTTCAGTGGGTGCCAAAACACCTTGAGTGTTTACTTTGTGAAAAATGCTGTGGGCAAGGCGATGAGGAAGACTTAACAGGATGGCACAAGACTGAGGCTAGTCTGGCCTGGTGCATGGGCATCATCTTGGATGAGAATTAGTGGGTGATAATGGCATTTCAGAACTGTGCTGCTTCTGAGGTAGTGGTAGGGAAATAATTTACTGGAAAAAAAAAAAACAAAACAACAAAAACCCAACAGGGCAAATCAACAATTGTTGCCTGCTTGAAACTTGGGCAACAGCCTAGGAATAGAGTCTGAAGCCTGGGATGCTGTGGCATTCCTACTTAAGCTTTCTTTTTCATCAAAGAGGATCAGGACAACCTGGACAACCTCCATACCAGTCACTCTATTCGTGGTGTTTTTTCCACCAGCTGCTAGAGCACAGTTTGATGACACACAGTGCAAGATCTGCCCAAGATCTGCAGATGCTGTCTTGGAAGACCCTCAAGGACATTTTTTTGAACCATTAGTCCAGATGAATGTTTGCTAGAAGAATAAAGTGACTGTGGATGTCCCTTGCACTGGCAGTGATTACTTCATAGAGAAATCTCTGACAAGAGGCTGTGAGCAATAAACTAGCAATTTGCAGGGAAGTCTGGGTTTCAACTGCAACCTCACATCCTACCAGAGATAATGGGAGTATGGTGTTAAAATAACATGGAAGTTCCTGAAAAATGCTGAGGAGTCAGACTCTGCTCTATACTTAGCACTGTGAAATTACAGTACAGCACCAACAAACCAAAGTTCATTACTTGTAGATGTTCTATTTAATGGAAAACTGAGTATTTGGCTGTTGCGATGTCAGGTTTGTAAGAATAGAGAGGGATAAATGAAGATAAACAAAAAAAAAAGATGTTGATTTTAAGTCTGTGAAATGCCACTACTTACCAAAAATGACCCATTGTGCATCTGTGTTGGAAAGAAGTGGTCAACAACAGTGTTGGTATCACATGAATCTTCTGAGGTTGTGACCACGGCTGGATGTGTACTGTGACTGACTTCTCCAGCTTCCAGAGGGTTTGGGAGAGAGTGCTGAATTTACTGCTTCCTTGAGGAGCTCTGCGTCAAGCGCAGAACCATTATAGGCCCATATATGTAAGCTCCAGAGTGTTATGCTACCAGAACAAAATGTTGACCTCACTAGGGTGATGTTTTTCTCTTAGTGATTGCAGGAAAAGGGGGGAGAAAAAAAAAATCTTTTCCTGCTCTGAGCTGGAGCTGTGTAGGAAAACATTACTTGGTCTTCAAAATGCTGTACATAAAGAAATCATGGACTGTGGAAGAATTTGGGGTTTGCAAGGTGCTTCATGAGCTCCATCATACACAGTATCACCCTAGGCAGCTACTTGAAATCTTGGCATCAGCACAGAAGTTTTGAGGAAAATCCCCCCAATCTTTTGTAAAAATGCAGTTTTTGCAAGGCCTCTGACATCCCTTGAGAGGGATATTGAGGAGAACATTTTGTGCATGTGTATTCCCATATCCAAATTGCACAAAAGTGGCTGATCTTATATTTTCACTGTTAATAGTTTGCTTGTGCAATTGCTGAAGTCTGTCTTACACACACCACAGCTGCTGGCTTTGTGAAAGGAGCATCTCTGTTAATTTATGGTGTGTAGACTGGCCTGCAGGAATAGAAGTCAGAGCTGTTTTCCTATTTTTATGCGCTTTTTTCTCACAGAAGTTTTCTCTTTGTGAGTGGGGAAAGGACAGGCCCAGCTTTGGTGTTTCTGTAGAGGAGTAAGGACGGGGAGGGGGGGCTCCCTGTCTTCTTTTGCCACCTATTCTCTGCTTCCCTCCACCCCAATCATGAGATGATCACACAACTTGAGCTGAAGTAAATTTAGGAATTATGTAATAGTCTTGATCCTCTTATTCAAAAGTAAATAGTTTTCTAAATTAAAATAAACATTTAAGGTATTTTTTCACTTGCCAGGTTTTCATGTTAAAGAGTTGCAGCTCCTGGAAGTTCAAAGCAAGTTTGGCTGCCAAAGAGGTAATTTCTTTTTCCTACAGCCCAGTGATGTTTTGTCAAAATGGGATTATCTATACATTTTGTTATTATCATTACTTGTGACTAATACAAAAGGAATTAAAGCCTTGGTTAAACCAAAAGATGCTTCTCCATTATCTTTGTTCTCCCCTCACGCCCACACAGCTTAGCATGCCTGGAGTCATCTGATAGCTTATAAAGCAAACAAGGACCCAAATTCATATCACCAGCAGAAAGTGTTAAATACAGCTCTGCCCAGAAGTCCCCATAAATAGTCTGTGGTTATTGAGCTCAGCTGATACAGTCACATGTTGAAAGGTTACTTATATGAGTCTGGGTTTCAGGTTACAAGTCTCTTGGGTATACTAACAAACCTGTCATCATCAAAAATTGAAATAACATGTATTCTTACTTTGGATTGGTACTGTGTGCTCCAAGCACTGATTTGCTTAGTTGTGTTTGGAATACTCCAGCTTTGAGGAAGTGAGCCCTAATTTGAAAAAAATTTGTGCCTAGGAATTTTAGATGCTCATACAAGAACATCAGGCAGCTGCTTTCCTCCTGATGTTTAGAAGAAACATCTGAAATCTGCTTTAGTCTGGATTTAAACTTTCTCAAAAACTCCAGAAATCTGTCCGCTATAGCCACTGTCTCTCTGCAACACTTTCATAGTACTTTGAGAAAATGCTAGATAATATTGATAGCACCATATCCTCAACATGGTTGTTTTATAAAAGAATAAAAATGCAAAAATATAAATAATTCTATTAGAGTAACTCTTGAATGACCAAAGTGAGCATTGAAAAATATTTAACCAGATACAATGTTCTCGTATGTCATAAAACATCTGTCCAGATCCTCTCTAAGCAATCAGCTACTGAGAAACTGAATGGTGGTATTGTAAAACAATTATAATAATACTTCATGCAAATATGGGGCAGGGCTGTATAACAAACCTGAAAAAAATGTTTAGAACAGCATTTGCTTGTCAAAACTATAATGAGCTAGGCTACTTTAAAGACTTTATAAGCATGATTTTGGGTCAACTTGTTTGGAAAGCAGTGGGTTAATGGGTGTTTAGGGCAGTAAAGAAAGGAATGGCAACAGCGTATGGAAGGAAAGGAGAGATGGGAGATAAACAGTCAACATTTGGGATTTGGCTGGGAGAGCAATATTTTTACCCAACTCAGATGCAGTAAGAACAGGACATCAATGACAGCCTGAATGTGCTTCAGATTTTATTACATTGATTAAAATCTCATACAATGATGTCATTAAGCATTGGAATTAAGCTTTGTGATAAAGCCTTTTTATTTAAAAGCTATGTCCTGCGATCTCCTGCCAATGTAAAGGCCAGAACAGCTACTGTGACTCTGACGTCAGATTGCCATAGAATCATTTAGGTTGGAAAAGATCTTTAAGATCATCAAGTCCAACCATTAACCCAGCACTACCAAGGCCACCACTAAAGCATGTCCCTAAAAATGCTGCCCAGAAATTTTGTGTCCCATGAAATGCTACCCAGAAATTTCTCTGCCCGATTCATAGCTCTGACCTGAGCTGGCACTAACCTGCATATTAGGACCATGGGTCCTGCCTGGAAGCGTGCAGGGCCTGAGTATGCACGGCATCTTTTGGGAAGCTGGTCAAGGATTTATGGTTACCATGTAGCTTTTCCATACAGTTTTCCCTCTTGTTTTGAATTTGAACAGTTTTTGCTTTCAGAGGATAGCAATGCTTGCCTTTGTCCCTGGTGACACAGCCAATTCTCCCCTCTCTGGAAGTTTCACAGTTCTTTCACAATGGAAGTTCCTGCTCAGTAGATTATTTGCCAAAATGCCTGAGGCTCTTTCAGCATCTCAGGTCCTAGGTTACTTTCTCCGTCATATACCTGTGACTTTATTTTTTTATACTTGATCTTATGGCCTTATACTTTTTTTATTCCTTTTTCAAGGCTGTTTTGTGTCCTCTGATGTAATTTTTTATTTTTAGGCATTTTAATTTCACTGGTTTTTGTCATATTCCTTTCACTTTCGTAGTAAGAGTGCTTCTCATTTTAGGTTGGAAACTTGACAAAAACATCTATGACCATTACAAGCAACTCAACAAATTCAGGCGAAAAATCCAGACATTTTCACGATGATCATGTTGACCAACGTCTTTTGGAAGTCTTATAATAAAGTTATCATCAAGTCACCAGGAAAGAATTTAATTCCTTGACCTGTGTGCACTTCATATGCACAGACTTTTTTTGTAAACTCCACATTTCAACAAAATTTTCATAGCTTAAATACAAGCCATCTTGTTTGTGCGTAAGTGTTTGGTGAGAGGGGAAGAAGGGTATTAATATGTGCAGGAGCAAAATTTATTGCATCAGTTCTAAGCAAAAAACCTCACCTCAACAGAGTGCTTTGAATTTTTAGAAATGGGTATTTTTTTTCCACCAAAAAATGTTTTCCTTCTCAAATGCAAGGTTGCTTCTCCTGTTTGCATTGGGAATTTACCACTGACTTCATCAAAAACAGGATTGGGTTCAATAGTTTGCTGTGTTGAAAAATGCTGGAACCATTTTCATTAGATGAAGTAACTTCAAGCTAATCTACTTAATTTGTGGGGAAGACAGATGCTACTATTGTTCAAAGGATGCAGTACATTTGACACCCTCTTTCTGCTACATTTTTGTTTCTTGTGTGTATTTATAGCTTTGACTGGCTATGCAGGCTGTTTGCACAGAGGGTAGGGCATGGGAATACTCTCCCCTTCTAGAGAGCAGCACATCCCCCTAAAGGCACCAAGTTACACCTCCTGCTGTCCTTCTGTTTTTCTTGTTCTGCTAATTTTAACATTATAAATAAGAAGGAAAAACTAAACCTAGAGGTAAATTATGTTCTCTGAATCCATCTGTCGAATTAGCAAAAAAGTATAGATTGTTCATTTAGATTTAGAAAACTGGATGCCTTAAAGACCTTTGTGAAGGAAGGATGGTCTTCATCTTCTTACAAAAGTCATACAGGTTAAAAACCTATATCCACCAGCTGGTGTCTGAACTAGATCAAGACAGACAACAAGGCAGTAAGGGACAGGGACTAGGAAGTGCCTTCCTCTCTTCTGAGAGCAGCTATGTTGGCTTCCACACTGTCAAAGAAATGCGTAAGTTGTAGAATGGCAGTTATGGGCTTAAATTGCCTCTCCCAAGATCAGCCACCCAACAGAGCTTTCTAACAGGAAGAATGATGGTGGATCAGAGTCAGTTCTATCCAATGGGAAGAGGAGAAGTGGAAAAAAATCACACTGATGGACATCGTAATGGGGAGGCTAAGCAGATATCTCTTAGGTCTGATGTAGGTACAAGGATATCCTGCCCATGAGTCAGGGTTTAGCCTAGGTGGTTTCAGGAAGTTAACAGTCACCTGTGAAGTGCATTACTTGGATAAAGACCTTCATTTTGATTTTAGTCAGCCTGTCTTAAGGAAAAGAATTTAAAATCAGCAGGTCTATTCTCAATATGACAAGTATTCAACAACCTGCAGTATTTACTTCTTTTTAGTAAAAGAGATGTCAATATTAAATCATTATTAACCTGTTAGCATATACTCTCTTAGAAATTTAGTATTAGAGAGACAATTTTAAATTAACCAATAAAACATAGGCTGATCTCTCTACAGTCTTGTTATAACCAGTAAAAACAATCAGGTAAATTGGCTTTCCAGATTTCTACTCATGTTTGGAATTGCCAAGACACAGCAGAGAGAAGCATTTTGACTCCATTTTTTCAATGGTGTTATTGTGGTGAAAAACCGTCTGGCACCAGGATTCTTCCAGGGATGACTGGCTTCCTGTACTCTGCCTCTGCTCCAAAGAAATGGATTTATCTGGCTATATGAGTGAAAGAATAAAGGAGGTACTTTTTAAATTAAGAAATAGTAGAAGAGGAATTATTTTACCATGTTTAATCCAGCCAGGTGTTTTTTGTAATCACCAAAATCTTTGAGATGGTGTTGTTAATGAGACCATGAGAAACCAATATAGAGGTGTACCACAGACCTCCTGAATCCAGAAGGCTCAGAATCTTCTTTTGTTCCGAAAACCATCATGTTTTACAACTCTAAATTTGATTTTTCAGTAATGGTTTTTGTGCATTTGAAGTTAGAGAGTTCTCTTCAAACTCTGTGCTGCTGGCATACTCATTGTATGTATTAATTTGCTCATTTATTCAAGCCTACACATTACAATCATAGCCCCTGTATGTAAACTAAACGTGACAGGTTTTAGTGCTGTGTGGAATACCTGCTTTAGAAAGGGTAACAAATTCTCGGAAATAAGAAATGCACTTTGCTTCCCGGTGCTACCCTACTGAGGCTGCTGCCAGGTGTTGATAGCAACTGGGGAGTGAACAGAAAAGATCATAGAACCACAGAATGGTTTAGGTTGGAAAGGACCTTAAAGGTCATCTAGTTAAAACCCCCATGTCTTGGGCCGGGATGCCTCCCACTAGACCAGGTTGTTTAGAGGCCCATCCAACCTGGTCTTGAACACATCCAAGGATGGGGCATCCATCCCTTCTCTGACATACCTGTTTCAGTACTTTAGCATCCTCACAGTAAGTAATTTCTTCCTAATATCTAAATATTATATGTCTCTATAATGCTAAAAAGCATTTAAACTTTGTATGTCCTGTGTGACAGATAGATGGACAGACAGTAGAATTGTGATTATGTATTAACTTAGTGAACATATGTATGAAGCATAAGTAATGATTTTAAAATAACTCTTAAAATATATGTTAAAAATATAAAAATATATGTTAAAATATATGTTAAAAGCTATTTCTCTTCAGGGAACATCAGGGCCAGAACAAATACACTCAGTGAAAAGTAAAAAACCCTGAGATCAGGTTAAATTGAAATGAAAAGGAATGAATTCTTCCCCTCACCTGAGGAGATATGATTGTCTAAAAATGCCATTGCTGAGGTATTCCCCCGTGGGACTTGCTGTGAATCAGCTCCCAACACTGTGCTGCATGACTGACTACAGCTAAGTGCCTCCTTTTGCAGAGGTCCTCGTAAAAGAGGGGAAAAGACAACCACCACAACCAAGAGAAATGAGAAATTCTTTGTTGGTCTAATATAACTCTTGCCCTCCAATTTTCTCTCCCAAGAGAAGTAAGAAGTTTTTATGAACTTGAGTCAAGGTATTTGGAAATTTGGCAGCGTCTGCAGAAAACCAGACTACCAATGAGGAAAAGAAAGCTAAATCATTCTGCTGCTGCCCCAAGCACAGGGCTGGGAAACTATTTTTTTTCAAACATTGATTTTATTTTTCTGTCCTCAGGCAAGTAATTTAAAACATCAACCGACATGAGTCCAAACTCATCATAAGAATAGCTGAAAGCATACTAGTCGTTATATATACTCGTCTGAAATTAACAGAACATTTAAATGTAGGTTGTAGGTAGCACAGCAGAGCTCCAAAACTTTCCTAACTTGAGCCAAAGTCAGGCTTCTCAAGAACACAGAGGGAGAAGTGGTTCACCTCTGTACTCACTGGCCCCAAACTTTGCTTCCAGCTCCAGTGGTTAATGTATATTACTTCATAAGAAGAATTAGCATCTCCTCAGTATGCCTGTCTGAAAGCAAAAGCAACTGTGTTTTCTCTACTACCTCCAGCAATAGAAAAGAAAAATTAAAAAGGACATAAAATGCATAGAAAGAAAGAGAATTAAAGACTTCTAAAAGCCTTCATACAGTTACTCTGTTTACAGTAATCAATTAAATTGTAGACATTTTCCACTTTACAATGTAAAAATAGTTTTCAAGTATTTGGGAAATAGCAGGGGAGAAGGATAAGAGGGGAACAAAACTTAAAAGAACAATACACAACTCCTGATACATTTGCATGGCTATATTGCTATTCTCCCAAGTGTGGCTTCAGTAAACATTAATAAAATAAGCATAATACTTTGTTCTCTCACCTTAATTGTGTATAAGTTGAGACAAAACTGTTTTTCCCAATTTGAAGGGTTTTTTCTCTAAGACAAATATTTTAAACAAATGTTTAAGAGCTGCCAGGTTATTGTGTATATGCCCAAGGAAATATTTGGTGCTGACGGAGGTACAGGTGGAATGTTTCCACCTTCCCCTTCTTGAAGCAATTTTGGACTTAAATCAAGACAGAAGAGTTTTTCAGTTCCTCTTACCTGTGCTAGTAGTAATGTTCTCTGGGATCCTGTCCTGCTGGCTCAGCATTCTAGAGAAAACATCAAGTACAAACCCATAAACTTTTCTGCTCTCAGTCCTCCATTTGCAGTGGACAGGAACAGGATTATCGGTGAAGTTGTTTTTATTCTGCAAGGGTATTATCCCACTATAAAAAACTTCCATCTGGATCTTCAAGCTGCTTCTCTAACCATTTTTCATTGCATCAATGTTAAACTCTGGATTTATCTATGTCATTTCTATGGGCAATAGAAATCATTAAATTAGAAAGGTAAGTGGAAGGTTTTTCTTCTCATTTTCATAGATGAGAACAGAATTCTTGTTGCTGTCTATTAGCAAAATGGTGTCACTATTAACTTTACAAAACATTTATAGAAGATTTTGCATTAATTAGTAATGTATAATCAATGTTCAGTATTCATGAATTTCCTGCATGTAAGCTAAATTTCATAAGTGAAGGGCCAGCAGGCAACTAACACAAAGCATGCCACAGAGCACAGGATACATTAGAAACAGGCTGAAACCAAACCTTTTTATGTCTCTGAGAAACCATGCTGCCTGCAAGTGAATGGGGCACATGTCTCTTGCTGGGCTGCTCTCTAGCAAGAACACCTTAATGTCAGCACAGGTGAAATAGGTAATAGGCCACTACTCATGATCAGGTTAAATCTTTATAATTAATTGACTTGTTAAGGAACAGTAGAAAGCCATGCACCTGAAAGAAGGGATGCCATCCAGAGGGACACAGACAAGCTCAAGAAATGGGCTATGGGAATCTCAAGAGTTTTAACAATACCAAGTGCACGGTGCTGCTCCTGGGTTGGGACAACCTCTGGTATCAATACAGGCTGGGGGATGGACAAATCAAGAGCAGCACCACCGAGAAGGACTTGAGGGTGCTGGTGGATGAGAAGCTGGACATGAACTGACAATGTGCACTCGCAGTTCAAAAAGCGAATTGTGTCCTGGGCAGCATCAAAAGCAATGTGGCCAGCAGAGCAAGGGAGGGTATTCTGCCTCTCTACTTCACTCTGGTGTGACCCCATCTGGAGTGCTGCATCCAGCTCAGGGGTCCCCACAAAAGGAAGGACATCAGCCTGTTGGAATGAGTCCAGAGGAGGGCCACCAAGATGATTTGAGGGAGGTCACACCTCTCTTATGAGAAAAGGCTAAGAGAATTGTGATTGTTCAGTCTGGAAAAGAGATGACCCAACTTCCACCTTCTGGTATCTGAAGGGAGCCTACAAGGAAGAAGGAGAAAGTTTTTTTTACAAGGGCATGCAGTAACGAGACAAGGGGGAATGGCTTTAAACTGAAAGAGGGTAGGTTTAGATTAGATATTAGAAGAAAGTTCTTTGCTGTGAGGGTGCTGAGGCACTGAAATAAGTTGCCCAGAGAAGTTGTGGATGCCCTGTCCCTGTAAGTGTTCAAGGGCAACTTGGATGTGGATTTGAGCAACCTGGTCTATTGGAAGGTGTACCTGTCCATGGTAGGGAGATAGGAACTAGTTCATCTTCAAAGTCCCTTCCAATCTAGATCATTCTATGATTCTATGACTTTTTAATCAGTACTTTTGTATATGAACCATGTAGTGCAATGGTGTGAGGCAACAATGGGCAAGCTGATATTTGGAAATGGTAGTAAGAGATTTTTTAAAAAACCCACTCACTGAATCTCTCTGTAATTGTTAGGTGTCTGCCTTGCTTGAGAACTGGTGAAATTGAGTTCAGCTCGGAGAAAGCAGTAATCTGATGTTGCCCTGTGGTCCTGCCTGTAGCACTACTTCTAAGCCATGGCTCAGATTTAGACTGTCTTTTCTTCATATGTTTGGTCTCCTTATGATGCAAAAAGAAGTCACCAATATCTCTTAATATGAGTTTTGGGAATTGTACTGCCCTGGCCACAAAGGACCTCTTCTAACTCTACTGGGAAAGTTTTATTACAGGAGTGTTGTTCCTGGGATTATTAACAGCAGGAAGTTGAAAAAGGTTGGTTTTGTCACAGTATTTGTAGATCAAGTGTGCAGCTCTGTAAAAGTGTTTGGATGGTTTATTTTAATGGAGAAATATATACTGGAAATTGAAAAGCAATAGGACTGCTATTCCTGCACTTCTATTAGTCTAAATGTTGCCAGCACAATGGGGTGAACAGTGCTGCTGAATGTGATATATTGCTGGAAACAGGTTGCCAGCACCCCTAGGTTTTGGTAAAAAGTCACAAGGGTTTGGGAAGTACAGGCTTCAGAGCTGCTGAGAAGCAGCAGACCCTTGAGTTATGCAGAGACAAGACGATTCAATCCCATAGGAGATTACAAGAACTCGAGTATTGTTTCTATTCCAACTCTCAGGCTCCAAAATGCCATTTTGCTATGCAAAAGAAAAGTAAAGCTGAGCAGCAATTTGGGGTTAGCTCCAGAGCTGCAGAATAGCTATGCCCTGTCCACAGGCTAAGCCAGCACAGAACACTCACATGCTGGGCTGTGAGGGAAATGTCCACTCTCCAAGGCTACTGCAGCTCACCAGAAACAGCACAGCTGTTTGCTGTGTTACCATTTTACCAGATCCACTATAACAGACTTCTGGATTGTCTGAGTTACAGCAGTTTGTCCAAGTCACTAGATGATCCTGCTGCATTGGCTTTTGGCTGAATGACTGGAATGATCCCAGCCAACCATATGTTTGAGTTCACTGGAGTTTTCTTTCTGCGCCTGTTTTCTGTCAGAGGAGTGGGGAGTTGGATAGAGGTGCCTGGGGCAGAGGGCAGGCTTTTGTATATGGGGAGGTGCGTAGCTTTTTCCTATCACAGCCTGTACAGTGCACACCTCTCTCCAGCTTTTCTTCCCTCATGACACCCACATCCAGGCTAGCTATGTCTGCTGTGCTGTACAGCATAGCATGCCGTAAGGGAGAGTCCATCACCCTTCCCTATACTGTGTATCCCATATTGTGTACAGGCTTCTAAAATGTCATCAGTACCATCCTTACCAAACTGAGACATGCTGGAGTACTTCAAAGAGAGTGTTTTGCACTCCTTTGTACAAATGCTTACACAATGCATGCTATAGGAATCACTAGTTGGACTAGTTGGATGAGGAGAAGGCTGAGGTACTTAACACCTACTTTGCCTCATTTTTTAACAGTAAGATAGGTGGCCCTCAGGACAACTGGCCTCTGGAGCTGGAAGACAGAGATAGGAAGCCAAATAGCCCTCCTGTATTCCAGGAGGAATAGTTTAGTGACTTACTGAGCCAGCTGGATCCTCACAAGTCTGTGGGACATGATGGGATCCATCCCAGGGTGATGAGGGAGCTGGCAGAAGAGTTTGCCAAGCTGCTCTCTGTCATCTTCCAACAGTCCTGGCTCACTGGGAAGGTCCCATATGATTGGAAATTGGCAAATGTCACCCCAATCCACAAAAAGGGCTGCAAGGCTGACCCTGGCAACTACAGGCCTGTCAGCCTGACCTCCGTGCC
>JAOXXN010000446.1:60155818-60170106 GCA_026770055.1 Myrmophylax atrothorax
GTGCTGTATGAAGTTTTGGCAAATATTTGTCTTCTCTAAGTTCAGATCAATGATTTTCAGAATGTTGTTTTGTCCATATTTCAAAATGAAGATAATTTTTCTGAATCCATGAGCCTAAATAAAACTGTAACAATAGAAAAATAGAACCTGATCTGCTCATTGAGCAGTAAGCTCTTTGCTCACAGAATGTAAAACTTTCTGAAGCATTACACTTCAGAAGATACACCTATTAACCATTAAAAGAGACCCAAATGTTTTGCTTGGTTAATTCATAGATCTTTTTAGAGTAAAGCAAGGCTTATAGAAAGGGATCCAAACTTAGTGTAAAGATACCCAGCGATGGAGTATCCATTGCTTCCCTTGACAGTATGTGGCAGTGATGAGTCTGTGCTGTTCCTGATTTCCAGTATTAATTTGTCTGGGTTTAAGTTTCAGCTATGTATTTTCTCTACTATATTAAACACTCTACTCCCCCTGCATCCCTCCTCCATAAAGTTATTTATATGCTACAATTAAGGCAATCGAGTCACTTCTCAATTTTCTTTTTCATCAAATAAATAGATTGAGCTCTTTAGCATCACAGGACATTTTCTCCAGCACTCAAAGCACTTTTGTGGCTCTTTTCAGTGCCCTTCACAGGTTTTCATCATCCTGTAGAAATGGCCCCATACAAACTCCATTCTTCCACAGATTTTATTCACTGACATTCCATGACAACAGGAAAGGACTATAGCAAGTGCCTGCTGATACAGAACTACTGATATTTTTCCTGAAACACTAATTTAGCACACCAACTGCTATGAGTTATTTTGTTACACTTTTGAGTAGATGAGACCCAGAAGAAATACTTCTGTTATGCTTGCTTGCAACATGAGGCTTTCTCTATTCCCATTCCTTTTTCAGTTCTGGGCAGCACAGTTTCCTTTTAAACTGGGCTGAGGTTTTAAACAAAGTTGCTCAGTTAAAATATTTCCATACTTGCATGAACAAGGAAAAGCCAGAAACAAAGATGATAAAATTTGTTCAAAGGCTTTTTCTGGTCCGGCAGCAGGGATTGCTACAAATTTATAACTTATTCTAGGATGCTATTTCAATAATATCCAATTCTTTCCTTTCCTGGACACACAAACACAGTTGATATTTTAAAAATACATTCCGTGTTAATTGTGTATCCTAATAGTTTGCATTATTTGCTACTGAAAAAGATTTTTTTTATAGATGGCACCCTTGAAAGTACGTGGTTTTATGCCTAGCTGCACTCCATGAAATATGTACACCCTATAATGAATGAACTTACTTTTCTTTTTGGTTTTAGAAATATGTTTTTATTCCATGACCATCAGTCGGAAAATGTACATCGTGGTCTAAACTCTTAGAAGGGTCATTTTTTGGTTTCTTTGAAAGTTTTGAGATGCTTGTTAGTGGCCTGACATTCAGGTGATGTTCTGAAACACCTTTATAGCCTTTCAAGTGGGCATTGAAATTGCTGGTCCCTTGGGTCAATTTTGCCTCTTTCCCCCCCTTAAATTCTTTCTCCTTCTTTAAAAATAGAAAGTGTTCTCGGAGGTAAGAGTTCTCTTCTGGGAACAAACATGTAAATGTAGTTAGAGTACAGCTGTCAGTAAGGTTAAAAGTAGATACTCCTTAGTCTGTGGAGTATCCAGGTATTGAAGTAGAGGAAAACTTCCAGATAGTTTTCAGAGAAGAGAAAAAACATTTCCTCTGGCATTTATTCCTTGTCCTCATAGAATAAGTAGATGCTATTCCCACCATCAGCAGGCAGTGTTTGCCTTGAAAAAAACTGGTGTCCTCAAAGTTTGAGCAGTATTTAATCTAAAAGTATGCCTAACATAAGGAAAGACTAAATTGATTTGGAAGTCAGAGGTTTAGTTTTCTCTAAATATATCAAGATGAAAAGTATTACGATGTGATGAGAGAAGAACAAACCTTCTTGGTGTACCAGAGTAGTTTTTTGAATTTACTATTACAACATTTCAGAAGTTTGGTATTTGAAGTGGGAACCTAAATGTGTTTTGGGAGGATGTAGAAGACAAAGCATGGACATATGTATACATATATGCCTAACTGTAGTGTATTGTAGTGAGGGAGGCACCTCCACCAAGCAGAAGGAGAAAAAGAAGGAGATCAGTGGAAACAAATTATTCTCACACATTAGTGAGAGCCCTGTGGTGTCAGAACAGCAGATTGTGTGGGGTTTGAGTGAGTGTGTTTGAGAACAAGAAGATAGCAAAGGGGGTTGGTATTGGAAAGCTGGGAGCTGTCTTTCTCTCTATAGGAAGGAGGTGGACTTAGGAGAGTTCATACTTAGCAAAATATAACCTTGAAATATTGCCATAGTCACTTGCAGCATGTGTTACTCTTTGTCTAAGTTACAAGTTCTTGGGGCAGCTTTAGCTTTTGCATCTAGTTTTCTTTCATCTTTTAATTTTTCTTTCTTTTTCTCTTTTTTTTTTTTCCTCTAGTGCATCTCTTTGTGCTTATGAATTGACACAGCATGCATTTTCATGCTAGACCCATGCTTTTTCCTTGGTCTCCAGCCCTGTCTGGAATTGTGCATCCCCACCCACAGCACGTAGCTGCTGAGAGCCCCATTTTGGGGAGAGTAATCCTCCTTGATGAATGCCTATTTTGTGCAAGTTATACAAGAGGGTTGTATTGTTAGAATCTTCTGTTGAACTTGCACAAAAATAGTCCCTACTCAGGGTGAATAGGGACTGTGTGTCACTAAAAAGTACTTTATTATTCATTAGAGCCTTGCTTGTTAACTGTCACCCAAACTAAAGAATATCTGTTATCAAATGTATCCCATAGAGTTAGCTTAATTGCTCCCAGGGAAGTACTTGGAAGAGATTTTAAAGGACAGAAAACAGTGAGCATTTTCAGTACTTAACGATATGCTGCTTTTAAGTGCACTCATGCCAACAGCAACAAAAGAAGTGTTTAGAAAACAACTTGAAAGGCACCGAGAGAGGTAAAGTGAGTGCCGCACTGGCATATCTTGGTGTTTGGTTGGAGGTATTTCATACCTTTGGGCACGGGGCAAAATCTCCAGATGACTAATGTCTCTCTTTTGGCTTCAATGTGGGGTGTAAAGAGACACTCCAGTGTACATCTACACTGGCTTTGCAGTTCCCTTTCAGAGGTACAATAGTTAGGACAAGGAAGCGACAGTTGCTGAACAAAAGATGAGAGGAATCCTGAAGCTGTTGTATTTTGCAAGCTTTGGAGGGACTTTTTTGCAAGGTGGGGTTTTTGGGTTTTGGGCGTTTTTTTGTTGTTTGCTTGTTATTTCTTTGGAGTTCTCTGTTTCATTTTGTGGTTTGCTTTTGGGGTTTTGTTTTTATTTTTTTGTTGTTGTTGTTTGGTTTGGGTTTGGAGATTTGTTTATTTGGTTTTTGTGTGTGTTCTTTATAGTATATTTTCTTCTTTGGATTTTGGGAACACCAAGAAAATGAAATTTTCTTATGACTACCCAAAAAATATGTAGTTGTAGCCATGATGAATGATGTAAAGGCTTAAAATAAAGGGAAAATTATTTGATTCCCAGTATAAACAAGGATGACAAAAATAAAAGAGGGGAGATTTACTAAGGCACATACAGAAGTTTTGGGAATGTGTTATCACTAATAGTTGTGCTTGAAAATCCCCTAAGTCTTTTTAATATTCCTCATAATTGAAGTAATGGAAGTAATTAAAGTAATTAAACCAAGATAACTTGTATTGGTTAAATGTGGCTCCTGTGTAAGGAATGTTCCTTGTGATAAAGTGCAGTTGCAAGATTGTATCATGAAGTATCTCCTACTTACTGATTTTCCTTCCCCTAAAATACTTTGATACATGTTTTGTCTAGTCTATTTGTGTTAGGACAGCCTTTTATCTAGCTTTGTATCTTCTGATAGAACTGGAATATAAACTCTTAAATTAACATTTGTACTTGATATAAAGACTTGGATAGGCCCTTGAGACTCCACTGCAAAGTCAATTTATCCATGCCGATATACAATGTCATATTTCAACCTCTAACTGCTGATGCTTCTTACACCTTCATGTGGTAAGTTAGGTCTCTATACTTCAGTGCTTTCATTTGTGTGTAGGGCAAGCAATATTTTTTGTCTCTCAGAAGTGTCACGTACACAAAGGGGTGCCACTGCCAGCTGTGGGCTCCTGGGAAGCCACCCTGGGCAGCACTTAACTACATATAAGTAATGCACTGAAGTGTATTCAAGTGACACAGTTTGAAAGAGAAAGGGCATATTTCTAAATGAATAATTGTATTTAATGTGTAAAAAATAAAAACCCTCTTTTTGCAAAGAAAATATGTGTACATATGCACACATATACAGGCATTATCAGTTTCTGTAAATACACAAGTGGGAAATGTTTGTTGTGTACATATGTATGTCTGCATTTAAAATGCAGTCACACCCACAATTATTTGTTAGACATAAAAAATTTCTGTCCTTATCAAAGTTAGTAGTGCAGTGGAAGTAAGCAATCCACATTTACTCTGGCATATTTCAGCCTGTTCGGTTGGAATTGTACAAGGAATTGTGTACAGTTACTCAGAACCTCCCACATGAGAGAGATCCAGGCTTCCTAGTGAGGACTGAATCACTTCATGCTAATCTGCTAGTTAGGCAAAACAAAAAAAACAACTAACCAACCAATATACACCCAGCAAACCTCCCCCAAAACTAAAGACAAAAAAAACCAGCTAAACAAACACAAAATATCCCCCTCTCCCCCACCCCAAACAGTAAATTAATTACACTGTTCATGGGACAGTGATTGAATTTACTAATCCCAGTTACTTTGGGAACTTACTGCAACTAGTTGGTTGCTGTTGCTGTACCTTTTCTATGGTTATTTTTTCATTTGTGGCCAATTGCAAGATTGATTCAGTGAACTGTACAACTGTAGTGCTCTCAAGGTGTTCTTGCACAGAGCAGTGATGCTTTCAGGCTCCTGCTTCATGTTAGGTTTCTGTGGGTGGGCTCTGCTTTTTCCTAGCATAAAAACACAGTAAGATCTTTGCCTGAAACTCAAGCTGAAATTTATTTGAGGTTGCAAAAAAGTTTGGTTTGCTTATTTGTAAATTCATGCTCAGCCTGCTTCTTGCCAAACACAGTGTAAAACCAGCTTCTTTTTGGTGGTAGCATGTAGTGTGTACTGGAACCTTGAGCAACAGGATTCCATTTAAATTGAATGCAACAATAAAAAAGAGAAATGTTAACCACAGTTATTTTGGTTTTTGGAAAGCCAGAAAAGCATAGGTTGGTGCTTATTTCAAACAACTGTTTAGTTAAGCTCTCTTCCATACTGTAGTAATTTATCCAGCCTATTTATCCTAAGAGCCTCTCCTGCACCAACTTTCATGCTTGCTCCAGCTTCGTGATACCTTTTGCCAAATTTGTCGTTGGTTCTGATCATAGACATCAATTTGGTGATTTGGGGATGTTCAAAACTCCATGGATTGGTTACAGAACATCAATGGGGACGGGTTGCAACACAGCTTATTTTTCTGTCATTCCCATTCCTGGCTTTTTCCTTTTTTCACTTTTAAGTGTTAAATTGCTGCTGAAACAGCAGCAATCTGCCAGATGGAGAAGGGCAGCATGCAGAAGTTGGGGTGGCAGAGTCACACACAAGCCAAGCCCACAAAGTGGTTGCTGGATGGGGCCAGGGCCAGAGAATTATTTTGTGCTCCTTGAGGTTGAAAGGTGATATATATAATTTAGTATGGGAAATGGATATCATAAACAAAACAATCTTGTACATTGTAAAGTTCTCAGGAGAGAGTCCCATAAACACCTGTTTCAGTCCGTGATGACAGCTGGTAGGGCTTCTGGGGTCAGCCTTCCCTCTGCAGCTGTGCTTGCGTTCTCGAAGGAGAAACCAGTCTCTTTTCACATCCTTAAGAAATCACTCTTCGTAACTGTTTGTGGAGCAGAAATCAGAAACCATGTATGTTACTTTTTTTTTTTTTTTAAGAAGGAGAGAGGCTAACAGGATCTGAAAAACAGTATAACATGATTGGTTTCACATCTGGAAAAGAATATAAAATGACTTATACTGTCAGGAAGATTTTTCATTTTCCATATATTGTTGCAACTTCTAGGTAGTGTAAAGATGGAGATACTTAATTATTTGATGGATTGCACAACTTACTCCAGAGTTTAATATGATATTTTAAGGAGTATTATCAAAGGGATTAAAAAAATTTAGATGTTTCGAATGTAATCAATACCACTTCTAAAACTTTGTTTTAAACACTTATTCCTTAATTAATTAAAGATATTCATACTAGAAAAGCAGTCACTTCACCCTCCTTTTTCTGTAATTCTATCCTTCTGTAAAGTTGATTTGAAAACTTTGTCTTCCTTAAAAATATGATATATACTTTTTTGACAGTATAAGAAACTGAAAAATCTGGATGCAGATGCTGAATCAGTACATTCATATGGTGTATTTAGCCACAGTCACACATGGGAGTGTTTCAAAAATACAGTTTTAAGGACTTGACAATTGTTGTAGATCTATGCTGGGACTTCATGAGATTCAGGGGGACTTATATCAATATAATATATCCTCCAAAAGACACAGGTTTTCCAGCTAACTCTTTGGGATAGAAAAACCAGATCTGTGTAAAAAAAGTCACCATGTTAGAGCCTTTTCCTACCTGGTAGGAGGAATAAGTGGTTCTAAAATGAAGCACATTTCAAACCATCTGTGGTAGATACCAAAGCACTGTCATGCTGTTGATGAAAACTTGACACTCCTTTCTCTACAGAATTAAATGAGTGAAACTTGTGAGTTTAAGTGAGCTCTATGTTACAGTAGTCTGGACTTGAGAGAGTTTCAAACTGTATTTTGACATCCTTAGTTCAGCTGAAGCCCAAATGACCAAGTTATCCTCTCTGTCCTCTTGTGAATCCATTCTCTGTACTGTCACTTTTCAAAGGCCTTCAGAGATACCCAGCTTTCTCCTTTGAGTAAACTCAAGGACTTAAATGGAGTGCTGGCAGTCCAAATGTGGTTTTGATTACATTTGTGCCATAGGAGCAGGACTTTAATTTTTTTTTATTTTTCTACTTTGAAAGGAAGCATGAGATAGATAAAAATACACAGATACATACCTACATAGATATATCTACAACTGACATTTTCCTTCTTTTCCAAGTTGTGACTGAAAAAGATGTGGCATCACATACCGTCAGCGTGTCTTCATTTTTGAAAACCTCTTTTTGCTCATTATGTTTTGTACATAAACACATGTCTTAAAGGCTTTTAAGCTCTGATGAGTAAATTGAGCAAAGACTGCATAGTTTGATTAAAATTTTCCCTGTGAACAAAAAGAGATCTGTATGGTTCCTGGGGAATGACATATTTTGTTTTAAAACTGATTAAAAAAACCCATTTTCATGTTAAATAATCAAATTTTGAATTGTTTAGATTTTTTTTTTGTTAGAGTATTTGACTTTATGAACATCTGGATAATTTTCAACGAAGGAAGTAAAAATGGTAATAGAAGCAGCTTGCTAACTCCTAAATAACTCCTGGCAAGTGTACATGCAAGTTGTTTCCTCTTGGGCAGCTCTACTGCACGCAGTGGAATTGCAAGAACTGGGGAATAAATGGACATCTGTCTTCCTAGGCACTACATAAATTTGCTTCCCAGGTATTCTCAGCACCCTGATATTCAAGGGCTGTTTGAACATAGCATGTATCAGGCAGAGAAAGTACGTAGAGGCAAGCAATTAATATCTTCACAGAAATTTTCACATGAGAAAGATTATTGTTAGTTTGTCAGATTAGCATCTAGCCACAAAATAATTTTAGGTGAGCCACTGAAATCAGTGAGGTGCT
This sequence comes from Myrmophylax atrothorax, assembly GCA_026770055.1. Classification (NCBI taxonomy): domain Eukaryota; kingdom Metazoa; phylum Chordata; class Aves; order Passeriformes; family Thamnophilidae; genus Myrmophylax; species Myrmophylax atrothorax. The sequence continues at coordinate 60,163,706 of JAOXXN010000446.1, forward strand.
GTTGATTATGGACAGCGGGGGTGGGCAGCAAGTGCCCAGGCAGGCAGCAACGTGAGTGCCCAACACAGGTGTCATCCCGTGGGGAGCAGCCTGGTCCTCTTCTGTGGCCTGGGCTTTGGCCTGCCCCAAAGCATTCACCAACAGCCACCTAATGAGCCACCTGATGAGCCAGAGATGTGACCTGTCTTTGACTGTCATCCAGGAGAGTGAAATAGTTACACTGACAGTTGTGTTATCAAGACATATCTGAGCTAATACATTAATTACACTACTTCAAGTTATTTTTTCATTCTCCCATCAGGCTCATAGAAGTCAGGACCATGTCACAAGTGGGTTTTTTCTGGTTAGAGCTGTGTCTTCTAGACTTGTGAAGAAATGGTGAAGTTGAACAGCAAAGTATTTGAGTGTGAACACTTAGCTTTGCTTCACACATTTCTCAGCTTTCCTTCACATAGGTTTCAGGCAAAGACATTGAATTTGTTCACATGAGGAAAGGCTGTTCTTGAATTTGTATTCCTCGGTATTTTAATGTGTGCATGCTCTTTCTAATATGAGTGCCTTTCTCCAATTTAAGGTAATATTTTAGCAAAGATATCACACTTCAGCAAATGCTGATGTTCATAAGGTTACATTTCTTGTCCAGACAAGCCCTTACTATTTTTAACCAGAAGCAGAGATTCCACAGAGAAGTGTTTTCAGAGAAGGAATGGTATTGTGCATATACATGCACTGCCTCTTTCCAAGGACTTATACAGGGCTAAAGTGGAGTGTTTTGATCCCATAAAGTACTGATCTTCAAAGATCCATCCCAGAACAAGTCTATTTTTTTATCTGGAAAAGTACAAATCCAAAATCATTTCCCTAAACAAGCACAACTCATCAATTCCTTTTCTTTTAGGTCCCAGGCCTCTCTTTTGCTCTTCTTGGTAATTATTTTTCCATGTGTCTATTCTTTCACATATGTATTAATTTGTACTTAGAAGAAGTGGTGAAAGGAAAAGAAGGACTCTATGGTCTCTTGCACAGGCAGAGATTTCTAGGGTATGATTAAGTTTAAGATTACAGCTTGTCAATGATCCTTTAGTGAATTAATAAGGTTTCAGGGTTTTTTTACTATTTTCAAAATGGTTGGACACAACAATTTGCAGTTTTTCAGCTTGGTTACTTCAACTTAAACAAAAGGGGAAAGCTAGAAATCTCTCCAAAAGTTAACAGAGGTCCAAACAGCTACAAAAGTAAATGCCTGCCAGAACCAGCCAGTGCTGCATTTTTTTGCAAAGGACTTTTTAGCATGAGAAATACATAGATTAGTTAAAAGCCTCCTTCCCCACCCAAAACCAGGAAGAAAGAGCCAAAAACTCAAAGGAGGTGCAGAGGAGGACCAGAGGAGGTGCATCTGAGGCAGTGTCCAGTCCTTTGCAGGTGGCTGGGGTAGCAGGAGAGGGAGGGCTGGGTCACAGCTGCATGAGGCCATAGGAATTTGGGGTTAGGAGGTTAATGACCCAACATTGCTGCCCTGCTACTCCATTGTACCAGGCCTCTGCTGAAGCCTGGATGGGGAGCATCTTTCTTACAAATAGCTCCCTCACCTCTTCCAAAACCTCAATGTAATCCCAGCCCATCAGCTTTTGAATGAACTGAGCATGTTTTGTGCTAGTTAAGCCATGGGGTTTCTGATTCCAGTTGATGTCCTTTCAAAGTTTGTTTTCTGTGGAGAAACAAAAAACACAGGAAAAGTTGTGAAAGAAGGGAATGACAGTACTGTTGATGCAAATATTGAATGCAGTTCGTTCTCTCTGTAATTTCTCCTGAAGTTCATGACATCCCAACTATGACAAATGAGGTCTCTTGGTTGTTTGCTGCAGCCTTTATTTCTCCAGTTATGTACAGGCAGCCTTGCTGCTAAAGTTACTGAAGACATCCTTTAAACTGCTTGTCAAGGAGACTTGCTTTCTTGGAGACTTTGTATAAAAAATAATTCAGTGCCACCTCACATTTAGAGTTTGATTCAAAACTGATACTTCAGAATTTTACAAGTTTTAAGGGGCTTCAGTACTTCATTTTTAATATTAGATTTTAAAAATAATGGGTTACCTTTTCTTTATAACAGGATTATTTTACAGATGAAAACAGAGTACTAAAAAAGGACCCTCAACAGGATTACCATCTTGAATATGCCATGGAAAACAGTACACATACAATATTGGCTTTTAGCAGAGAACTGCACACTTGTGACACAAATGACAAGAGCATAACGGTAAGAGACCCTGACAATATGTAGACAGGTAAAATAATTTAATAGAGTTAATTGTATATTTGGTTATTAAGCTGACTATTAAAATCTCTTTCTAGTAAACAAGGCAGATTTAGAGAAATTCACTTTCCAAAATATCTGTCTGCTCAACTTGAATTAACCAGGTAAAATGCTTGTGCTAGTTTCATTAAGCTCTTATGTTTTAATTTCAACTTTCTTTGTCCTTCTACTTTAATACATTTTGTTCTTAAATTTCTAACAAATATACACAGAATTGAAACAGGTACCTCTGGGCCATCATGTTCCTTATGCCACAGTTGCAATCATTCAAGAGGTGTCAAATTGAGAAACACTTTTTAGATATTACACTAACTTGTGATTGATCTTAGAAATAGATTTTTAAAAGGTTTGGAGCAGATATATTTAAAGTATCTATTTGTTTTATTTCTTTATTCAAAATTAAGAAGCTGAAGAATTTTATGGCAAAACTTTCCACAATAAAATACTGTCCATGATAAATTCTTGTGTTATCCTAGGAACTGCTGTGCTATTTCCTAAGCATAATTTTAAATTACATGAAGTTGATGATTTCTCTATTGGAAATGACAGATAGGTTAGACAAATTTGCAAGGCTTTATATGCTTTGGCTTGTTTACTACTTACTTTGGAAGCATTACTGCAGGAATAAAACACTATTTTCATTATCTATGTTTTGATAACATATGCAAGAATAGCAACATGAGACATTGAAAGATGCAGGAAGCAAACCACAGCTGTATAAACCACCAGTTCTCCAGGCCGCCAATGGATCTCTGGTTTTCACACCTGCTCCAAATTCTCAGTATAATTTAACATTCTGGGACACTTCAGGATTTATTAGAGCACTTTTTCTCAAGGGTGACTATTGCAACCTGAGAATAGTTTATAGAGAACTGATCTGTGCAGTGGCTGCAGATTGATTTTTTTTTAATCTGTTCCAGTAATTGAATGTCTGTCTTTCCTAGTACATAAGGACAACATTTCACAGAAGTTATTCATGTATTCACAGATCTGAGCCTGGAAAAATTTTTGGGGGGTACCTGGTTGCTGGCCAAATAAGTAACATGCCTAGAAAAAAGGTTATCATGCATTTAGTTGGTTACCTTTTTATTAGTCTGTTCTGCCATTTGAAAATATGATTTCAATTCACAACATTAATGAAGGAATCTATCAGAGAAAAATTTAACTTCTGCCTATCTCCAATGAACCTTTTGGGTATGAAACATTACTGGTTTTAAAGGCAAAATTGTGCAAGTAGGTGACTGCTCCTCTGGTATACCTTGTCATTGTTCAAATACAGCTGCACCTCTGTCACAGCTATTGTAGGAATTAGGTGAACTATGCAAGGAAGATGTTGCTCCTATTCCTTATGGACTTTTTGTTTTGTTTTTATTTGTTTTTTTTCAGGAGAGCACAGTGCGGGTAATATGGGCATACCACCACAAAGACATGGGAGAAGCAGGTCAAAATTACCATGGGTCTAACCGTGGCACAAAGAGTCTACGTTTGCTAAATCCTGAGAAAGAAGAAGTCTTATCTGCCTCTCTGCCATACTTTGACTTGACAAATAAAGACGTAAGTTACTCCATGTTATGGGCTTATGTGGAGATGGGAGTAAAGTGGTAGCCAAAGCTTTGGACTTACACAACAGGTAGTGTGACTTGTATATATAGATTATATATCAGGAAGGAATTCTTCACCATGAGGTTGATGAGGCATTGAAACAGGTTGTTCAGAAAAGCTGTGCATGCCTCATCCCTGGAAGTGTTCAAGGTCAGGCTGGATGGGTCTTGAAGTAAACTGGCCCAGTGCAAAGTGTCCCTGCCAAGGGCAAGGAGATTGAAATAGTCAGGGATAGATGATCTTTAAGGTCCCTTCCAACGCAAACCATTCTGTGATTCTATGATAATACTGTGTTCTTGCCCTTTTTATTAAGACAGGTGCCTGTACCAGACAAGGATACAACATATTGGTGCCAAATGTTTAAGATTCCTGTACAACATGAAAAGCATCACGTGACAAAGGTGAGTGATTCAGATAGAGCAAGTTCAGAGAAACTCAGAAAAATCATTACACTTAAATCAATTCTTGCACTTTCAAAATGTTTTTTTTACTGCTTACTGGAGGGAAAAAGAACACCTCTTGTCTGTCTTCACAAACACAGGTCAAGGGCATGTGTATATGTGCCCAGGACCTGATTCCCGTGTGCCCTCACAGCTGCATGCAGAGTGAGAGAGACCCTTTCTTTCTGTTCTTTTCTGCTTTGTCCTCTCTCCCTTAAGAAAATGAGGTTGAAAATTAGTTCTGTCTGTAAATATTTCTGGCAAAGACTAAGTAAAATTGTCTAAAAGCATGTTACATCAAGTTTCTACTTTTATATAGGAATTTAATGAATTTCTTCTAACAGATAGGAATTTTAGATTGAAAAATCATTAAACGGTGTTTGTTCAAATAAAGGGCCAGGCTCTTATGTAATTCCAGTCACCTCTCTTGGAATGACCTCTGTGAAGTTATGCCATGTAAGCAAAGACACTGTTATCTTCAGCTGTGTAAAAGCCAAATACTGTGAAAAAAGAGGTGGAAGCTGTAGTTTATTTGAAATTAATGAAAATGTGTGTGTAAACATTCACACAAAGCTCAGCAAGATCCTAGGTGATTTCAAAACCCACATGCATAAACATGTTTTCCTATAACATATTTTCTAACTTTTCTTTCAGTTTGAAATTGAAAGCTTAGGAGGGCTGAGAGAAAGATAGGTCTCACATTTCTTCCCAGGAGGAATATGCTCAAGACCTGATAAAAGAGCAACTTCTTACTATTCTAAAATGATTAAGATAACACAGTGAGATAGTTCTGACCCTCATTTTTATCTTTCTTTGAACCCACAAATGCTTTAAGTGTACAATTCTATTCAATTTTTTTTATTGTTGTCAATCATATTTCTCTAGTGCATTCAATAAGAATGAAAGTTTAAATTAATTTGGACAACGTATAATCTCCAGTGTATGTCTGATAAATACCTAAAATTATTCTGAAATATTGTGGGCTTCTGCACTTTATCAGAATGAACAACTTGAAGGCTCGAATTTCTGATTTCAGGTACTTGATCATTAACCACATTTGAAATTTATGACACTACTTTCACAGATCTTTTGAAAAGCAGACTGCTTGTATTACACTATATGGCAAGATTCCTAATTTTTTGGTTTCAGTTGAGAGAGAGCTTTAAAATGGTAGTATCAGAATTTAGCTTTCCCATTTAAATTTGATGGAAGTTGTAGATACATGCTGTTCTGCTAAAAAGGTCTCTGAAAGTATTTATTATTTATATTTTCTGAATTTATTTTCTAAATATTTTGCCTGACTGCACATACAGTTTCTCAGTTTTTAAAAAATTGTACTTGGTTGAAGCTAAAATGAGATTTCAGCTCAAAAAATACACTGGCTAATTTTTAGAAAAGTTTTATATTCTTTTACAATGTATAAAGACTATTAAAATTTTAGAAATTGTATTTTCAAGACAGCAATTTTTAAAAATAAAAATTAGAGTAGAATCCTCAGTGATTTTCCATCTTCAGAAAAGGGAGAAAATGTCATATTGCTGCCTTAAAAATGTTTAGAGAGAATACAGAATGAATACAGAGAGTAGAATTATGTAGGAACTCTTTCTTAATCTCTCTTTTCAGGGGGATAACTTAAATTTTCATATAAGTGACTTTTGTGGAATTGTACCTATGTGCTTTTGCAAATTGATTGAACATTCCCTAAAGCCTACTGATACACAAAGGATGGGGCTTATGGCTACTCGGGAAGATAATAGCTATGCAAACAAAGATTCAGTTTCACAAAGGGGAGGACAGATGAACTATTTGGCCTGGTCAAACTATCTGTATTAGTTAAACACTTACATAGATGTTGATTCTGGATTCATTCTGTAACCCATGTTTCAGGCAAACCTACACATCTCATTTTTACAGACAGAAAAAAAGGGTTTAGAAATGCTACAAATTTTTCTCTGGTATAATGTAGTCTGTGGGGGGTGACTGAGTGCATCCCTTAAGGAAAGCTGTTTGGAGTTCTACCTTAAAGAGAAGAGAGCTACCTGCAG
>JAOXXN010000446.1:60170206-60201825 GCA_026770055.1 Myrmophylax atrothorax
AAACTCTCTAAGTATAAGCCTTCTGATCAAGCCTTCTGATGTCTGCTGTGCCTGAGCTCTTCTGTCAGTCCACAGCGCCCCAGCTCAGGATTAAGAGGTGACCCCAATAGTGGTCTGCTTCAGTAGTGTGCATGTGAACTGACTTAGGCCATTTCTGTCCTGTATGATTTTGTGGAGCACTGAAGTGCACAATTCAATGCTTGTTGCACAAGCTCTGCCATCAAAAATGTGTGCTTAGCTGTGCTGATGTGTACAGCTGCTGGTGATCTGGCATCTCAAGTAGGTGCAACAGCCACAATAGGAATTTTTTTCATATGTTAAGCTATTCTCTGTCGTTCTTTCCTTCTTGAAAATTGCTCTGAACATTTTATATCAGTTTCATCAGGAAAGCACTACGCTTTAATGAAGGAAACTGAAAAAAATTAGACTTATTTTTAAAGGTAGAGGCCAAGACTTTTAGTCACCCCTGGTTAATGAATGACAGATTCTGAACTCAGATTCTGAATTTAAAAGGATTTATTCGTTTCTATTGACCATGCATTCTTTTAAAAAAGGATATCTATATGCTTTGAACCCGAATATATTTAAGATACTTACAAATATATTTAAGGTATTTACAAATATATCTAGCAGTGCAACAGATCGGTAACTGGTAATATTTGGTCTTACGGTTCATCTACAATAGTGTTTTAATTTCTTCTGTTAGCATAAGACAAAGAAATAGCTAGCAAAAGAGATCTCAAAATTAGTCAAAAGTAAATTACATAAGACCTTAGGTACTTTCTGTCTTTCTTTCATAAGTCATATTACTTTCCAGGAATCTCAGGTAATGGGAAACAGCATATTTTCATTGATCAACCTGCACTACATGACATATAAATTGTGCAAGAGATAAGACTATAATCTTGTGCTCATCTCATCGGTAGAATAAGGACTTGAATAAATAATTTCTCCTTGTGCTGCATTTACCAGTGGAGAACAGATCTTCACTGAGATAAGGGGGCATCCAGCTAGGGTTAGGACTTTTCTGTTAAGTTTCATGTCTCTTGCAACTCTTTCCCTAGGGAAGAGATTGTGTCTTCCTACATGTCCCTACAGCACCTTCTGTTACAAGATCTTTTCTAATGCCTCCAGGAACTCCTGGAGAGATAACTCATAATAGCATTATGCCTGCTAAGAAATAAATGCCAAGGTCATGGGTTCAATCCCCTGTGTGGGCCATTGACTTAAGAGCTGGACTTGATGATCTTTGTGGGTCCCTTCCAACTTAGAATAGTCTGTGATTCTGGGATTCTGTGATAGTTTCTCAATAGCATAACAGTGATAACAGTTACCCAGATCACAACCAAAACCAGGCACTGATCTGGTTTTGTGACTCTAATGGTGCACATCACTCCTCAGCCTCAAGCTGCCTGCCTGGCAGAATTGTGACTGTTTAAAAATTAATTAAACATCTACAGTTCTTCCCTCCTGTGTGTTTTCTGTTAGCAGAACCAATTATAAGGGTAATAGGTAAATTTTTAAGATAATAATGTGTAGAACAGATGAAGGGGATTGGTTGGAGGTAATAGCAGGCAACCATCTTTCTTCAAATCAGCTATTTGCATGAAGACTTCACAGTGGTCCTGAAGTGGTGGACCTTGGTTGCTATTCACATGGGAGAGCACATGGCTGCCTGTCTGCCAACTGCTCCTCCAGCTATATGTGCACTGGCCTGTTTTGCTGCTTTGTGCCTCAGGGCGTGGTATGTGCCTCAGGCTTACTACCCAAGGGATTTTTACTTTTCTCACATACAGAAGTTAGCTGGGAGCCTTCTCAGAAGTAGCTTTCTTAGAAAAAAGCATTTCACTTATTAGCCCACGCTTTGCAGACAGTGATTTAAGACTATGTCTTGCTAGAATTTTTGCAGTTCTTTGTAAATATCTATTCTGACTGGTCCTGAATGTGCCTTTTAATAGCATCTCTAAAGAAAGTTCTCTGGTTTCACTGACTGCACTTTGGGAAGGACTTCTGCTACAGCAGGACCTCTCAGAGGGAAGGAGGGACCTACTGGTAGAGCAGACACACAGGCATGCCCATGCACCTACCTCTGCATGAACACATTTCTGTCTCCCTGCTAAAGCCGTGCTGGGGGCACTATCCTGGGTGTAGAGAGTCACGCAGGCAGAGACCTCATGTGCCAGGGTTTGGAGCGGGGCTAGCAGAGACAGAGGTGCTCACCCTGGGGAGAACACCCTGAAAAGGAGAGTCTCTGCTGCACCCTCCCTCTTATAAATTACCTGTTTTAAAAGTCTCTTTCTTGTTGCTCTTTCAATTAAAAAAAAAAGAAAAGAAGGTGTTATTCAGTAGCAGCACACTTGAACCTCCAAAAGCTTGTAATTTTTGTACTGTTAAGGTGCCTGTTTACCATGATTTTCAGTGTGCATTTAAATGTGTGTGCTGACACACATCTCTCTATTTTGACAGGTTGTAAGACTATTTACTGATAATTTGGGTTTTTTCTGTCTATTTGCTGAATTTATTTTTTGCTCAGTGTGATATGGCATCCTGCAGATATTTACCAGCAGCAAGAAAGTGAAAATTTACTTTACATCCATGAGAAATACTTCCCAGTCTTCAGTAAATACAGCTTTTGCTTTATGTTCCAAGCTTGTTTGTACTGCTTTTTCTACTTGTGTTTCTACAGATACAGCTCTTTTTTGTTACTGTCTTTAGCTTAGGTTTCAATCCTTCATGTCTTTTTTTTACTTCAATTTAATTGCATTGCTGAGTAAAATAACTGTATCTGCTAAAGATTCATTACTCTGGCTTCATATTAACCATAGGTCTCCCATGTGCTTGACTATTTTTACTGCTGTAATTAAAAAACTTTAAAATAGTGTTTCCTCTATTGTCTCTAGATTTTCTGTGAATCCTCTAGACCTGTGGTCTCCCACTCTGCTTGACAAATTGTTTAATGCTGCCTGTAAACCAAAACTTTAGAGGATATCCTAGTGAAGGAATGGTATATTTATCCCACATGCCAGATGTGTCATTATCAATTTGTGTGAAGCTTTTCAGCTTCAGTGTATAGCATATTTTTGCTAGTTTCAACACTGTAAGTTTTCCCTCTGTTTTCTTAATGTCTTCAAAGTACACTATGTTTTCCTTAGGAGAAGTAGTTCTCCGACCTTATTAGCAGTAATTCCACAGACAAAAACATATCAAATATTGAATTTCAATTTAAGAGTAGGAAAAACAATTTATGTAAAATAAAAACTATAACTGGGTAGTAGGGTCACTTAGCTGTATCTACATGGCTGTTCTCTAAGAACTACTCATTTTCCTTTAGTTCCAAACTTTATAGCTTTTTCAAAATAAGTATAGTCAGAGAAATAACAGCAAAAGGCTGTGATGGGGCTGTGCTGAAGAGCATAAAATACTTCTGATTCTGTAAGAGAACTTTTTTAAAAGGATGTCCAGTTTTAGAGGGCATTGGGCATTGAAAAGGAGGATAGTAGATTGTTTTGTGTAAGCTCTAAAATGTTTGAATTCTTGTATAAAGCAATCCTTCCATGTGCATTATTGGAACCTGCTTATGAGAGTGGAATGAACAGGTTTAGCGCTGCTGAAATGGGGAAGAAGCCCCATCCTGGGGAATAGGCTTTGTGGCCTAATTCAGTATCTCTTAAGTTCAACTCATAAATCCTTGGGGAACATATTGAAGACAGTAAATTTTCAATATGGAGATGGGCTTTCTCTTATCTAACCTGACTTATCTGTGGGTCCAAGCCAGCTGCTTAACCAACCTTACAGTGGGAAACCTAGCTGTTTGCATCATCCTAGAGGAGGTGTCTGGAATTTATGAGCTCAACCATCCTCCTGTATGGTTCATTCTCTCTCCCCTGATGGATGAGAGAATGCAGACAACCAGACTGTATTAGATAAGTAACTCTAAGATGAATGCATCAGGGAAGACATATCCCACCATAAAGGTCAGGGGAGAGAAGAGCTCATAATAGCAAAATTTACAAAGTAATACATTTAATTTTCAAAATTTGCTTTTAGGAAAAAGATACTTTTTTCAAGCACAACCCTGTGTGATTTTTTTTCTGGCACTAACCTTAAAATGTGACTAGTGAAACAGGCTAAACACAGAACCAGAAAAAGCCTAATTACTTAGCATTAGCTGAAAAGCATATTTTTATACAAGCACAAAAGTTTTCCATTGCTGATCTCCTTAGAAGATGGAGCCTCTTTTCAATTAAAGAAAGGCCTGTATTTGAACACACCAGCAGCTGCTAGTTAATCTTCATGTTCTGTTTCAGGGCAAACTCTGATAAGGAAGTAAAAAATCCAAAAAACTTGTTGCCAAGGGTAACTCTGTTTTTGACAGTGGAATGCTTTAGTAATACCAAAGACCCCAGTGTGAAAATACAAAGGGACTCCAGTTTAAGAGGCTGATTGATTGGAAGCCAGAAGAGCAGATTGTAGCCTGCAGTACCTAAATGAGGGCACTGATTTTTAACTTTAGTGATACCAGACAGTAACTGCTTGTTACTCTCTCAGGCTTGAACTTTTACCTTTTGCTAAATGTGATAACTTTAGCAAATTGCATCATGCAACCTGACATAAACAAATGTTCTATATTTTCCCATACATTCCTTGCAAAGCATTTTCATCCTCAGTAAATTAGATTGGCAACCAAACAATCATCTTACGCTGCAGAGCTTGTAAGCTATCTGCCCTTTGGTCTGGAGGGCTGGCTCTTCAGTGCAAGCCTGAATTGGCCCATTAGGCTTTGCAGTGCTAAAGACTCATGTAACTGAACAGGCTGGAAATTACAAGTTTCCCAAGAACCATCTGAGAAAATAACAGAAATACATTATTCTCTCATATTCTGCTACATTGTTTCATATGTAAAATGGTTTGAGATATTATTCCATTCTGTAATCAAAGATTAAATTACATATGACCACAGATTTTATCATCACAACAAACTTCATGTTTCTTATGGAACATATCCTTTTTTTGCAGGAGTCTTCTTTCATTTCACTTGTATGTTTCAGCAATAATAAGTTATGCAGTTATTGCTGCATCATTTATTCCACACTTGGTATGCAAAAATAACCTAATCATTTCTGTTATTAGCAAAGTTGAATGCCTAGTTATTTTAACCTACTTTCTTTGAATTTTGCTTTTTAAATCAAAACAACACCTATCCATAAAGACAATGTATTGATTATGTCAGTGAGTGATTAATATGTATGCAATGTGATTTTCTGGTTAAATAAAAGTCAGAAGGTATGTAATTTCTGATTATATACAGGATTAGATGACAGGAGCCTTAACTTAAAATGTAACAAAAGTGAGCATGGAAAATGGGAGTGTACAATTTTAGTGAAGATCTCTTAGTTTCACCTCCCAGTTCTGAGAGGATTTGTAAGATGATCTTCAGGGGAGGACTGTTAATGATTAACCCTATTTTGTCTTGTGCCATGTCTTTATTTTTTCTTCCTCAACCTTAGCTTTGTATAGTCTTTTAGTGTAAGCCTGTTACTAGATAGTGCATTGAAAAGATAAGAAAATTTTGTCTAGGAATTGTCTGCAGCCAAACAATCAGCACCTCTTATCATAGCAGGAAATTAAATACTTTAGAGTAGTATTGGGCCTTAGATGCGGAATTATAAAGCATGTTTTCTGCAAACATTAGAACAGCAGGCTCATCATCTATCTGGATGGGGCTTGTGTGGATGGATGACAGAACAAATCTAACTTGATCCTGCTAACATCTTGGCATTCCTTCTTAAGGTCAACTTTCTAATTCAGACAAATTACATAGTAGGAGCATCTTAAGCAAATTTTCTATAGGGCTGATATAATTGCTCCAATGGTATTTCAATTGAGCAGAAATTCCTTTTTAGTACCAACATTTCACTCTGCAACCCCAGCACTAGCTAGTGGGGGTATTTTTTAGGAAATAATATTATGATACCCTCTCCATCTCTGCTTCCATTTCCAGTGCACAGTAGTCACAGCTATGTCCAGAGCACAGTTTCATTGACTCCAAATTAATAGCAGAGGAAAAATAGACAGGTGATGGTCATACAATGAATGCCACTCCACAGTGTCTACACATAGTATACTGTATTGGGTTTGTATGGCCAAGTTTTGGTACTGGGAGTGCTACAGGGGGGCTTCTGTTAGAAGCTGCCAGAAGGTTCCTCCATGTCTGGGCATGTCTGGTATAGCCAGTGCCAGGAGGTTCCAAGACAGACTTGCTGTCCAAGGCCGAGCCAATTGGGAATGACAGCAATGCTTCCGTGATAACATATTTAAGAAGGGAAAAAAAAATATTGCTCTAAAGTAATAGTGGCCAGTGAAGACCAGAGTGAGAATGTGAGAGCAACAGCTCTGCAGACATGAAGGTCAGTGAAGAAGGAGGAGGAGGTGCTCCAGGTGCCGGAGCTGAGATTCCCTTGCAGCCCATGGTGAACACCATGGTGAAGCAGGCTGTCCATGCACGACCGCAGGAATGCAGAGAACCACCTTCAGCCTGTGGAGGAGACCTGTGCTTGAAGAAGTGGATTCCCAGGAGAAGGCTGTGAACCTGTGGGAAACTTGTGCTGGATCAGGCTCCAGGCAGGAACCTACAGACCAGTGGAGAGAGAAGCCCATACTGGAGCAGGTTTCCTGGTAGAACCCATTGCCCTGTGAGAGCCCACACTGGAGCAACCTATGCCTGAAGGACTGCACCCCGTGGAGAAGTGACCCATGTTGCAGCAGTTCATGAAGAATGTTGGCCATGGGATGGACTTCTGTTGGTCAAGTTCATGGAGGAGTGTGTACTGTGGGAGGCACCCCATGCTGGAACAAGAGGACTCCTCCCTGAACAGTGGCAGGAAAAACCTGCAATGAACTGACCATAACCCCCATTCCCCATCTTGCTGTGCCACTTGAGAAGGAAGGAGGTAGAGGAGAAATGTGGTTTTAAGATTTATTTTAATTCTCATTATCCTGATCTGATTTTGTTAGTAATAAATTCAGTTAATATCCTCAAGTTCAGTCTGTTTTGCCCATGACAGTATTCAGTGAGTTACTTCTTGTGATCCTTATATTGAATCATGATCTTTCACTACATTTTCTCTCCCCTGTCCACTTGTGGAGGAGAGTGGCTTTGGTGCATCCAGCCAGGGTCAACCCACTACACATACATGACATCAAAATGCACACACATGACAAATGAACCTCCACTAGATGGTGAATAGTTTCTCTTTACTGACATTTTACCTATATGGAAATAATTTGCATTTTGGATATAACTGAAATACACAAAAAATCCACCCAAACCCCAACAAGAAGCACCTAATCCAGAGAAGAACTTAGTATCTAAGCAAATTATTATAAACTACAAGTTGATGCTCTCCTTTTTCCATCCCATTATTTCCATTACTATGACTTGCGTTGCTTGAACTGGAACTGTGTCTTTGTTTTATGAAGTGCCAACCACAGTTTTGACTTCTAGAAAATTGCTATGGTATAATTTTAATACAGACTTTAAAAGAGCCATATAATCTGAAAATGGTCCTTGCTGTGTGACTTTATGCATGTTTTGAGTGGTGTTGAAGTCTGGTAGAAGGGTACCAGGGCCCGACTCAGTGAGAAACTGTGGAAATCATGGTATTAATGTGAGAGTTACTGAACTGCACTTACTTTGTAAGCCCTCTCATGATTGTATACTAATCCTGTAAATATAAGTTTTCAGAGAGTTACAAGCAATAGTTCCTGAGAGTTGTTCTGCTGACTCAGGAGAACATAAAATCATACATCATAACCCTTGTGCTTATTTTAACCCATGTTTTCCCTTCAGCAAACTATGGGTGCCAGGGTGTGCCTGTTGGCGACTCCTCTACAAGTTCAGTATCCAAAGGCCTGAGGTTTTTCTTGCATTTGTGCCCTTTTGGTAGTCCTTCATGGAATGCAGCATTTCCTTTTGAGAAAACATGCTTCTGATAGTACACTTCTGTATGTGGAAACCAAGAAATGGACAAGCTGTAAATTCTCACATGCTCTGTCTTTGGGCAAAGCTGTGTGTTCACTCCTAAGCAGGAGGAGAGAAAGTGCAATGTTATTTAGCTACCTAATTGAAGGGAATATTTTGCAGTCATACAATAGAATTAGAACCTTTCCCATTGCCATCTCCAAGAAATAGAAAGGCATCATTGGGCATGAATGGTGAGTTCATGAACAATGGGAGTACCTTCACTGACTTTATTATTTATACTGTTCAAATTATATATTCCTCTTGAATAAATATAAACTCTTTATAGACTACCAATTTTGGCTTCAGATCTGAAACGTATTTGGTTACATATTACTTTATTATAATATTGTTTTCACAAGGGAGTAATGATGTTGATGATTGATTGGCAATTAATTCTGCCTGGAGTCTGTCAAATGTGCTGAGAGACTGCAGTCATACTGAATACCTCAACCACTCTGCCAGTGGTTCTTCTGCTCAGGAGTGCAATGAGTGTATTGCCAGGAAATGTAAACAAATGAAACAAGTCTTGACCTGAGCTTTTTATGAGGTTATACTTTTTAACTGCTACTAAATTAATTGCCTTAAATCTTCAGATAAACATTATACAGAAACAATGGTTTTTTGATCTTTCTTTGAGCTATACTTCTTTTAGGTTTAGTCCAAATTACTGTATGTCTTTAAAGTCTAGAGCTCCTTTTGAGTGGCAGAGTTCCAGGTGATTAATTAGGAATAAGAACTTAAGAATGGACTTGATAGCAGAGAGACCAAGAAGTCCTGAACTCAGCTCTAGTTCTCATTTTTAAATGTTTGGGATTATTGTTTATTGTGTTTCTTGATTCCTCTTTCCTAATTAAAATATTTAGGTTGTTCTGCACACTGACTTGCAGAAATTCTGAATGTACAGTGTAATCATTAGTAGTACTATATGGGAATAGAAGGATTTGTGTAAATTTAGATATATAGCCTCCTCTTCAAGGTAGTAGAACAGCAACAGTTGACTCTTACCTGAAAGTACATATTCTTGCCAATAAATATTCTGAGGCTTGAAACAGAGGTATGGTAATTACTTCTTAATTCCATATACTAATGAAACTTAAATTAGAGCCTTCATTGAACAATGCAGTCACTGAGTAAGCAAATCCTTTCTTTACACCAAAACCAGGATATACTTGTGCTTGGAATGAAGTTTGCCATTTATGTGATAAGAATTTTCCTCCACAATGATGTTACAATTTTTATTCTGTATTTTAAAGTATGCCCAAAACTAGTTAAACCCAAATGCCAGGAATCTAGCTTAAATCAACCAACCAATCAATCAATCAATCAATCAATCAGTCAGCACTGTTATTTCAGTTTAGGATTCTGGCTGGTATTTTAATCTCACTTTGGAAAAAAACCCTAAAAGCCATTCAAATGTATTAAATGCAAATCATACAAGTTTCAATACCTTAAGTTGCATGGAGGTTTTGGTCTGGAAAATTCCCATCATCCAATGAAAATATATCTAATCACATTATGAAGTTAGGGTTGGGGATGGTTGCTGTTGCCTGTGCCTCATCTACATATCTTTTCTTATTAAAATACAAAAATAAAGAGCTGTCACTGACTGCACAGGTTATACTTTCCTCCAGCTGGAGGATGTGAAAAACGTGTATGAGAATAATTTAAGTGTACATTTTTGCCTTTGAAGGACAATTCAAATTAAGCAATGACGCTCCCTGTTGTATATCAGATGTACATCATCTCAGCGGACCATGAGTGAACCAGAATCAGTGGCTTTGCTCTGCCCCCCTACAATTGACTCACCAAAATATATACCTTTCTAAGTAAGTGGTGTGGCATAAGGTCAGAAGCACTTGTAGTAGAGAGTGATTTAAAGGGATTTTTCAGTAGTGATGACTGATTTTAGGATCTGGATTGTACAGTAAGCAAAACAGAAATGGGCTCTTGGCTGTGTGTCTGTGTGTGTGTGTAAATGATACTGCGGATCTCAGGAAAGATTACAGCAGTTAGTCCGTGCCTGATTGCAGCCAGCTGAACAGTGGAACTGTCTCTTTCAGCTCTAACTATTCTGTGGTATTAATTTAATGCTTTCTGACAGATGGGGTAGGTGGAGGCATGGGGAGGGTGGTCTCTGCCTGACCCTGGAATGCCTTAACTCTGCACTGAAAGTCTGCAGCAGACTACTCTTCCAAATGTGACACTGGTGTAGGCAGACTTTTCTACTGACATGAGGTAGTTGTTGCATTGTTGGGGTTAAAATCCTGGTCTGCCCTGGAGTCATGGACTTAAACATCTATCCCAGTTGAGAGGCATGTTTCCTGCTCTTGAGTTTTTGCTTAGCGCATTAGGCAGCAAATGAATGATGGTGTTCTTTCAGAACATTTATAAGAAAATAAAATGATATTACTGAAGGGGTTTTTTTTTCTGGAATACATGGAAATTGTTTGCTGAAAAAGACCCAGCTTTTTAAAGCCAACTATTCCAAATATTTGCTATCCTGAAGAAAAATCTAAAACCTTAAAAGAGATGCTTTAAATAAATATTTAATCATTTCACT
The DNA here is from genome assembly GCA_026770055.1 of Myrmophylax atrothorax. Taxonomy (NCBI): domain Eukaryota; kingdom Metazoa; phylum Chordata; class Aves; order Passeriformes; family Thamnophilidae; genus Myrmophylax; species Myrmophylax atrothorax. Next base: position 60,180,790 of record JAOXXN010000446.1, read on the forward strand.
GTTACACTAAAAGAAAAAAATCAGAAAAAAAATCTTGATGAATCCTAATAAAAAGAAATTGTGTAAACCTTTGAAGAAGTTTTCTAAGTCAGTTAATTTTTCAATATATGTGCATGGTACATATTTGCAACAGAAGTGCAAAGACCAAAGCAGTTGGTAAGAATGTATTAGTTCTTCCTGATGACGAACGTAGAAAGCTTGTAACTTGGTCTTCTCTTTCAAATATTCTCTCAATTAAACTCAGCCAGTATTCATTTTCACAGCCATCACTTTTTGGTCTGAGTTAATCAGAGAGATGGCAGGCTCATATAAATAAATTAGTCAACCACGGGCAAGAAAATCTCTTTGATGCAGCAGTGCCAGGACAAAAATCTCATTTCAAGTTTTTAGCTTCCATTTTGAGACTAACAAATTGCAGTTTCTTCCCTGTTAACTACACACATGAAGTGTTGTATAAGGCTATGGCCTTAATCAGAGTAATTTTTGTGTCAATATACAATCCCGTCATGTCTCTGAAATGTAAGTTTAAATTGAAGTTACCTTTTTGAGCCAGAAAAAAAATCATGCTTTTCACTCACATTTCAGTGTAGAATCATCCCTGCAAAAAGATCAGAAACTCATTGTCATTTTCATGTATAAAAATAAACTAAGGTCTTTTTTTTCTGACATTCAGTGGGCTGTATTTTCTAAATAGGGACACTATGGTGAGACTATGAATACATTTTACTAATTTTCATCATTTGCACAAGCAAACATGAAGAACAAACCTCTGCTGTTAACAAAGAAATCAGAGCAAATAAAAAAAGCAAAAAAACAGGAATAAGCAAGAAAGCCTTCCAGGTTTCTGGAGTTATTTTTTCCTTTTAGGAAATCTAACTTTGTGGATCACTTGAGCATTTTCATCCTGTTTAATATATCACACATTAGTAGCTTGACCCTGCTTATCATCACCTTGAGATGCAAGGCCCTGCTATGTTAAAAGTTGGACTTCAATTTTTTAAGGAAAAAAATACCCCAAACAGTATACATTATGTTCAGTTTGTGCAATAGATAAAGGGATAAGAGGAAATGGAGAAGAGAGGAAGAAAAATTAAAGCTGAGTAACCCGGCCCAGGGAGATGCAAACATTTGATTTGTTCATGTGATGTCAGCCTGTTGACTAGAACAGGGCTTCTGTTAAAATAGAAGGTGGACAACACAAGTCTTATCTGGTTTGACATTACAATGACTTGAAAATTTTTTGTTTTAAATTTTTTGGAAATCAGAGTTTTCAGAAGTGCTAAGAGATTCAGTGCCATCAAAGGAGCTCTGTAAAATTTCTCAATCTGCCCATCAAATACAGGTCAAGCTAACCAAGCACCATAACTATAACCCCTACTTTTGGTTGCAGAAGGCAGTGTCTACATTTGCATTTGAATGTGTATTTTAAATATGTTGTTCTTTGGAAGCCCTGATTTGAAGTGGTGGGGGATTATAGTACCTCTATTATGTTTCACCTCTGTTAGTGGGAGTCAGAGGTTCATGTATGTCAGTGTGCTCAGGCAGAAAGACCTTTTTCCCAAGCCTTCAAGAAAAGGTAGAGGAGGATGCAGAAAACAAGTCATCATGAATAATAAACCATGAGCTTCTTACCACAGGTTTAATGAAAAACAGGAGAGATTTTGTCTTATTGCATGCACTTGTGTTTTGCAATCCCAAACATGTTGGGCACTGATGTAGGGTGGATATAGGGCTTTTATTCTCCGTGCCTCTGGCAGTTAGGAAATGTCAAGCAGAAAATGCACTTTGCCTGCAGGGGAAGAAGCCACCAAGGTGCCCAGTGGTGCAGTATCTCTGCAGGCTTATTCACAACATGGCAAAGAGATGAACCCTGACAGCTGGGTCTTCCTTGCATGGCAGCAACAGCGAAAACACCAGAGATGAGCCTCAAAGAGTGAGGTAAAATGGGGAAAATAGGTGGTTATATGCACATTCCTTTTTTTGTCTTCTTTCAGCTTCTTTCTTGATTCCCTTGGCTAACAAGAGCTTGGTAAGGAATTTGTGAGGACAGGAGAAGGAACTACATTTCAAAGTCATAGGTTACTTCATAATTATTGAAAATGAAAGGTGGATTTCTGGTTTCACTATAACTCATCTAAATGACTCAATTAATGCTTATCCAATTACTGACATGAAAATGTCATTTAAGAGTCCCCTTGTAGTAAGAAAGCAGACCAAACAAGCTTACGTATAAATAGGAATCCAAATAAAAATTAACTGTTCACTTAAATCTTGAGAGTTTAATGACTATTATGTACCATTGCTTTTTTATCAGATTTTTCTGTATTTCACTCCTTTCCCACATCAAATTATTATCTTTTTGCAAGTATTCTAAAAGTTGCACAAATTAACAAAACTGTCATGGTGACTCTTCAAGATTGGTTCACTATTATTGAGACCAGAGACCTGCAAAAGTAGAGCTCTGTAAACTATTATCATTCACTGAGGTTGCAAGTACTCTGGAAATCAGGACATCCTGATCTAGATATTTAATTGTAGATACCTGCTTTAACAACTAATTTTACACCTGGGACTGCTTACATGCACTTCTAAACACGAGTGATTTTCTGGATTTGGCCTCCATTTGAGAAACGTGGCTGTTGTTTGTCATTGTTTGTAAGGCTGGCCAGAAAACAAGAATTTTGTTTATTTGAGAAAAAAATGAGGTTTTGGAAATTGTTTTCATTTTGGAGCAAAATAACCAGTACAGATCCTCTTTGTGGGAAGTGAGAGAGGGAGTATGAGGCAGCCTGAATAACCAATTTATTCTATAAGCTAAAGTAACAAACAGCTATGTAAAGAGGCAACACTCAGCTGGGATGTAGAATGGCACATCTAAATCTCTATTCAAGTTAATCACTACAATAGAGTATGAGACTGTAGTTTTTAATTTTCTTCTCTGCCAAAGTTGTTCTAGTACATAAATATAGTTAGCTATTCTTGGATCAGAGAAGGGGAACTGAAAGTGTCTAGGGGGATCTGGTCATCTTCCTTCTCTCATTTCAATGAGAAATAATGCTGGGAAACTCAGGAAGCTAGGCATTAAAGTATTTCCATAGATTTCTGAACAATTCATGATTAATGAGATTTTCCTAGTACTTTTTTTATAGAATTTTGACCACAGCTAATATTTTCTTTTAAAAGCAGAAAGAGAAAGGCCTCTTTAACCAAGTTGTAATAAAAATGTGCAAAATTCATAAATTCACTGCTCTCTTCATTTCTCATTTCTGCATCTGAAGAATATAAGTTATTCTACAAGATGCAATGGAAAGATGTTTAAGGATTTATTTTGGTTTTGTTTTTCTTGTCTTCACTTAAGAAAGCTGAACAAAGCTGCTTTTTGAAGTGCTGTTATTGTTTAGGTAACTGACACTAAACTGATGACAGGATGTGAGTTTCTAATTTTGGTGGTGTCCCACTGTTATGAGGGGAAACTGGTTTTGAAGTAGCGATTGTAAGCACAGCAGGTGCTGGGATCTTGTAGGAGCAGGCAGAACTAACATGTTGGGACAAAAGTACTCCTTTTTCTTGGTAGATACAGGGATGATATTTCTGTAATCATTTCTTTGACTAACCTATATATAATGTGGAAATTCAGAATTCTTGAGGTATGTCCTGAAATTTAATGCACAAGCTGCCATATTACAAGTGTGTTTTTGTTCTGCAGTATTTGGATAAATATGCAGATATATGATGGGGCAGAGGGAAGAAGCAACATCGAGCTGAAGTGGATTTCTGAATCTTTATCATTCACTCTGATGTGTTTGGGAATAAATTCCTATTTAATGGGGAAACTGGCTCTTACCTCCTTCAAAAATACCTTTTACTTTCATAATGCAGTAATTCATGATGATGGTAATGCTAACTGAAATAAGGATTACTAAGAACATTGAACAGTTTAGATGATGTCCTATGAAGTATTTCAGTCTTGCCTCCAGAACAAAACTTTGTTGCACCTGATTAAATTGGCATATTTCCCTTGATTTCTAAGTGCAGTGAAGTGGGTTGTGCACTTCTTGGATGGACATGTAGGTACTCACCAGCATTTGGCCCCAAGAGCCCAACTCCAATGGTACTTCGTAGATTCATACCAGCAAGGGTGATCTTGACACACACAGGCTCTGGCTGCTTCTTCCCAGCCTTCCTCTTCTGTAACTGATTTAGTGTTTTGAACAAAATGCAGAGAGATTAATTGTGTTGACAATATTTTAATAATGTAATAAACTGTTCCTGCTTACCCTGTTCTGGTCCAGTGGTAGCACATGAATGTGCTTACAAAATAAAATGGATGCAAATTTAGGATGTACATACATTCTTTTCCTGTTTAAAATAGCCTTTTTCCTGATGCTCTAGGTGACCCTGTCTTGGAAAAGGGTTGGAGCAGATGATCTCCAGAAGACCATTCCAAGCCTAACTATTCAGTGATTCATTGATTCAATAATATTGAAAGGCAATAATGCATGGCACTCTTCATCTTAAGAGCTGCATTGCCAAAGCTTTACCTTTCTTGTGAAAATATTAATGTTTATCCTATTCAACTTGAAGGTAGATATGATAGAATGTGATAAAATCTTTGAAAGCAAAGACAAGACTCCTTTCATTTTAATATTGTCCTCTATATGTTGATATTTTGTGGAATATGATCTTTCTGAAAAGCAAAATATTTTTTTCAGAAGTATTCATGTTTGCCCCAGGGACGTCATCTCTGACAGAGATGATTTAGCATCATCCATCCAAACAGAGAGTGAACACTTACACAGGAATTAAATAATTTCAGCCTACCCTGAAGTTCGGTGATCTAATTATAGTGGGGGCACCCGGGCACCACCAAGAGCCCTCCAGCTCATCACTGCCATAAACAGGCTGGAACACCCAGCCTCTTAAGAATGGCTTCATGTTAATAAAGTCTTTACAACTGAGCAGATTTTAAAATAATTCCAATTTCTTTTAGATGTCAAAAAAATTTGAAAGTTCATTTTGAGCTGCTGAAAAAATGTGGGGTATACCTCTAGGCTCACCCTAGATATACAGAACTACAGACAGCTGTAATTTGAAATACTACAAAAGAGGCAGAAACGGGTGAAAAGCTTTGACTAGTTCAGACAAAAGCTGCTTCAGACTTTCAGCTGGTTTATATCTGGAATGTGGCTAAACAAGACTGGGCAGGGAGAAAGACAAATGGCAGTGCAAGACTGGGATGGAAGAAGAGAGAACAAGAAACATTGCAACAGAGATTTTGTCAAGACACAGACTTTCTTTATGTCCCCCTTTGATGCACTTGGGCTAAATAAAATTTTTGGAAACTTCATTTCTTGACTTTTAAGGGTACTGAAGTCACATCTCAACGTAACTACAATCTAATATCAAGTCTTCCCTTTTAAAAGAAATGTACCATATAATTTTTAGATCTGTCTTCATATATGCATTGAAACAGTCACACTGAGATATGTTTTCTTTTTTTTCCTTTTCATTTTAACATTCATAGGTCGAGCCATTGATCCAGAAAGGCCATGAGAATCTGGTGCACCATATCCTACTCTATCAGTGCAGCAGCAATTTGAATGACAGTGTGCTGGACTATGGGCATGAGTGTTACCACCCCAACATGCCAGACTCTTTTCTCACATGTGAGACAGTAATTTTTGCTTGGGCCATTGGAGGAGAGGTAGGATAAATGTCTGCATGTCATGGTTCATCAATGGGGCTTTAGGACAGGGTTTATCCTAATGAAGTTTCTTCCTAGTATATTAGTGATTACTTACTCTGTCTGTTTTTAAGGGTATGCATTCACAGTCCCTAAATGCCTCATCAGTAAGTCCTCAGCCTCTTATTGGCCTTTTAAGTATGCAGTGCAATGGCCATCCTGAGTGACAAGACAAAAGTAATGAAAATAGTATAGAGAGAGTTGATGTCTTAGGGAAGAAAGATAGCTTTGGAGCATGGAAATCTGTCCTTATATCAGCTTGTCCCATCTGATATAGAAATACACTGCCTCCAGCAATGACCAGGATCTGCTACCTGTGGAGAATGACAGAAAGAAAAGTAGTGGCTATAGGTGACTCCGTAAAAGACACAGAGGCAGGATTTTCCAAATGAACTTATACATAGATTTAATTAGTTATGTGCCTCACCGGGACCTGGTTTCATTGTTGCTCCATTTAGGCATATCATTGTGAAGTTTCCTACCTGACCCAAAGAGGCATTATTTCAGTGTAAGAGAGATCCTGTGTCAGTACTGAGCCAGCACAAGGACTGCTTTGCTCATGGCAATGAGGCATATCTACAGAAACTACAGGCTCTGATGCTGTGTTCACCCCAGGCTGTGTTTTTAGCTTATTTCATATGTTAATTTAGGTTGCAGTTAATGCTTTCAACTGACATAATGCAGCATCACTGCAAAAAGTATCCCACCCCTTTACTCCCCTGATTCACTGTGTGCCCACACAAATGATGGTGTGGGCACAGAGGGGGACTGCGGTGTTAGTTTCTGGAGCCTTTGTTTGCCAGCCTGCAGTCCAAAACCATCTGTGAGTGCTGCAGTGTGAAAAGCCAGAGCTGTTACATGGACCCATCAAAAGGAGTTTAATCCACTAGGAGCATTATCCCTGATGTATGCTTTGTGCATTTTTGCCAACAGCTCTGCTTTGACCTAGTATTTGTACTGTCAACCATCTTAATCTAAATGAAATTAAAAACTCATATAAGTAAGTTATCATTTGACAAGCTCTTTGGAGACTTTTGCAAGGATGATTCCATTGTTAAAGATCTGTAGAGGGGAACCTGACAGACCTGGGATACATTCAGGTTTCTCCAAATACCCACCTCACTAACTTCAGTTTACCCTTACATAGAATGAAAGTGATAATATTTTTTACTATATACTACAATTAATTCAGTAATGTCCATCAAATATCAGAAAGTTTGACTCTCAAATTGCATATTAAAATATTAGCTATATATCAAAAAATGCTGCAGATTAATTCCAATTACAATGAATTTGGTAAAGCAACATCGTTTGAGGACAGTGGGTCTAGCACAGACTGTTGCACTGTACATGGCTACTCCTTTTGCACTATTGGCTTGCTAATGTAAATATAGTCACAAAGATCATCTTTATTGTTCAAATCATTTTACTTAGCATACAGTGACTTGTGCAGGAAAAAGAAGTTAATTACATGCAACCTCAGTATTCCCTGGAAATTACTGCTTTTAGAAACTGGGAACATTTAAAATGTTGATTCACTTCTTCATAAGGTTTTTATTGTCAGACTAAGTGCTTGATGATGCAATGTTTATACATTTAAAATGGAATTTTCTGCTCAAACAATAAATACAGAATAAATGATCATAAGATCACAGGATAATGCAGGTTGGAAGGGACCTCAGGAAGTCTCTAGTCCAGCTTCCTACTCAAAGCAGGGTCAGCAGGGAGGTCAGACTGGTTTGCTCAGAGCTTTGTTCTCTAGCAATCATGGTGTCTATTATTTTATATTTACAGAGTTATTTAATGCTTTGAGTATATAGTAGCTATATTATAGCATAACACCATGTTCAGAAAGCTGTAAAAGAAGTTAGCCTTGTAAATTCCATCATTTATATGATCATATCATTGCAAAAAGAAGTTAATGTATTTATAAAGAGAAATTAAACCTTAACTATGGCAAAAATACTTTTAACTCTGTATGCATGTATTGGTTTCCAGGGCTTCACCTACCCTCCACATGTTGGTTTGTCCATTGGCACAGCAGCCGACCCTCTGTTTGTTCTTATGGAGGTGCATTATGACAATCCATCATACACAGAAGGTTTGTAGCTTCATACTACAAAACATGCAAAACTGGAAAATGTACCAGATGCAAGTGCTCCTCACTGCAAATACAGAGCAAATACAAAGCCAAGGCTTATTTTTCCTTGATCAATAGTCCCTGGTTCCCAGTGTTATTCTTACGGCACTCGAAAGTTTAAGCCAAAATCAGTGAAAGATTCATGGGTACAAAAAATTGTGGACCAGCTGAATACATCTCCCTTTATCACTGCATTCTTCCTGTTACCTCTCTCTTCTTTCCATTTGCTGGGAAATCCAATTCAACGGAAAGCAAGCAGCGTAGCACTCAGACTGTGAGGCAGTAACATAGGGAATGATCATCTTATTAATTTCTTGTGGTATTTTTTTAAACATCTACCTGAAATGTGGGCAGTTTCTGAAGTTGAAGTATAGGCTCAGATTGCTAGACCATTCACTGGGTAAAAGCAGCTTATCTTAAAAGATAAGCTTTTAATTTATAATGGTGTTTTTAAAACATTCTTCCTGAAATTATTTTATATTTAGAAGAACTAAAAGGAAGAAACCAAGGACCTCCAGAAAATCAGGGGAACTTTGAGGCTGTCTTTGGGAAAGATATTTTATGTTCCGAAGAATAAGTTTATCAAGCTGCCGGACCTGAGAATATTCTGGTGATTGCTATACATGAGCTGAGTAAAATCCAGTGTAGCACAGGGTACTGGCCTATTTTTACACCTCTGTGTGTTAAAAGGAAATCTGTTCAGTGGGTTATGGTGTTACGTCCTACTATCATTTCCCCTCTTCATGTAATTCTAAATTAGAAATCTTAATTTTTTTTTTAATTTCTTGACGGACTCTGTCCTTTCAACATGCGCATTTGCATAGGAGACAATAAATTTCATATGCATCCTTGATATTGTATGCTTTTCCATCAGATGCCACTTGAGAAGTCTGAGAAGTCACATGCAGAAAAACTGTCTGATTTGGTTGCATCACTAAAATCATCAGTTTGTTTTAATTGACTGTGCTGTATGATAGTACTGGTTTAGTTCAAGTGGGACATACAAAAGCTGAAAATCAACAATGTTTTGTTTCCTTTTTAAGCAATGGGGCAATTTTGCCTTGGTGGGACAATCCTAGTTGAACACAAGATCTCACTAAAGACCTGGGAAGATTCAGACAGTATAGGCAGAGAGGGTGTTTGTAATCCAGGTCATGCTTCTTCTCCTCCCTGGCAAAATAGACAATATAAGATTGTGCCAGAAGTCTGAAAGAGTAGACCTGGGTGCTCTATCTGCTTCTGGTGGGGACAAATGGGTTTTCCTGACATAACATCAAATCTGCCACTGTGTCACCTTCATTTTTGTGTTTTGGCACCTGCATTTTCCCAGTTTGAGTCTCATGGTGAGAGGCTGCACTGTTTCCCTCACATCATGACCCACGATAATGTTTTCCTAAGTGACTCAGACTGGTAGCCAGCATCAAATCCCAGTCAGGAGCAGCTCAAACATTTTTTAATTTAACATGGATGGTTTTTATTATTTCTGGGTTTGCAGTCCTTAACATTCACTTTTCATTTGAAAGGTGGCTTCTTTTCAGGTTGTTTATCAGAAACTCTGACAGACCATGAAAGTGTCTGACATTTAGATGTTATAGCAACAAGTTTGAGGGGGAAATTCCACAGAGAAAAAATTCAAGTCGATGAGATTGTACTAATAGGTCTGGTCGGGGAATGTGTATGGATTCCCTAAAACTAAAATTGGGATGTTGTGAGACAGGACATATCACCATGAATGTCATGATTCGTATATTGCAAAATGTCTCATGGTTGATAACCATTCGTAATTGCCTATGCATAGTTCATCTCCTTTTCTCTTAATAATTATATGCACTACTCCATCTTAGGTATTTTAGTGACTGGGTAACAGTCCCTGCGCTGCCCCTTTGCCATTTGCTTATCTTAAAATAGATTGCTGATTTCATATTGATGTAAAATTTGGCTTCAGGCATTGCTCTATCTGTTACGGTTTTTAGAGAAGTAATATAGGTCACTAGGAAGCATCTTACCTTCTCTATTTGATATATATTTTGCATTTTTAGTTTTCAAAATTAAAATTATGACAGCTGTTGTTCATAAGTGCAAAGAAGTGAATGGATGAAATAATAGAGTTTTGTCCGAACACAAATCAATCTTTTTTGTGTGTATGCCTTGACTAATAAAGATGACTAACAGAAGAGAATTAATTATAAGCATTTAGGTGATGAAGGCTATATAAGTTATTAATAGATTCACAAACAAACGCATATGGCTAAACATATGTGGGTGAACAAAATAGTTTTGTATCATTTTTGCTGTTAAAAACTCAGCCTCACCACAGCAGGCTTTGGTTCTTTAATTTTTGAAATCAAGAGAAGTCCTTAAATCAGTGCAGCAAAAAAATTCTCTGTAATTCTCTGGTCTGCTTCACTCTGAGTGCTGGCATTTTGTACAAGCTTGGGATTTAGTAAGCAAATTTTCACGTTTAATTGATGTTCTCTCAGTCTGGGAGACTGTAAAAGGGATATATTTTGTCATTTGAGGTATTCTGGGATGTAACAGACGATCCTAAGCAAAGGGAAAACATAATTAATGCTAGGACTCTAGGTGTAGAAATAGATAAAATTCACAAGTAGAAGACAATACATGTCTTGTAAATTTTAAAGTAAAAAACCCTACCAATATGTTAAGCTGTGTTTTAAATATTTCATTTGAAAATCATATGTGGAACATTTTGAGGTTTTATTATTTCCTTGATTATTTCTTCTGCCTGTGATTTATCTTCTTTTCTCTGAAATCCATGTTGGTTATCTTGGTGGAAGGAACACGAGGGCTACAGAGAGCATATATTTTTCATTCACATCTGAACACCACATAGAACAAGATACCATGTTTAAAAACTTTCCTGTCAACTGTCCCTATTTATTACTTACTGCATATGTTTTGACTCATTTCTGGGTTATTGAGGTTGATTCCTCAATTTTCTTGTAGAAAACTTAGTATATAACATGAAAAATGTGAAACAATTTTAGTTTGGTTTGGTTTGGTTTCGTTTTATTTTTCCTTTAAAATTAGTGTTTATATCCATGGCTCACTGTGTTCTTTTGTTGCAGGCTTGATAGATAACTCTGGTCTGAGGCTAATTTATACTCCAGTTTTAAGGAAATATGATGCTGGGGTTATTGAAGCTGGTCTTTGGGTCAGCCTCTTCCACAATATCCCACCAGGCATGCCTGAATTTGTGTCAGAAGGTCACTGCACACTGGAATGTCTGGAAGAGGTATGGCCCCTGTCTAAATCCATTGATTTTCACTCCTAGAAATAGTTTTGGAGCATCACTTTAACTTTTCAGGAAGATTGGTAGTTACTGGTTAAAAGACATGAGAGCAAAGGCATCTGGTTGTACATGTTGCCCTACAAAATGTTGATTTTTTTTAGAACTGGGTGTTTGGAGTGTTCAGTGTTCAGGATGCTTAGCTTACATGAGTAATACTGGATGGCACAATGCTTGCAATGTTTTAATTTTGTGTTGAATATATAAGCATACACTTCTTTTCCACGGTAAATCTATTAGTAACTTGGAATAGCTAGCCCAGGAAAAATGTTGAGACTAATTCAGACCTGTGCATGTGCAAAAGGCTCCTAGTGATGAAACAAGGCCTGAAAGGTATTCTTAGACCAATCAGAAACTGAAGACCTGAACAGGTTTGGTTGTATGGCCCAAAGTACAATTATGCATTTATTAAATACTTGGTTTCATTAAGATAACTTAAATATCTCTGCAGGTAATGGAAGCATTGCCTTGGTTTCATTAAGATAACTTAAATATCTCTGCAGGTAATGGAAGCATTGCCTAAAATCTGTGATTAGTGTATCATGGGAAGTTCTCATATACTTCATAATTTATAGGTGAAGGTAGAATCAAGAACATAGTTTACTATGAAGACCAAATTAGATGCAGACTTTAGAGTCTCTTCTTGGATGTGTTAATTATTTCATATTGTCCTAGCATTTTTCAGCCTTAAAACACTTGAGTCGTCTATTATTGTGAGGTTTCTGAACCTAAGACCGTTCTTGAAAGGTATTGTGATAACAGATTGTTTCTACCTTGAGCTCTGAACAAGAACCAAAGTTGAGCATACTCAAAAGTTTAGATCAGTAGTCTCAGCTAGAATGGGAGTGATGTCAGATTTGTGTCAATTTGGAAAAGTTAATTTTCAAATGTTTTTGACCTGGAAAAAAGTTTCAGATGTAAATGCAGAGTATTTCACCATCAGTTCATTTGAAGATGGGAAGTAGAGCATATAATAATTACAACTTCTCAATTTTAAGTGCATCTCTTGGCATAACATTGATGATAATGTAATTCATAACTGCATAGAAATTCTTTTTCACAATAAATATCCACATTCACCAGTATCAGCCATTAGCACTACAATAATGTGCAGGTTTTAGTATGACTCCCTTAGAAGTCATAAACTATTAAGAATTATTTGCAGTCTAGTTGATTTTTGCTAAAAAAATGTGCAGTAGGACTAAAACCAGATAAAATCTGGCCTTTTTTTTTTTTTTGTATATAAACCCCTTATTTCACCTATAGGTTTACTTTCATTCCAGACTGCATTTTCTTGTAAATTGAGTGAATGTAAAATACATTAATTAATATATTTTCACTCTGTCTGTACATGGCATTACATTATATTGCATTGCATTTGGGCACACTGATAGTGTTGGTTTCCCTCGGCCAGGCTTTAGGTGCAGAGAGACCTGCTGGGATTCAAGTGTTTGCAGTACTTCTTCATGCCCATCTTGCTGGCAGAGCTATCAGGATGCGCCACTTTCACAACGGCGAGGAGCAGAAGCTACTTGCTTATGATGATGAGTTTGACTTCAACTTCCAGGAGTTTCAGTATCTGAAAGAAGAAAGAACCATCTTGCCAGTATGACACAATTCTTTCTCTGAAAGTGTTTAACAGATCCTGGGCCTAACATTTTCTTACATTTAGGATTAATTTTGCTACGGAATTTCTTATTATTGCATCATAACATTCTTGAATGTTTTTTTAATTTTTCCACTTATTGCAGAGAAATTAATTCATTATAGTTTTGGTGTCTCAGGACTGTCCACACAATTCACCACAGAACTCTAGTCCATCAATTCAAGCTATTCTTTGAGTGTGTTTGGTATCCACAATGACTTGATTTGAACTTTACTATCACAAATGTTTGAACAAAGCTGATTAGAAAATCCCAGGTGTGCCTGACTGTGCCATCTTTGTGCATCCAGAAAGATGTATAATGGAAATGTCAGTGCATAGCTTCACAGAGTTGTTGGAGCCAAGGAGCACATCCTCTTGCACTCAGCAAGTGTCCAGTCTTGCAAACATGTCTACAAATCAGCCATGTCTTTTGTTTGTTTCACAGTTTTTGTTGTTGGGAGTAAAACTCCATGCTCATGATTCTCATGAGGCTTCACTAGTAAACAAAACCCTTTTGAAAAAGAAATCATACGATTCTATCTACTGTACTTGTGAAAATAACAGAATATTATAAAATAGTAACAGAAAATAGTAACAGAACTTGTAGAAAAATTCCAACTTCAATTACTTTATAAAGCAGTAACTATGCATAGCTATTGCATAAAAAGAGGTTGTATTTTTTTTTTTGTCTGAGTCACTCATTTAAAAATTATTCACTCATCTTCCAGCCAGCATTTTTTTTGAGGCTTTGCCCCAGGGACAGAAAGTTTAGTGCTGCAAAGTCTGCACGCTCCAGTTCTGGCCAGCAGAGCAGCTTGTCCTGGCACATGGGAACAAGCCTGTTACTTATTGGAATTGGTCAGACTCAACACGTCAGAAAAGACCACAGATATGGCTGAACTTCAAGTATGGCCAGGAGCTCCATGGCTTAAACTTCCAGGATTCTCTTCAAGTCCCTTCTCTTCTCCCACACTGGAAGACTCTGAAATTTGTACTTTAAAGACAAGAAGCTAAAATGCTAACTTTCTAGTTTAATTTCTACAACAAAACCTGAATGTTCAAGTGCAGCATTTACTCTTTGAAGTCAAACTGCTTGTACTATACAGGGACTTCAAAGACAAACTGGTGCTACCTCCTCAAGGAAAGAAGTGTTGAAGGGTTTAGGAAGAGGGCTGGCAGAAGATGACAGGTTTGCAGAGAAAGCCTGTAATATTTTTAGGAAAATCCATGCAGATTATAGAGGAAGGCCTCTTACAATTCAAGAACATAAGGGAATAGACAGCAGACAGACTAAAGGAGGTATTTGATAGTATCAGTGACTTGAAAAAAAAAAACCAAAACACCTCAAGCAGAAGCTGGAATTCTTTCTCTGAAGAGAGTCTTTTTCCATGCCGTTCTTTGTTTTTGTCTTATGTAAAACTACCAATGCATTTTTACATACATCATCAGGTGTAATTCAGAGAGCAGTCTAACCAAATAACTAATAATATTGTAGTTTTTCATGTAATTTTTCTACTTATTCTCAGTTTCTATAAGCTCTTCCAAGGGTGTATCCTTCTTTTAGCTTGTGGAATCCAGGTTATTTGCTTTCTTCTATTAGCTCTGTCTTCTCAGTTTGGAAGCAAGAGATCAAATATCACAGAAGGAACAGTTTTAGTGAACCTTATACAGTCTGTAAACTATGAGAGCCAGAGACCTCACAGGTGGGAACCAGCATATTCCCACTGGAAGCAGTGAAACTGTGCCAGTTCACACTACTTCATAAATCTCTGTCTCCATTTGGCTGACATGAGGCTGACACACCTTCTTCCAGCAGCCCAGAGTACAGATTGTGCTAACATTGATCTGACAATGAGACAGTTTTCAGGAAAGGAGAAATTCTCAGCCTTTAAAGGGTGATCTGATTTTTTCAGAGAAGTATCATGGGTTATATGGGAAGCTGATGATACAAGAAAAATAAACCAAAACAAATAAACATCTACATCCTTGTCACATGAAGTTGACAAAAATACCAGATTTTTGATATCTGGTTATGTTCTTGAATATTTTAATTTCTACTTGATTATAATGGTGATTTTGAGATTTTTACTTGATTGGGTAGAAGGAGTAAAGGTATTACCAAACAGTATGCCCAGACACCAAACCAGTTAATTGTAGGTACTTGAGAAGATAACTATTAAACCTTTCCCATACACATCTGTCAATGTAGCGAAGTCTTTCCCTGCCACTCCTCTACTCCCAGGCTTGGCAAAGAAATACTTGTTATTGCGATGTGGAAAACTTTCTTTTCCTCATTTGCCAAATATTTCTATTGAAGTTTGCAGGATAAATTGGCCTGGGTAAAGTAGTACTGGATGAGTTTTGGAGCAAGAATCAGTTGTATACATTGTATACTATACAATTTTCCAGAAAATTGGATGACAACTGAGCACCTTCATTGCTATTTAAAAAAAAAAATCCAGACAACACTCTCAGTAAGACTCCATATAAATGCCATCTGGGATAGTATGAATGGTAAGTGACAAGGCTTTAGCATATGGCAATTACCTAACCCCTCACTTTTCCAAAAAGTCATATCCACTATTCTGATGTTTATTTCTTAAGTGCTCACTATCACCTGTGGTTACCTGAAGCTGGTGTTAATAAACTTCAGAACTGTGAACTTCCTAAATTTTGTGTTTCAGGGAGATAATTTAATCACAGAATGTCACTACAGTACTGTGGACCGAATTCGCATGACATGGGTAAGCAAACTTTTAGTGGATCAAAATAAGTACATAGATAATATTGGAGGCTAAAACATTTTTCATGTAACACTGTTAAAAGAGGGTGAACTTACATGCTGATGCCTGCATGCATGTAATTATGTATTGTCTTTCATAGATTCTTAGGTTTAAAATCATCTGATCAGCTGTGATACCAATGTGATCTCTTAGATATGACATTCATATGATTAGTTTATAAAAATAAGCATATCAGCTCAAAAAAAGTCTTTAACAGTCAAACATTGATAGTATAAATAGTGCTTTTTTCATAAAGTATTCAAATTCTTCATATTCTAATGAATTATTTTTATGAACTTGTTACTTATTTTTCCCCAAAGTTGTAACTGCCAGTTCTTGCAAATTGGTTTTTATTTAAGATGTGGCCAGGATGTTACTGGAGTATTTAGTTTTGTGCCTAACATAGAATCCAGGCAGAATGCAGGTCCTTTGAACTGAGAGATCAGTCAAGGACCCCTCCATCAAGGGAGTCCAGCTCAGGTTTGACAGACATCAGTGCAGCCTCCTCAATGCAGATTTAGAGATGGGCACCAGCTGTCATGATGAAGCCACTTGGTTTTGGAGGTGAAATCAATTTGATTGTTGGGACATGAACTGGGCTGAGTTAGTTGGCTATGAAAACAGAGTGTGATGCCAGACCCACTATGGGTATGGGAGGCATACAGCTGCCTTTTCCTGAATCTGATCTTGCTTCCTGGGGAGGGACTGGTGCCAGATCTCCAAGAGGTGAGACCTGAGGGGTTTCAGTTCTTCAGGGAAGAACTGTTCCTGCCATCCAGAGAGCACATGGATACCTCTCTCTGAATCATGGCTTGCATGTAGGCACATGCAGCAGTTATATTAAGAAAAGCAAAATAGCAAGAATGGAGGCTTTTAACTTTTTCCCCTGTTTTCCTGTGTGGTGACCACACTAGCTCTTGGCCCCTGTTCATGTGTTTTGTCTTCTCCATTTCTTTTCCTGTGGTTCTGTGAGATTTGTGCAACAGTTCCCACACAGGATTCAGGAACATGAAGCTCATACTCTTGTCCATATTTACCAAGATTAATTTTAAGTTAGTTGTTTGCCCTGTGGTTCTCAATGGAATACTGTTTAAGAGTCCGTTTCTTCTGCTAACTGTTACTCTACTTAGTTATTTTATACTTAGTGCTCATTTTTTTCTTGAGTCAACATTATCTGTTAACATCAATATTTGTTTTCTTTCTTACTCTTTATCTGCAAATGTACTTACAAGCAGAGCCCAGATAGAAACAATATTCCATCCCAACCTCCATTTTACTAGGTGAAGCTCATTTAATTTCCTACTAAACAGATTAATTTGACTACCAGATTTTTTTCATCCCTATTCTGAAACATGCTAGATACAAGTATCTTGCAGACAACTGAAAGCAAACCTGAACTTCTCAAAGAGTACTCTTTAACATAATACAAGTTTTATTTTATTCATAGTTGTTCTCTCTGATGTCTTTTATCTTGGAAGCTATTGCTTGAGCTTGATGAGTATTTTGTAATTAATTATGTAATAACTTCTTGCTACTTGATAACCGAGTGTACAAGATAAACTTGTTGAATTGGGTCTCCTGATACACCTTTCATTAGCATATAAATACTAATCAGTGATTTCATCTGTGGGATTAAAATGCTGCCTTGATTAAAAGAAAGATCCCGTTTTCAGGGTGGTCTAAGCACCAGGAATGAAATGTGCCTGTCCTATCTGCTCTATTACCCAAGAATCAACCTCACCCGATGTGCGAGTATTCCAGATATAATGGAACAGCTCCAGTTCATTGGTGTTAAGGAAATCTATAGACCAGTCAGGTATGTAAAATATTTATGAATATGTGTAGCACCTCTGTCTGTGGGATTATAGGATCATTTTATAGAACTTTTCTTTCTGGTAGGACAACACGGTCACTCATGGCACTTTTTTTGACCAATATGCTTTGCTGCTAAGTATTTCTCCTGCCAAATTACTTTGGGGTTTGTTTGGGGTTTTTTTTCACTATTGATAGAAAAGCAGTTTCTTCTTTCACAGAAATAATATTGTTCACATAAGGGTTTTTTCATCACAACCATCTGATTGTAAACTATGTATCAATGTTTTAAATGTATAGATTTATTAAAACATATCAGCATTTCATGTATAGAGAAATAATTTTGAAAAAGAGTTTGCAAGCATAGGTATTGAATTACCCTGGGTAGAATTGTTGTCAACAAGTCTGCTGACAAAAATGCACATAAGAGGAAGAAGTCATAAATTAGAAAGGAAGGGATTGAGACAATATTAAATTATCCATAATAAAAGATAAATGGTAGATAAGGACCATGGTGGAGACCAATGAAAGAATGCAGGCTTTGGAAGAATAGCAAATCAGAGGCTGATATGCAAGGTGAGTAGAGAGAAAAACATTAAGCCAGTGGCAGAATTCTAGTGAAGAGGAAGAAAGGAGTGTTTTAGGTGAACTGTTGACTACAGGAGCTTTAATTTTGTGCAAAGACACAGTCTCCCAAGTCTTGGACTCCTACTGTTTAGGGAAACAGAAAACTGCACATTTTTGAGTCGCAAATCCATGTCAACTTCTCCTCCTAATAAAAATAACCCACATCTGACTATTGGCCCATTAATCAGCTCAAAAAGGGTAATATTATTTTATTGTAAGATCTGTCTACTTCAGTGCTCCACAAATGTTAAATATCCCCTCTGTGAATGGTGGGGTTTGGCGGCTGTTACCCCTTAGGCAATGCAGGTTCCTTAATAACCACCATGCAAGGTCCATGCAATTCAGCTGGCAACTGACCTCACAGGATGGAGAAGTTTAAATAGGGTGTTGGAGTTTCTCTGTCAAATTCATAGATGTCTTGCTATCCTTTTTCATGACAGTTCTCATCAAGAATAAAATGCTTCGCAGCCCGTTGTTGGATCTGCCTTTTCTGCTCTTTAATGTCAATGGGATGATCTGCACAATATAGCTCATTAAGAATGATTTCCAGAATGTAACATAAAATTTAAATTTTGGTAGGAGATGGGAAGAATTCCAGTATAGACCAGTTAAATCTGTTTGAATACATAAAAATCAATAAAGAGTGTATTTCAGGTTTTATGTGTATCTCATAGAGCTTAAAGCATCTCAACAGCAGATCAAGAGTGGTAGTGTTTGTAAACAGTGAGAAGAATCAAACTAGGAAAGTTCCCAAATGAATGAAATGTGAAAAATAATCAAACAATAAAAAGTAGACTGCAGTATTAGCAGGGAAAGATAAATTACAATTGTATTGTTAGTTACGCTAAACTAAGTTAATAGTTAATAGTGCCATCACACTTACATTTTAAAAGTTGTCTTTCCTTACACAGTTTATCTTAACAAGACATATAAAACTATTACTGCAAAATAATTTGATGTATAGGCTTGGTGGTCTTAGTTCTGAAATTTATATTCAAGAAAGAAGAGTTTGAAGGAAGCCACAGTGCAATCAATGTCTACTTAATTTTCCACACTATTTCCATTTACAATCTCTTTTAACACAGAGAGAACAGAGTTTCTAAATTAGACCTAGCAGAAAGAGTCTTTCTGAGCTTAGAAAGAAAATATTCTAACAAATGTATGCTCTCTTGAGTGTTCATTCATGATAACTGTACTTAAGGAAAAAATGCACATTTGGCCTGAGGAAATAAGGATGTTCTGAATAGAGTTAAGCATGCAGACGGTCTGCCACAAATGGAATAGTAATTAGAAGAGGAGATTATTAATGCCTCTAGTATTTATGACCTAATCCACAATTCTTGTTTCATTAAGCTCTGTCAGCCTTAGGATATGTGACCTGATACTCATCTCTCTTGTGTCAGTCTAACAGCGAAATTGCTTCACTGACTTCTCTAAAGTCTCTCTTGACTTACACATAAAGGCAAACTGGAAGCAGGAGCAAGGCACTGTAGCTCTCTTTAAAACATTTTTCCTCAGTCTGGTGGCACAGACTATGGTTTAAATCATGAGGAGCTCAGATGAAAGTGATTGGGCTACAGTACTGCAAAACAGGTACTTGATTAAAATTATGTGCTATATGCCTTTCTTGTCAAAAGTCCCCTCACAGCTGGCATGTAGGAACATGACAAAAGCCAAAGTCCACACCACCATTTATTCTCTATTGCTGATCAATGCCAGACAGTACAATTCCTATGCTAGGCTCAGTTTTGACCCTATTATCTGAGTTATGACCAGAGCTCGGCAGAACCATCTGTAAGCAGCTTTCTAATGGCAAATGTTTCTTGGCAATCTGGCCTGCCAAACCTCAGAGAGGGTGTGGCTTTCTTTTGGTTTTGGTTTGCTTTTCTTAGTGGGTTTTTGCTTTTCTTTTTTTTTTTTTTTGAGAAGTTACAGCAGATCTGTTTTGTATTGACTGTGTATTCAGTTTGTAGATCAGAGAACAGCAATGTAACTCTTGAAGTCCTTCGTTTCTAAAAGCATCTCACAGCAAGTCCTAAATTGCTGACAGCCTTCCATAAGTCTGTTAAAATCTATGAAACTGCTTCATTTTTCAGTAGAATAGAACTTAACCATGATTACGAGCTAGGCATAATATGTATAGTAATAGTACACTTATTTTTCTGAGTAGATTCTCCAAAATGTTTTCCTCATCAGTTCCAACCTGATAGCATTTATGTGGGGTTTTTTAAATCTAATTGTAATTTTTTTTTTATTTTAGAACTTGGCCTTTCATTATCAAGAGTCCTAAGCAATATAAAAACCTGTCTTTTATGGATGCAATGAACAAATTCAAATGGTCCAGATCAGAGGGTCTCTCTTATAATAAACTTGTGCTTAAACTACCCATGAATGTGAGGTGTTCAAAAACAGATAATGCAGAATGGTCGGTAAGTCTGCGTGTTGAAAAGGAGGCAATGACGCCATGAAACAAATGTGATTTACTCTGTTTCATTGTATATGAATAAATAACTGGTTATATGTATTTGGAATATTTACATGGCTGATATTACATTTACATACAATAACAAATGATGAGAAAGTTTTATCACTGTTTGCATCTAAGTTGAGTTCTAGAAGCATTTAAAAAGAAAAGTTTGATCGGCACTTGGTATCAGTAATAGGAGAATGGAGACTTTCAGTGTTGCTGGGACAGGCCAGAGAGTAACCATGTGTGCCCAGATTAGCTGACCAAGTAATGAAGCTGTTTTCCTTTGGCTGCCTCCATGGTCAGGGACTTACGTTAGGGTCTTGCAATGGATGACTCAAAATCCCTAAATCAGGTTTTCTCTCTAAGTCACCTTCTGGGCATAAACTTATTGACTGCATAAGAAAGCCTCAAAAATTTACCTTCTTAAGTCAGGCATCTAGACAACCTAAAGTTATATGTGCATTACTGCAATATCTCTTGCTTTTCTGTTTGGTTTTTTTTTTTGT
>JAOXXN010000446.1:60201925-60213063 GCA_026770055.1 Myrmophylax atrothorax
GATGATCCTGTTATATACACAGATTTTTTTTTTGTAGAATAGTTTATAGTATTGGGCCAAAGAACTGTCTGTTTCCTTTGTGCACCTTTGTAAGATTTTATCTTCCATAGGTTTCCTTTCCTTATCTTCTGATGAAAGAAACTGTAAGATAAAAAATAATTCCCCAGGAAGTTATTATTTATTCTAAATGTCAACCGATATTTTTCCAGGACTTCTGGAAAGAGCCGTCATCTTTAGTGTTGACGTGTGTTTAGAAAGATTGGCTAGTGTGTGTAGTATCATCCCTGAAAGGGATGCTGAAAAATATGTATTGCTCTTCGAACTACTTTACAGGCTCCAAATTCAAGGGTCTTTTTTTTTTTTTTTTTGAGCTTTTCTTCTCAGAAGAGATGGGCTCACTGTACTGGCTTTTTTCCTATTATGATTTCAGTCCAGTGTAGCAGAGCTGATATGAGATACTACTGATTAAAACTCCCTAAGAAAGGACATTTGCCTCATTCTTCTCACCCTGGAAAACAGCCTGTACTGCCTCACAGCATATCACACAGTCCTTTCAAGTGGTTGAGAAATTGTCACTCCTGCAGTGATGTTCTTGGGTTTTTCCAACATTGATCAGACTTTTCTGCCCAAGGAATGTCAAAGAAATACTGTTTGTTATAAGTAAACAAAGAGGTTATGGGTTTTTTTCTATTATTTGTCCCATTTAGACCTCCTGTAAAAACTAGTTATTGACAGTATATGTGACTTTTTACCAGTTTTGGTTAAACTTCTCGACTTTTACAACTGTGGTCAGTAGAAGTTACACAGTCACTCTTTCACTGATTATTTGTCAGAGGACAAGTTAAGATGATGACAGAAATTTTATCATGAGAGAATAGGCTGCTTCTTTTTTTAATGGTATACTTTCTGGAAAATGCTGTTCCTTTTTATCTTACAGGATGAAAGAACGATACTTACAACATAAAGAGCATAGTCAATGAATGAGCTCACTGGAGCTGGGAGTTCTTAGTTCTTCCTTTAAATCATAGTTTCCTATTTCAAATGACTAGGGCATATTCATCAAAGCTAAGATTAGGACCCTTTCCTTTCCCTTCCCTTAACAGAGATACTACACTAACAAAGATATTACATCCTCATCAAAATCCAGATCCCGAATGGCCAAACAATCCATGACTTGTTACAAGACAGAAAAAAGTTGACGCAGAGAAACTGAGTTGAAAATACCTTCATGCTTCTACAGCAATGGTCCCTTGTTCAGTTTTTATTTCTGTGTTGTGTTTGCTAAGATTAGGTCAATATTTAGGTGTTTGGGATGTTTTTCTGCAGTACAGAATAATTGAAACAGAGAAAAAACCCACCAAAGCAAGCACATGCTGTGCAGGTGGACGTTCAAAATTTCAAAAGTATTTATGCCCAGGAGCTTGCTTTTTGTGGGGCTTATTTTCTTTAGCATGTGGGGAGTACATTTAGGAAAAGCAAGCCAAGCAGTGTACACAAATATCTCCAATTTCATGCCAAAATGATAACAAACTTGTACTTATACTAAATCTCATAAAAATTGCACTGAATTGTAAGGGAAAAGTGGAAAATTCTCAGTATATAGAAATATGACACTGTGGTATGTGACCTTGCTTGAACAGGGACATGGAAACAGATGACCCTCAGAGATCATTTCCAACTTCAACCAGTCTGTGATTCTGTGAAATAATGTGAACACAATTAGCTGCTTTGTACATGCAAGCGTAAGCCTTGTACGTAGAAACAAATATATTCAAACATCATCCTATATCCCGATAGCACTGTGACAGTGTAAACTTCCAGTTTTGTCTGCCAGAAGTATGAAAACTGCAACCAAACCAACCAAACAATCCCACAAAACAAAATAAGATCACTCAAATCAACAAACCAAAACCTAACCTTGCTTTACTGCAGAGGATGTTACTGTTTACAGCTGCTCTTGAGCTGAGAACACTGGATGTGCACACTGGCTGCTCATTTTGCATGCAATATATTAATATTTTTACTGAGCTTGATGTCTCCATAGTAAGAGTCACAGCCCCAGTATGAAACTAACAATATGTTCTCATGCAAGCTGCCAGCTAGCTTGAGAGCAAAATACAGTTTTCTAATCTTATGTGGCAAAACTCTGATCATTTTTTTGTTATTTTAATTGTAGATCCAAGGCATGACGGCTTTACCCCCTGAAATAGAGAGACCATACAAGACAGAGCCAGTAATATGCAGCTCATCTTCCTGTTCAAGTTGCAATTTATTCCTCATCCTGTGGTTTGTTGTACACATCACAGCCAGTACCATAGGAAACATTGGGCCCTTTGTATAATAGTTTTTATTCATTTGTGTTCTGTATGCCATGCAAGTCCTGATGTGTTTGCACTGTTGCAATTGTAGATTTATTTTTTTAATAAACAAAACTAAATTTGCCAGTTCAAAATAAAATGTGTACATCCTCTGGAAACTGTGGGTTTTTTGGTTTTCAGTGTAAATTTTGTATGAAACACAGTAAGTACACTGACACATTGCATATTGAAATCTTCTGTACAATTTTCTTACACTTTATCCTGACTATTTTCACGTGGTGCTTTCAAAGTCATGTGTGTATATGGGCAAAATTAATAAACTAAAAGCAATCTAGTTAACCACATTCAACCTGATGTGTGCTTTATTATTTTGTCTTAGTTCTTGACATCTTCAGTTAATGAAATTACTGCTGTATGGACAGGTCTTATGAACATATATTTGTCTCACTGACATGTGCTGTGAAGCCACAGGGAAGACATTTCTTTCAGGGAAGACATTTCTGTGAGCAGCACACTGCAAACCATCTCACCTCCTGAGATAAGCAAGAGCTATGGGTGTAAAATGGATGAAAACACAGGCAGAACCCAAATCTCCCCATAGTGAATCTCATACAAGTCCTTTGGAACCCCGATCTCCTCACAGTGAATGCTGTACAAGTACTTTGCCTTGGTTGACATTTCATTTTCCTGATTCCTGGTAATTTGGTGTTTTTGTTCTGTATTAAGAGACTTTTCCAGAGAGTAAATCTTTGGCAAGAAGAAGGCGCTCCTTTTCTAGATTTGGTCTGGACAGCAGTAGCAATAAAGATGTCATAGTCAGGCTCTGGCATGCACAGGGTACCAGAGTACAAGACTGCCAGCAGGTATTGTTAGCAAATGCTGAGCATCACAATAGGCCAGACTGCTGGTTAAGAGGTTATTTTTATGTTCTATATGTACAATGTTTTATTTATTTTTTTATATATTTGGAAATTGGCAACTTCTTGTCTCAGATGGTGTTGGGCAAGGAAGGTTCCCAAAATAGACCCAATTGATTGCTCACCAATGAAGTTGGGCAACACAGTAGAAAAGGATATTGAACATTTTAAAAAATTCTTCATTTTTGTAGGCATACTGCACTTACAGTAAGATACATTTTTTTCAGATTTACATAAACTTTACTGGCGTTTGTCTATAAAAATAAGTTGGTTTGGTTTCTGAGTACTTCCCTGATTATTGCAGCACCTACACTGAAACTATCTTCTGTATCTTGGTTACATACAGACTTTGTTATGTACATTTTATGTCATTGAACACTCTTGTGTAGTGTGGTGAGTCCAGAGCAGATCAAGAATCTGACTGAGCTGCAATAAACTGGTTTTCAGCCCATTTTTGTTCAGTGACTGTTAACAACTGATACCACCTGTCTGTGCAGTTGCTCCTCTTAATGAGGCTTTTCTGATGCAAAGAAATACCACATAAGGAAAATAAGGAAAGGATTTGAGAAATGTCTTCTCTGCATTTGAGAAGTGAAAAAGAAAACATTGCGGAGCTGGTAAGGCTCCTCTGTGGGGAGCCAAAATGACAACGCATGTGATAACTGACACAGGAGAGAGGCACTGAAGCAGCTAATGCCTCAAATAGAGAATTCATCGAGTATAGATTAATTTTCTAGGAGATCTAACAATATAATTACAGAACTTACACATGAAGGGAGTTTAAAATGAGCCATGAATGTCAAGTTTCACAGGGCCTACTATATCCTCCTAATGCTGTATCTGCATTTGGAGTAGGAACAACGCCTACCAAATCCTGGGAAATTTCTTTTCTATTGTTGGGCAATTGCTTGACCTACATATTCCTGGAAAGTGATATGTCCTGTCATTCTTCCTTTGGTCCTGGATAAGGCAAGGAAAAGGTGTATGTCAAGGATTTTTTTGGACTAAGCCTCTGAGGTTTCAATAAAGAAACAATTGAACAATTGAAGTGCCTTCTTCCTGTTAGCAGGAGAACTCTGCTCTTCTGTTTTGTGTTCCCAAATACAACTGGTTGAAAAACAAATCCAAAACATAGTCATAGTGAATTATAGGCAGAAAATTCCTCTGAATGATTATTTGTACAGATCTGTTTGGAATGTGAAAAGCTATGAGCATCCTCCAGCTAAGGTATCATGGAGTCTAGGATCTTATTGTAAAAGCAGTCAGAGGGAACCTTGGCCTTTCTTACACTTAAACACAAAAGGGGCATGTTTGAACAACTTTTTGTCAGGAATCAAGAGGAAAAAACAAAGGGGAATGAAATGAGAAAAGAGCATTTGTGTTGGACAGGGTAGACCTTTCACATGCAACGTTGTGTCTCATTTGCTACTACTGGCATCCATTCTAAGCTGACTTGGTTTGCAACAAAGATAAAGCAGATGTAGGGTTATTTTCCATTCTGGCTGTTCTCTGATTTGGTGCAGTTTCTTATCTATGGGAATTTCCTTTCTCTGGGCAACCATCCTAAGAACATGTGAACAGATGGGTGTTTGTTGTTGCCATCCAGTATGCCACAAGATGATGTAAAGCAAAGCCAGCTCAAAAAGGATGTCTGTGAGAGATAGCTGGCAGTATATCAGGAAGACCTGTCATATATATTAAACATTCATTTTTGTTTAACTCACAACTGCTTTATGACTTCTGGAGGATTGGAAAGGAAAATTTTACTTCACAGGTAAATAAAAAGAGGGACTGGTGATACAGCTCTGGGATGCTTCCAAATAAAAGGCTTCAAAACAGATGTAACATTATTAAAGAAACTTAAAATAAGAAAACAAATAAAAAATAATGGTCTGAAATAGTTGAAATTTCAAACAAGGATAAAAGTGAGAAATGCCATGAGCTAACTCTATGTCACTGACATAAAAATGTACACAGCAAGCAGATACCCAGTCACACTGCATATGAAAAGCTCTCAGACACAGATTTCTGTGGATTTCTTTCATTATTGTGCTTTGGTAAAGGAAATGCTCTTGTTTTGTATTTCTACCCAAAGTTGTCATAATAGTTATAGTTAAAAGTATACACAGTAAATACTATTATCCAGTGAACCATGCTAGAGGAGAAGATGAGTATACAGTGGAAAATCTATTACTCTGAGATGATGGACACAAAATGACTAAGCACAATACTGTATTTTAAAGATTATGTCATTCGCAGCTTTTTTGTGTGAAGAAATGTGTTAAGAGGTTCCAGTAAGAAGCTAAACATATAAATATTTTAGTGGGATAAGGGGTTGCATTCTGGAATAAGTGCTGAAAATCCCATTCTGCTTAAATCAAATTCCCAAGACAATGGTCCAGCTGCCTATCACCTGCTGCCTTTCTGCAGTTATATTATTTAATCCCTTTTGGGTTTATTATTTAATCATTATTGAGCTTCCATATAATGAACATACGGCTGTCCTTAAATTGGGATTTTTCTTGTGTGTTATAAAAACAGGATATGGGAAATCTGAGAAGGGAGAATTGGAGTTTATGTAGCTCTTAGCTGTAGAGGAGGGTGCCATTCTCTAATTGCATATCCCATCTACAAGACCCATCATACAACCTGTGTCAGTCCACCCGTGTCTGTGTCACAGTGACGTCTAAGCTGGGTTCAAGTTGGACCAGCGCAAGGGTGAGAGGCAGAGCTGCAGCTGGTGGGAGTGCAACTGTGCTGGGCTTAATCCCTTTCACTGGAGAGGTATGGCTTGGTAAAAGCACTGGCCTGTCTGTCCATGTTATTCCAGATGCTGAAGTGGCACAAATTTAATAAATAAAATCTAGCAGAAACACTAGTCTCATTCTCCTCTTTCCTCCCATCATGTTGAAAGTGACTAATTTTAGACCAATTATTCCTACTGGAATGTTTAAGAATTTTCATTCCTTCTGCTCTCTGCAGCTTGTTTCTGATGTTTGGTACATCCCTGTCTCGCATGAGAGAGAGAAAGAGAGAGAGCAAATTCATCCTGAACATTTTAGCACCAGGGAAAGCTGGGAGAAGAAAATGACAGCTGTGACACAGACAGATCTTTAGGCTGCTTCCTCCATCCCCACAGAGGTTTCCCTAAGTCACAGGTATTGCCAGGAGTATTTGCCATCACCATACCAGTGTTCTGCAGGTTCACTGAGCCTGGCACAGATGAACAAAGGCGTGAAGGCAGCCATAAATTTTCCCTATTTCAGCCCCTGCAAAGTGCTTGTGATGCAGGTGCAGTTGTTCCGTATACCAAAACCTAAAGCCTAGTGCTTAGTGTACTCCTCTAGGAAAATGATAGGGACACAATTTATGCTTGTACATCAAAACTAGCAAAGTAGATTATTTTCCTAGATTGAATTTTATTTTCGTGATGACTCTAGCTTGCAGGAAAACTGTAAGATATCAGACAAACATAAGAAAAATTTAAGATGGCTAAAAATGTGACTTATAATCTGCTTCTTTTACATGTATAAATGTGCTTTTATTCTGAATTTGAGCTTGTTTCTCCTGCTGATACTGCTCTTCTTCAAGGTAAGAAATGAGTACTACCTGTATGAGCTAAGGCTCATGGAGGACCTTTCTCTCCTGCATAGTGTATAAGTGCCAACATTAAATCGTGCAACATGATTTTCAAATCCTGTTATTGACATATTTGTTCTAAAAATCTACTTTGCCCTGGTTTATGTAACTGCAGAAGACAGAGGAAAATAGTAACTCCTGCCTCCATTACCTATACTAAATCTAAGAGCTTTCAAGATGACCCATACAGACTTCCAAGGCTACATGTACCACAGCTGTAAAAATATACAGAGAACAAAATATTTACTTTAAGTGAATGTCTTTTTAGGCTTGTTACTCTGAATGTGAAAAATTCATGTAACAGAGAATTTGGGGCTTCACACCTGATCTGGGACAACATATTGCAATTTCCAATGGCAACTAACCCTTTGGTGTTGAGGTGAGCTCTGAGAGACAGAAAGCTCTTATTGTAAAACACAAACAGATTGTGTAAATACTCCTGGAGACTCAGAGAGTTATTGGCAAAGTAAATTGCCTTTTGTCAGGCTGTTCACTCCTTTGCTGTGGATACCTCCCATGGGTTACATATCTGTCACCTTGTAAATGCTTCCAGCTTCTTCTATCCTAGTAAAGAAGAAACCAATTTGGAGCTGAATGTGGTCCCCTCACTAATTAACCACCAGAAAACCATTGCTGGTGGTTTACAGTTCTGTTACAGAAAAGTGGCAAAGCAAAAAAAGTATTACTCTGCCTTAGTTTCATAGGCTTGAGCAACTGTTTCCTCTGAACACTGTCATTATTAAACTATTACTTAAACTTCCCTGCATGCAGTGATTTTTGAGAAATATAATAGTATTTTGTTTTCACTAGAAATTTCTAATCTCTTGAAAGGAAACCTGGCAAAATCTAAGCTGCTGACTCCTTCCCCTTCTCTAACCTGTGGACTGGAGAAAAAACAGTTTGTACATCTTGACACAATACTGTGAAGAGTTCTGCCTTAAGAAGGAATAAAATTAAGGTGACAATCTCAAACGCCTTTAAGTGCACATTATGAGTACAAGGGACAATATTTTTTAAAAATACCTACTTTGTTAAGACAAATACCATTTGTGTGGGTCTCCTGTTGATTTCATGGGGAATTTATGCTCTTAGTTCTAAAAGAGGATGTTGTGCAGTATATTTTTCTTTTTCACTAGTGATATTAAGATGGCATTACTAGCTTGTCATGAGAGGGTATCTTAAAGTATTTAAGTGGATAAGGTTTGAATACTTCTTTATAACCTGTACAAAACTTTGCAAAGCATTTCTGGTGAATACAGTAAACTTCTATATATATCTATGTCTTTTAGACATCAAGTTACAAGTCTGCACTACACAGTGAAAACCACAAAAGCTGCTCAAGTGTTGGCCATTATTTGCGATATCAAGTAATAAATCTGGTGAAGCTATTCCCAGATTGTGTCTCTCTGGGGAGACTCTAAGTAAAATGCTGCACCTGGACACATTTTTAGCCTTGACAGGTTGGATTTGCTGCTGATGTAAGGTGACACAAATCCATTATAGAGCTATCTGAGTCTGCCTCATCTTTCAGCAGTCGAGGAGTTGGTCTTTAAGCCCGGAAAGATATAAAAAAGCAGGTCAGAAAGTTAAGAAAGGCATCTCAGGAACCTGACAGTAGGAAAAAAATTAAAGATAAATGTGTCCACACATACCACCAAAGGTTAGTGCTTTTAAGCTAGTGTGGAAGAACCAAGCTATAGAGAGAAGAAAGATAATCCCTGAATATGAAATCCATAGGTATTTTTGAAAAGCATGTTGGAAAGAACAGTTGGTTTCATACCCAATGCATTAAACTGAGCTTAGGAGTCCCAAGTTCAGTAGTCTATCCATGCCATCACCAGATGTCTCCAGTCAAATGAATACACACTCCAAACTACCCCAGACAAGACAATGGTGGAGCCAGAAATGTATAGAGAATGTGTTGGTGCAGGAAAGGAAAAGAAATTATTAAAGGGATTCTTTTTCTGCCAAACTAAAATTATGGAAGGCTGAAAAAGACAATTAACCAAGACTTTATGGTTCTGAAATCTGTCCAACTTCTTGTTCATCTCCTATTTGAAGCCCTGGCAATTTATTATCTGGGCCAGATAATCTTAAGCCTGGCAAAATCTGTCCACTTTAAAGAACATTGCTCTATTGGCAGAAGGTAGTCTGATAACCAGATAAGAACCTTCCCTTGTATGCAGAAAGATAAAGTATGCCCTTTCGAAGTATGTCTTCCCCCTCCCCCCTCATGTTATGCTATGGAACTACCCCCCATCTGCTCACTCCCTAGCCTTGAAGAAATGTACAGATGAGAAACCTGGGCAGGAGAAATGGATTTGCCAAACTCACAGTGAGTTGTAAGGCTCTTCATGCCTTTTTTTGGTCCCACACCAGCTTGTATTTGGTACACCACTTTATATGCAGAGGATGGAGGGCTCTTTCCTATGAACAGAGGGAGTAAAATACTTCTTTTCTGCCCTTTCATGGTTTCCTCTTCAATTTTGCTTTAAAACTTGAAAAAGATAGAACCAGACTGAAAAAAATAACTGCTTATTGAACAGCACTCTCTGCTGCCCTCTGAGAGATTTGCATGTGGTATCACCTCCAAGCTTTTCAATAATAGGGATGCTTCATAGGATGGAAAAAATTCTGCCTTCTGACAAGGAGCTAGAGAGGATAGTGTTAAACAGCCTTTTATGCTGGCCCTAACCCCTGCTGTTTGCTCTCGCAGATGAGTGGGAGAGCTCCCTGGGAATGAAAGAAAGGAAGGTGGGAGGCCTCAATGTGCACTCATGCATTAAAACCCCATTCTCCATCCCAATCTGGTTTCTTGCCTACTGATGTAGCATCATGTGCGTGTGAAAGAGGCTAGAGGAGAAGAGCTGAAATGAGGAAATATCAGTGCTTTTCAAAAAACACCTTCACAACAGCAAAAAACCTCCTAACAACACCTAAACATCTGCCTTCTTCAAATAATTTTACTAAAGTCTTGTCCAAGAGCAAAACCTGGGTCATTTTATGTGTAAACTATTAAGTCTTGGGGGCAGTCCCGTGGTATAGTGGATAGCACTCCGGACTCTGAATCCCAAGGACCTGAGTTCTAGTCTCAGTAGAGGACCGTCCTCTGGCAGTTCAATGCCTCCCTGCCATCCCATCCCGTCAGATCTCGGATGCTCAGCAGGGTCAGCCCCGGTTAGTACCGGGTGCTGTGACAGTCCCGAGGACTTCACTGTCACTGTCCAAGCTTGCTGGGCTGTGGCAGATGGACCTCAGGACTGAAACGGTGGCGCCAGTTCTGTGCACGCTGTGCCTCACCTAAAACAACCACTGCCCAGGCTGGAAGGGCACAGCCACGTGGGGAGAGAGAGCCCTGCCCAAATCCTCCTTCGTGAAGTCTGGCCATACAGCTGGGCGTGGATTTGTATTGAATGGGTTACATTAATGTGGAATTGTATTCCTAACGCAAGAGTGCTTTTCATTTAGGATGAGTTGAATGGAATTGTCTGACCTTAAAAGAGTTCAGAAGAGTGGCTTTTTAAAGACCACCTCTAATAATACCTCGATAACATTACTTACAGGTTTATTATTTATTTATTTTACATTATTTATGTCGACTATTATTTACAGGATTGTTTATATACTGTGGTGCTACATAAATGTGCATATACACATAGCTATATGTGCATGTATTTCTTGGACTACATACTGCAGCCTTCACTATGTTTAGAGTTTAATGCCAGTTAAGAATCAATGCAGTAATCCAGGCATGCTTAGAGATACACCAAGGGACACTTCTATCCATCAGCACTTGCAGTGAAAACGTAAAATCTTATTTTGCCATTGCTTTCACTGCAGCGGAGTCACAGTGTCTGCTTTCAGGGTGCCTTTCACTTGCTCATAAAGGGCAGTGTGTGCTTGTTTAAAGGTAAACCAGCAGGAGAAATGAACCCAACACAAAAGAGATTATAAGTCAGAATTACAATTTAATAACAATATTACAATAAATGCAATAGCACAAAGAGGAATTGGTTTTAACCCACGAAACCCAGAAGTATAACCCAGCACCCTGGGGCACAAACACAAAGGGATTTGTTAGCCCCTGTGCCGAACCCCACGTGGTTTCCCCCAAGTCCAAAGTAAAAGGAAGTGAAAAACCTGTTGGTGCAGATGACGGTTGCAGTCTGGTTGAAAGTGTTGGTCTCCTCCTATCAAGGTTCTGGTCCTCCTCTGGATCCAATGAGTGGTTCCCCAAGTCCCAAAACCCCCAGGAT
This sequence comes from Myrmophylax atrothorax, assembly GCA_026770055.1. Lineage (NCBI taxonomy): Eukaryota > Metazoa > Chordata > Aves > Passeriformes > Thamnophilidae > Myrmophylax > Myrmophylax atrothorax. The sequence goes on from JAOXXN010000446.1 coordinate 60,213,056, forward strand.
TATATCCC
>JAOXXN010000446.1:60213163-60231234 GCA_026770055.1 Myrmophylax atrothorax
GGTCAGCCCCGGTTAGTACCGGGTGCTGTGACAGTCCCGAGGACTTCACTGTCACTGTCCAAGCTTGCTCGGCCGTGTTGGATGGACCTTAGGACTTAAAAAGTGGGGCCAGTTCTGCGCAGGCTGTGCCTCACCTAAAAAATCCCCTGCGCAGGCGGGAAGGGCACACCCATGTGGGGAGAGCCCTTCCCAAATCTTTGTTCTCGAAGTTTGATCATACATACCATACATACACATACATACATAAAGTCTGCAATTTATACGTGAATAAAGATATTTGCACTGGCTAGCCTACTCCAAGAAGAAAAAGGAAGCAAATGGTACCAAAATGGAACCAGAAAGGTGCGCTTATCTGTACCAAGTTATACTGGTGAAGCAGTGTTATTTTTTTAAAGTATTTAATCCACTCCAGAGCTAAGGCAAAACTGCTAGGCAGACAAAAGCTCATCATTAAAAAAACATCACTTACACAAATTTTCTAAGGTTAAAAGCACAAATAGCAGTATCTGAGAATGTCAGGCACCCCAAAAATGGAAGGGAAAAAAAAAGGCAGAATAAGAAAACCCGAAATAGGAAAGATTTCAAATTAAGGTCCTGCCATCTTGTGGTACCAGGGAAGAATAACTCGAATGCAGCAGTTATCCTGGTCTTGATTCCCTGGCAATCAGTGGTGCCTTAAACACCATCAGTGTTTAAAAAATAATAGCCCATGGGAGAGGCAGGGGTTAAAACACTGTAACATTTCTGTTCTCACCTAAGGGGAACTATTACAATATTTTTATCAGTTTTTTCTGCTTGTTTTATTTGTCCATTTCATTTTCCCATCAGCACACAGGGTGCTTACTCTACATTTAGAAATACCACAACTATATGGGTTGGCTGAATCTGGCTGAATCCCAAAACAGGTGAAGTCACTGCTGCTGCATGTCCCCAGGTCTAGCCAGTGGCAAGACTGAGTGTGTGACCCCAACAGGTACATGTGCACAAACATCACTTATGCATATATGCAAATATACATATACATGTGGCTGACCTCACAAAGCTACAAAATGGTGACACACATGCACTGACAGCACAAACAGCCTAACCTCATTCCCTTCTCAACCAATTCTGAAGGTCCATTAGAGGGAAATACATGCGTATACATAATGTGAATCCCTCCAATAGCTGTCCCCCGAATTTACAATCCCCCAGGCCCCACTGCCCGGCTCCATTTGCTGGTGTTCAAATAGACACACACATTCAAACACTCCCCTCAACTCCCAAGCAGGGCCCTTGTCCTGCTCACCAGCCAGTGCATTGTGATACTGGCTGATGGTTGCACATGGACACCCACACCCTCTTCTGCCCCATGAGCTGGTACCTAGACACGTGGCCCTGTGACCCATAGGCCCTCTCCAGCTGCTGAAACTTAGACCTCCCTACATACACACATGCAGAAGAAAATTATGAGAAATGGAGCTGAATGAGAAGGCAGCACAGGATGTGCTGATGCAGCCAGACAAATATACAGACCAGCACTCTCCTGGCACTCTCCCAGTTCTTTGATGGATTATTGGGGTTTCTCATAGGCACCACACCTCTGTGCAAAGAGATGAGACACATAGAATCATAGAATTGTAGAATAAGCTGAATTGGAAAAGTCCTGTGAGATCATCAAGTCCAACCCTTGATCCACTACCACTGCAGTTACTAGACCATGGCACTCAGTACCACATCCAGTCTTATCTTAAAAACCTCTGGGGATAGAGAATCCATCACCTCCTTGGGCAGCCCATTCCAATACCTGATTACCCTCTCTGTAAGGAATTTCCTCCTAACACCCAACCTAAACCTTCCCTGGCAGAGCTTAAGGCCATGCCTTCTTATCTTACTGATAGTTGCCTTGCAGAAGAGACCAACTCCCATCTGGCCACAACCTCCTTTCAGGTAGTTGTACAGAGTGATGAGGTCTCCCCTGAGCCTCCTCTTCTCCAGGCTAAACAGCCCCACCTCCCTCAGCCTCTCCCATACGGCTTGTGTTCAAGTCCCTTCACCAGCCTTGTTGCTCTTCTCTGGATCTGTTTCAGCACCTCAATGTCTTTCCTGAACTGAGAGACCCAGAACAGGACACAGGACTCAAGGTGTGGCCTCACCAACGCAGAGTACAGGGGAAGTATCTCTTCCCTGGACCTGTTGGCCACACCGTTCCTGATACAGGCCAGGATGCCATTGGCCTTCTTGGCCACATGGGCACACTGCTGGCTCATGTTCAGTGTCCTGTCAATTAATCCTGTCCTTTTCTGTCTGGCTGCTCTTCAGCCACTCTGTCCCCAGCTGGTAGTCCTGCATGGGGTTATTGTGGCCAAAGTGCAGGACCCAGCACTTAGCCTTGTTAAACTTCATTCCACTGGAATCAGCACCACTCTCCAGTCTGTCCAGGTTCCTCTGCAGAGCCCTCCTGCCTTCCAGTAGGTCGACACTCCATCCCAACTTGGTGTCATCCACAAATTTGTTGATGATGGACTCAATTCCCTCATCTCAATCATTGATAAAGATGTTAAACAGAACTGAGTCCAACACTGACCCCTGGGGAACATCACTAGTGACCGGCTGCCAGCTGGATACAGCTCTGTTCACCAGCACTCTCTGGGCCCGACCCTCCAGCCAGCTCCTAACCCTATCCAAGCCATGGGCTACCAGCTTTTCCAGGAGCACATTATGGGAGATGATGTCAGAGGCCTTGCTGAAGTCCAGATAGACCACATTCACAGCCTTCCCTCATCCACCAGGAGAGTCACCTGATCATAGAAAGAGATCAGGTTGATCAGACAGGACCTGCCCTCCCTAAACCTGTGCTGGGTCTAATCCCTTGTCTATCCTGTAGGTGCTGTGTGATTGCTCTCAGGATGACCTGCTCCATAACCTTGCCAGGCACTGAGGTCAAGCTTACAGGCCTGTAGTTTCCTGCGTCATCCTTCCAGCCTTTTTTTGCGGATTGGTGTGACATTTGCCAACTTCCAGTCATCTGGGACCTTTCCAGTGAGCCAGGACTGTTGGAAAATGATGGAGAGCAGCTTGGAGAGCTCTTCAGCCAGCTCTCTCATCCCCCTCTGATGGATCCCATCTGGCCCCATAGACCTGTGAGGATCCAAGATTTCAGGGGGGCTATTCAGCTTCTTTTCACTACCTACAAGCTCCAGAAGCCAGTTATCCTCAGGACAATCTGTCAAACTGTTGAAAAATGAGGTAAAGAAGGTGTTGAATACCTCACCTCTTCCTTCATCCTTGTTAACTATGTTCCCCCCCATATCCAATAATGAATGGAGGTTTTCCTTGCCCCTCCTCTTACTATTGATGTATCTGTAGGAGGACCTTTTGTTATCCTTACCAGAAGTGGCAAGATTGAGTTCAAATTGTACTTTTGTCTCTTTAATTTTCCTTTTACATGGCCTAATTACATTCCTAAACTCTTCATGAGTAGCCAGCCCTTTTTTGCATAATCAGTAAGCTAAAAACATACCTTTTCCTATGCTGAATCAATAGGTGTTGTATTGCTTAAAACTTGCCAGACAGTTCTTAACACTATTCAGTATTTCTCTCTATTTATTGTCTACTACTGATGAGGCAGAGATCTTGTGCAAACCACTGCACAGGATGAAAAGGCTGGACTTTGCAACCTGGGAGATGTTCTTCCAAAATAGTGATTTTTTTTTTCTGAAATTTTGTCTTTATAAACAACAAGACAAGAAAATCAGAGAGAAGCCACTTGGTGCTGCCCAAGGAAATGCTGACTGTTCCTTCCAGGTGTTGACAATTCAACAGCCAAATGCTCACAATGCAATTTCTCCTGGACAAGGAGAGAAAAGCATCTGCAATTTTTGGTCAGCCAAGGAGCATTGTAAGTATACAGCCCAAAGCTCCTTGGTTCTTGCAGACAGCTGCACAGCATTTGCACAGGAATGGTAGATATGGAAGAGAGGAAAAAGGTGAATGACCCAACAACAGATTTGTTGGACATCTGCAGGCAGGATCCCAGTGAGGAGAGACTACTGGACTTACTGATTTGCTACCTATACTTCAGAGTGTGCTCTAAGCCCACTTGTACTGCTCAAGGACGGCTTTCCTTTCAGCCTTTGTGCCAAGTGCAATTCCAGATTTCAAATGAGGGGGGTACTTCACTGCCTTCTGGGAAAAGGGACCAGAACATTTTTTACTGTGTGGAAAACAATGTATTTTTAACTAACCTCTTACTTGGAAACCAATGAATCATTTTGGCTGAATTTTTCCACAAACAAAGCAGCCGGAAGCAGACACTAGACAAGGAAAATTTTGTCCCAATGAAGTATTCAGAAACATTATACACAACTGAAAATAAGATCTGCAAATGGGAAATGATGGAGAAACCTTAGTAGTAACTGATTCTGTTAAGCAGTTTTACAATAATCCTACTGAAAAGACGGAGGATGGATTCAACAAAGATTTTTTAATCTTTTGCACCATTTTTTGTCAATGCTGATTTTCACCTGCCTTTTAACTCATCTCCTATGGATATTTAGCAGTAGCTGAGACAAATAAATTAACATTTCAGAAGCTAACATAAAATATTACCATTCACTATTATCATACTGTTCTTCAACATTGTCATCACTTGTGGAAGAATTGACAAGACTTTTCTGAATTGTGATTATTAGAAGTGCAAACTACTAAAAACTTGAAATTCAGTATTTTTGTTGAGTTACTTACAGGCTTATCCAGACTGTACCACATCTGTTAATTCAAAATTCAATTGAGTTTTATGGTCAAAAAATTCTGTGCTGGTTTTGTGTTACAAAAATGCAGACTTCTAAATGTAAATCACCTGGAAAATGATATATAATTAGCAGTTGCAGTTTGCCTCCCTTTCATTTTTGCTCTATTGTCAAGTAACCTTTCTGCAGTACAGGGCAAATACCAACAACAGATTATCAACTTATTTTTTAAAATAGTATGTTAGGGAACATTTACTTGGAAAATACTGCATATTGTTTCTGCTGTATCATCCCTTTCTTGGAAAGGTTCATGCTTGCCCAAATAAAAAAACAGTGGGAAAGGAAGACTTACTGAGGTGTGTACAGTATGCCTAAATCCATCTCCTCACTGCCTGTCCTGGACTGAGCATTCCCCAGCTCCCCTGCCGGCACAGGGAAAGGGCCTTTGGCTGCCAGCCTTCTTCCACAAACCAGAGGCTGGATCACAAAAACAAAGCCAGCTTGTTATTGACTCCAGAGCTGAGACAGCAGGTCCAAAGGTAAGAGGGACCCTTTTATCCAGTTCTGTAGTTTTATTCAGCTCTTTCAGACTGGGTTTTGGACTGTTTTCTATTCATCTTCCTTTTCTGTTTTCAGCTCTGTACCCTGGTGGGTAGGTGACTGGACACATAGGCTCCCTCATCCTCGTATGCCTGTTTCTGTACTGCTGGCTGTCAGGGTAAAAGCAAGTGGGCATTACATCAAGAGTAAAATCAAGCTCATGACATCAGAGGATCATAGGAACAAAATCCCTATTCAGGGTGAAAAACAGGGGCAATGTGTAGCCTTGACTTCCACACAGAGTCCAGCTGAGAGGTATTTTAACCAAATACAATAAAACTAATAAAGATTTATGCTGCAGCTGTCAGTACTGAAAAGACTCCTTTCTCCTTCCTTCCACAACAGATCTCTGGTAGTATCTGGAGCTCACCAATCAGCACCCATCTAACTCTTCTCTTCCAGGACTCATTTAGCAGAGCTTTAATAGTCCCGCTCAGACAATTTTGGAAAGCATGTAGCCAGTTGGATACAAAGAAAGAAAAATGGAAACCAGAAAAAGCCACACAAGTAATTCAGAGCAGTGGCAGAAGATTAGACAGCAGACAGACCAGAAAACATCAGGTAATAATTTTGCTCACTGATTTGGCTCTCTGATTCTCACTGTTTTCTTTTGGTAAATGTGAGCTTAATGTACATCTGCCCACCTGAGAGTCGCTGCAGATGAGAAGCATCTTTAGAGCAGTAAGAGGCTGCCAGGATGCTCTATTACCCACAGCAGCTGTCCCAGGTACCCCTATCGGTCACTGGCACCCAACCTTTCTGTAACTGTGGCCTGAATCAAAGACATTCTTGCATCTTTAAGACTAAGGAAAAACTGACAAGTGAGGCATAAATTATGTTCAAGAGAATTTGTTATTAACTACTTTTAGGTGCTTACTAAATATTTATGCATCAATTTCCAGTCTAGGTATTTCTTGGGCAATTAATCACACTCCCTAAAAATAATTATGCCTTTTTGGCTGTAATATTTTCTCCTCTTTAAACTCACAATCTTTCCTTTCTTTGTGTTAGCCAAGAAACGTCATTTTCCATTGGAACCAGTGAATTAATTAAGTTTATGTCTGCTAATTCATGCTTTCTTCAGTCAGTCTGGAAAAGGTTATTTCCTAGGAGTTGTAGAAGTTCACAGGGCTTGTTTTGGACCCTTGTGTTTTAACACTTCACACTTTTGACATTGCATCCTTCTGTGGAGATAGTCAGCTTTCAAGTCAATAACACAGTATACACCTCATAATTATGGATTTTGTCAGGAAAAATAGCTGAGTAAGGTACTTTGGCTGCTGCTGATCAGCTGTGTTTATCTAGACTGAGTTAATAAATATGACCGAGTCAAGATGGTGAGTCTACCGTCTGTGGCAGCTGGCCAGGAGTTCCTGGACAAAGAGAGAAGCTCAGTGACACGGGAAGGTAACACGCGAATGTTTGCTGTTGGTACACAACTGCTAAAACAACTTACGCAGATCACAGTGCTCTGAACAAGCAGCAAGGTTGATATGATGACCTAGGAAAATCCTGACATCCTGGTACGATACTTGGAAAAACAGAGAGTTTTTTAATTCCTGTTTTCTTCAGGCTGCATTTTTGGGAAAAAATGCAAAAGCAATCTGATGGAGAAAATATTTTCTGTGTACATGGGGTGTCCTCATAGTAAATGTTCATCAATAGCCAATGCTATCTTTCCTCTCTATCTCTCTTTGTCTTTTCTCCTCTCTTTATATCACCTAAACTCTATTTTTCTCTATGTACGCACACATACCCATACATTGTTGAGGAACCAATAATCTTCATTATCTGCAGGATGTTGTTTCCCTCACAGCATATCACAACGTAGTACTGAATGACTGGCTTACTGTAAGCAGGACAGCAGCACACAGGTTGAGTTGCCATCTAAGTCTCTGGGCTGGAAGCTGTGAGATGGAGAAAAGAGAGAGATGGATATCTGCCAGCCTTTGACTAGCAGTCAGCCTGAATCACTCATTACATCTTTAAAGTTTCTTAGATTTGTGCACTAGGATGCAGACTGAATCAAGGTGTTTTCTCTGCACCTGAGCTCACCCAGATGGTCTGTGATCTTCAAATTGGTTTAAACTTATTTAAAATTAGAGCTTTATCCGTCTTCTTCATCTAGATAAGTCTCTCTTTTAATCAGAAATGTTGCAGAACCATTTAATTTAAAGCATGTGAAAAGGCACTTCATTTAACCTTACTGAAATTAATTTATGACCACATCTGTAGAAGTCATAGAAATTTTGAAAAGAACAATCTTAAAACAATACAAGAAAAATTTATAGTATCTTACACTATGTCTCAGGAGTGTATTTAAAAGGTAAATTCTGATCCACTTCAAGACAGATAATCGGCTGCATCTACAATTAACAACAACAAAAACAATGAGTAAAAACAGCAAGAAAATTATCTCAAAATCTTGACTTCCTGAAGTTTCATTAGACACATTCAGCTGATCTTCCTACTGATTTGCTGGTGAAACCAGTAACTGATCCCTTAATAATTTCATTTCCTTGAAGAAAATTTTGATGCCCTGGACTTCTGATGGGTTCGCGTTACTTTCCCAGACTGGGTGCTCAAAAAAACTGGCAAGGAGAAACAATATTAGTTTTTGAAAAATTTCTCATACCTTCACATACACACGGAAACAACAATTCTGATTCAGCTTCATGATGACTACTGACACATGCAACCTTTAAAAGGCTGTCTATAGACTCCAAATTTCTTATTCACATCTATTGCATGTTTCATGGCTTTGTAAATCTGTATCATTCTCTTACTCCACCTATCTAGAGGCATGAACAGGGACACACATTTTTAAGACCTTATAAATGACTTTTTCCTGGCAGAGTGGTATAACTACCAGCATGAGCCACAGCTGTGTGCTTAGCTTCAGTGTCTGTATAGGTCAAAAAGGATTATAATACTCAGAGTGCCAATATATTCGGTGTTCTGCAAACATCTGTTCTCAGTATCTCCAGAAATGTTCTGGAAAGTGTCTGGGAAGGGAGGTACCAAAATTTGCTGATAATAACAAGTTATTTATGGTGGTAAAGATGAGAGCAAACACTGAAGAGCTGCAGAAGCACATCAGATTACCACTATAGTCAATAGGAAGAGGGCATCCAAAACATTACTCAAATCTCAAATAATACTGGATGTTCTTACTAGATTACTACCTCCCTCTATCATTGGGACCCCTAAGCTGCCAGCTCCTGACTCATTAATTACATAGTATTAATGGGTATTAATGCAAGTTTTAGTGCTTATGTCTCATAGAAGATTTCATCTCATGCCATTTCACTGAGCAATGTACAGCACAGGATTCTTTTTGCTCTGTTAATCCACAGGGTCTTAAGGGCATAAGCGAGGGATAGGAGTTTCATTAATTCCTTCTTTGGGATTTCAGCAGAATCAAGGGAATAGACAGCCAGGTTCTTTTACTCACTGAAGTCAATGCCTCTCAGTATGCCTGCATAAACACCAACACTTCTTCTATTTTCCCCAAATATTCCCTCTGGAGGATTCCCATATGCATTATAAAGTTACAATAATTGGTCTTTTAGGGCCTTACCTTACCTCTCCTGAGGTTCGCAGCATGCAAGTAGGAAAAGGTGAGTTGTTCCTGGCCAATTCTAGGTAACAGAAATGTTTAGTATCATGGATGGGAGACTGCAGGTTAGAGCAGTTCATAAATTTGTCCTAATTTGTGCTGTTGGTAGCACTATGCAGCAAAGAATTAGAACTTCTAACAAACAGGACTGAGACAGACAGAGTGATTTAGTGAGCTACAGTAGACCATAACAAACTGCAAAATTTGTTCATGGTTGGTTCAAAAAAGGTGAGGGGAACTTGATCTGTGGAAAACAAAATCACAAACAGTTCCTCTGTTGTGGTGTATCATGACACAAAGAGTGATTTGTAGCTATTTCTGTGCAATAATTTAAGAAAAATAAATAGTCAAATTTTTTTTAGTCAGTTTATACAATTCATGCCATACATTTTTAAAGAGTCCAATTCACACTTGGGTTTAAATTGGATTGGATAAGAATTTTCTAATACTGAAGGGTATTTTGTTTCAATTTATAAAATAGATACTTCTTGTGGTCACACATTTTCAGTTACCCAATACTGCAAAAGGATGTTTCAAAGTGTGTCCTGTGGGTGGAGAAGCCTTGCTTCTAATTACTGGGAAAAACCAGAGTAAATTAATTAGTGGTAATATGGCATTAGATGTGATTCACTCCAGTGAATCTCAAATGTTTTTAGAGATTGCATTTGACATTCTCCCCCCATTGTGGAAATATCTCTGGAAACATGCGAGACAACATATCCTTCATGTCTGCCAGTTGAGATCTCCAGGTGGCATCTTAAATATCAGACCTTTCAGTGGAGAAATGAACGTGGTCTCTACCAAGGTTTCTGTCTTTTCTTCCATGAAAAGCACGTGTGCATGTCTCTTCCTCTGCTGACAGCTTACCACTGACCAAGAGTTACCTCTCAGCATCAGAAACCTATCCAATTCTCCTCTGCTCATGAGTACCCACTTGAGTCCTTCCTGTCCCAGCTGTGGAAAAACACCAGTTCCTTGGCCAAGAACACCCAGCTCTCTTGGACTGTCCAGACAGAACAGACTCCAGGGCTGGCTGTGAAGGTAAGGAATGGACCATGAACAGTACAATACCGACAGGCTTGGCCCACGGTCAAGGTACTCAGGGCTGTCAACCAGGCTCCCGGGGATACACCTATACTTTCATCTGGATTATCGTCAGAATACAAAGCCTTATTATTCCTTGCCTGACCTGGATCTCAGGACAAAATGCACTCGATGATTGATTTCTGAGAAATGCAACATTGGATCTGTGATAAGTTACAGGCAACATACAAAATGTTTATGTTCCACCACAGAGTCCAAATTTGTGAAATAAATATTTGCATTCTCATATGTCTGTGGGATCCTGCCATAGAGAACATTATGTGCTATAATGTGTTTCAGAGCCACCCATGGCAGGACTTGGACAGACCTTTCACTGCTTGTTTAGCATGGGATTTTCTTCAGACTCTCATCCCATTTTCTCTGCTTCTTTGGCAAAAAAACCCCAAAAATTTAGAATGTATTTCTGTTAACATATGATCTATTATATAAACTACAAATTGTATATTGAATAAATTATAATGTATTTCTTTGAAAACTTGGAATCCTATTGTGCTGAAACGTGCTCAGGCACATCAGACAGGCTCTCAGCCCAAAACCAATAAAATTCGTCAATATTTATGGACTGAAGTGAGAAAAAAAGTGATTGGAATACAGATAGGATTGTACCAGTCAACTGAGTACCTGCCTATTTAGCAAGTTTTACATAGTTAATAAAATGTATCACTAGTGTTTTTGTTTACATATGTAATTCCTACTGTATGTCCTTAAAGAATATCAAAGAAGTCCTTGTCCCCATATTACCTCATATCAAATGATCAGGTGTGTTCACTAATAGCATTTATAAGTCAGAGAGCAAGTGTTTTGCCAAGAATTCCTTGTATTCTTGTTTCAGAATAATACATTTTTACTTTTATCAAATTTAATTTGCTTAATACGAAATTTTGCCAGGGAAGTTATTAAGAAGAAATTCAGATCATAGGAAATGTACAGAGGGGAAAACAATAACACTAGGAAATATTGGTCCCAGCTTAAATTTTGTATGTACATCCTCCTTGAAAATGTTTGTAGGGCAAAGGGGAAAATTACATGTTGAGGCTTTTAAACAGTATGACTCCACAGTACAAGACTAGGAGACAGATCTTCTGATCACAGGAATTTTCAATGTGGTGTCCTTTAGATTTGGCTTTTTTCTCTGTTTAGACCTTTGACCTATCACAGAAAGAAACAGGAGGAAAAGAGACAGACAATAACATCATCAGACTGAAGACAATAAAAAGATAGCAAGAAATCCAGCAACTAGTTCACTACATGCTTAATAATCAGCCCAGAGCAATGGACCTGTAAGAAATGCCTACAGGGCCCTGTTTTACCTGTTATTTATTGGCCTGATTTAAGACCACTGTAATGTTCCTTCCCCAGAGGCATCATCTTGGATCACCTGGCAGAGAATCACAGTATGGAGCAATCAGAAGACAGATCTGTTCCTTTGCCACAAAGAAATAAACATTCTAGGAAGGTACAAGGAGAGGCACCATCTCCCAGGCTTGCTTATTACCATAGGGTAGCCCTTGTGTTGGCTATCAGTGAAAGCCAAAATACTGTCCCATCTCAAGTGTTTCTCTCCAGGCATGGCTGGCTCACTGATGGCCCTCACCATGGTACTCACCTCCACAATTTACAAGTGTTAAGGAACAGGGAATGAAGTTTTCAGCCATCTTCTGACAAAGAGAAAGTTTGATTTCTCAGGAGTTTCACATCCCTTCTTCAAAACTACCTGATTCTTCGGTTGTGTTGATGCTGCCTTGAGTGTGCTGCTTGCTGCCTACTGAGCGTTGGTGAAGGAGGAAAACCTAGTTTACACTCCATCATGAGCACCAAAATTACTTGCTTTGGCTCTGCTTACATTGTTTTGAGATGTGATGATGTTCATGTACCTCATACACGATGACTTTTTGCTAAAGTAATTATCTGGAGTAACACTGCAATCTCATTGACAGTGACAATGACCAAGACTTGCAATTCTCAGAGGTGCTTCTGAAAATTTATTTTGTCAAATTAGATTACTGAATAAATTATCCCTCAATTTTTATTCCATGTCTCATTAGGCATACATACACATATGCTAAATATGTAATTTTAATCCCTGAAATTAGTTAATTAGTTGCAAACTCTACATGAGCATAGTCTTTGAATCTGTTTGCAAAAACTATACTCTTGAACTCCAAATTTTATTTTTTTTCAGCAAGTATTTTACCATTTGAAATGTGTTATTCATCATGGTTATCGTGTTGATGACTAAATCAAAGCAAGTCATGAGAAGAATAGGGTATCAAACCAAAAGATATAAGAAAATTTCTGGCTAATAACAAAGCTTATTTGTAGTCCAACAGCACAGCTTTTGTCGTCTCACGTAGGCTTGCCAGTGCTGCATGCTGAATTGTCACAACCAGTAGCTATGCCATGCTAAGCTGTTCCACAGCTACGCTGTCAAACCTCTCTTTTAGCATTTCGTGAGTGAACTATGATAGTTTTATTATTTGTGAAAATTCTGGAAAATGCCAGTCTTCCTCAGCATGATTTTCTGACTAAGCCAGTACAAGCAATGAAAATAGCCATTTACATACTTTCCAAATGAAATTCAGATCAGAAGAGCATGGAAATTCTTGCAACTTCTACCGGGAAATAGTGAAACCACAGCAAGACCTGACCTTGATTTTTGTGATCTGTGTTCTCAGCTAAGCTACATTCATATTTTCCATGTTTTCAGTAAAAGACACATGCTTTGAGTGAATGTTTCTGCCCTGGCCCATCCCCTCTTCACAAAGAAATGGTTCTGTAAAGGGACAAGATTGCCAGATGAGTTCTCCTTAGTGTCAGAGATGGGGAAAGACAACTCTACCCTGTGGCCATCAGCTAGCTGCTGAAAATGTTGGAAAGAGAAATCCAGTCACTCGTGTGAGCATGGAAGAAAGACAATGAGATCTTTCTCAGGCTTGATATTTTGTTATATTAATAGGAGCAAAGATACACTAGATTACCTGATATTTAAGCTCAATACTCATCAGACTACGTGTAACTGCTGCTGGGACCTCTGTGGGAAAGACATGGACAGACTGGAACAAGGTCAGAGGGAGCCTCTGAGGTGTTGGGAACAGAGCATTGCTCCTGTGCAGGCAAGTGGAGAAATAGGGCTGTTTCAGTCTGGGGAAGGGATCAGCACCTGTGAGCAGATGGTAGAGAAGAGACAACCAGGGTCTTTACTGTGCTGCACAGCAGGAGGCTGAGGGACAAGGGGCATGAATTTAAATGAGAGGTTCAGACTAGGTTTAAGGAAAAGCTTTTTAATGATGAGGACAACAGGATCACTCAGGCATTTGCCCCACCTGAGTGAACACAGGCCTGAGCATCCAGGTCTGAGCATACAGTTGGCACTGCTGTGAGCATGAGGTTGAAATAGAGAGCTGAGCTTCCTGCTCAGTTTCTGGCTCAACCACGTGATTGTATTGTACACAAATAAGTAGTTACATAATAAATGAGAATTGTTCTTCAAAAATTGCTGCATGTTTTAATGCATAGTTGACTTTTAAAATTGTCAATTTCTGCATCTGCTCATCAGACTGCAAAAGAAACCTCTGTAAAATAGTGGGTACTATGAATATGTTTTCTTTCTGCAAAAGAAATTACCAAAATTTACCATTGGAGGGGGATAGTGATGAATCTTTTGCTCTCAAATGAAGTATAACAGTACATGCAGAGGAAAAAGACAGGGGAAACAAATGTTTCCAGGCCAGGTGGTATAATTCATGTATTTAAATTGATAGGAAGATGCTGATGGCCACTGCATTCACTATTCCTATAAACTCTAGGAATAGATATTGCTCTGCAGCCAGATGAAATAGCTAGTCACCACCCTGGAGAGATGGAGAGACTGTGGCCTAAGGCTACAGAGTTCAACTTTTAAAAAGCACCTGGACTGATGTGAATCAATGGGAATTAAACTCCTAGGAGTCTGCTGCCTCAGGATGGGATTTTCAGTGTTATACTGCAGCTTGACTCTTTTAGACATCTTAATCAACTCCACTGCCTGAAAGGTAAGAATCCTGTTCTCTTTTCACAATAGGCAGAGAGACCTAAATCTTTACCAGCTGGATCTAAAAAAGCAGTGTGGGTATAAATAAACCAGAAGAAATATTATCTGAAATTCTACGTCTTCCCAGTCTTCAAACTATGGGCAATTGTAGGTTTTTAAATCAGAATTCACTACCCTGAACTCTCTTCCACCCCTACCTGCCAGTGCTATGCTAAATTCACACAGATTATGGCCACTAAGAATTTTCCTCAATAGTGGGGGGGGGGTAGCAGAAGCAGAACCAAAGGTGAGAAGTACGTGAAATTTAATTCCTTTCCTTTGCCTTTAAGAACTGGATACAGTATTTCTGTCCCCTGGATAACCATTAAACCACGTGAGTATTAGATGTTTTGAGACAGTCTATGGCAAAAAAAGCACTATTTTACAGAGTAGTATACCTCTCACAGAGGTAAAACCTCCAAGCAACATAGTTAAGCAGTCAAGAACTGAAGCAGATGAGGTGCTTCCCTGGCCATGGGAACATCCAACCCAGGAGTTGGTATAATTGTTCATTCTCTCTTCCTGATCTAATGAACATGTGGTTATTCATTGTTTATTATTCAAATCACTAAAGAGGGCCTCAGAGCAGTCTGTTGCCTGGGATTTATGATGTTCACTTCTAAATGCTAAGGACATGAATCAAAGTGGATTTTATGCTATTAGTGAATTTTGTTCTTTTAGCGAATTTTGTTCTTTTAGCAGAATTTCAATGATTCACAGTGTGTAATTGCCACCATGTTTAGCAGTCCATCATTCATTAACATTATTAAGATATTAACATTCACAGAATTCAACTAATCTTTGAATTGGTTGCCTGACACACAGATAGGGACTGTAGGATCAATACTCTGACCCTTAATTATTTAAATTATTAAAATTAAAGATCTGAGGACCTATGCATCAGAACAAAGACCTGAATTGCCAAGGAGGATGCAGGCTTGGACATGGAGTGATTAATATACGAGTGTTCTAAAATATAATAACATTCTACAATACCATGCAAAACATTTTTTTAACTAAGTGAATTCTCTCTTTGCAATTTTTATTTATTTATTTTGAGTTTACAGTAACTTTACTGTTTAATTTGAACCAAACAGTGATCACAGTATTCAGCCATATTTGTAAAGGAAGTTAAAGCCTTGATTTCTCTCTCAAATATTGAGGGTTAAAATCACAGGGCAAGAAACTTCTCTAAAGTTCCAGTAATTCTCAGATGTATGAAAGAAATTGAGGTACAGGGTAAGGCTAAATTACTTTCCCACTACAGTGACAGTGGAGAACTGTAATTTAGCGGTTTTTTTGTTTTTTTTTTTAAAAAAGGAATATGGTCTGTATGATTATATGGTGTTTTTAAAGAATCATTGAGGCCACTTCCAGCACTTTAATTATATTTGTTGTCCGCACAGACTGGGAACCACAGTCTTTCACCCTGCTGGAAGCATCACTATTATTTGTAGACAAACTGACTACTGAGCAGTATCGTTTTGCATTCTTATGTGGCAGGTTCCTTGGCAAAAGCCAACACAGATTTAACAAAGGTAAATTGGGTTTAATCAGCCTGAATGCTTTCAGTGGCAGTTTGCTCACTGAATGAGGGGAGAACTGTGGTAGTTATCTACCTTGGCTTTAATAAATCATTTGACATAATCTCCTACAACATCCTCTTTGACAATCTGATTAAGAAATGGACCACACAGATGGACCACATTCAGTGGAAAGTGGCCTATAACATTGACCTCAGAGAAAGGTAGATAAAGTCAATCTGGTACCCACTCAGAAGTGAGTTTGTTCAGGATTCAATGCTATTCAATATCTTTCTAGATTAGGATGATGGCACTGAATATATTATCACCAAGTTTGTGGATGATACTAAACTAGGTGGAGAAGTGATTAAGTCAGAAGGAAGAGCACCCATGAAGAAAGACTTCAACAGGCTAGAAAGGCTGGGTCAACAAGAGTCACAAAAGTTCAATAAGGCTCAACGTGAAGTCCTGTCAGTGGAATAACCCCAAAGAGCAGCATGACCTGGATCTTTCCCCCTACAAACAGGTCAGGAAGGCCTTGGGATCAGAGTGTATAGCAAGCTGAATTTCAGCCAGGGGTATGTGCCTCAGCAGTCAGAAAGGTATATCCTCAACAAGAAACCATGTCCTGGGCTGCCTCATCTAGTGTATGGTGAGCAGAACAAGGGAGGTGTTACTCAGCTCTCCTTGGCACTTTTTAGCAACACCTGGAATGCTGTCTCCAATTATGTTCCTCTCAGTAGAAGAGCGACACAGGGAAGTTGATGGGTCTCTGTCCCACGATGGGCCCCCAAATGATCAAAGGCTTGGAGAACTGAATGTTTGAAGAAACATGGAAGGAACTGAGTCCATTCAGCTTAGAGAAGAGACACCTCAAGAGGGATCTAGTCACGTTTTTCTAATGCTTAAAAGATAGTTAAAGGGGACATCAAAGTACATTCTCAAGGATGCCCAGTGACAGAAGAGGCAATGGGCATGAGTAGCTTCAGTGCAAACTCCATCAGGATTCAAGAAAATAAATCTGCAGCATGAAAACAATTGAAAATTGGAATAAATTTTCCAAAGATATGGCCTCCTGCTGGCCATATCCAAGACTTGACTTTTTAGAACCAAGTGAATCCCCTCTTGGGATAACCCCATTTAAGTCTCAGCTCTCAAGAGAAAGTAGTACCAGTGTAAACCTGAGAAAGTGCAAACCTTGAGAGGTTTCTTCTGATCTAGACTTTTCAATAGTTCTATACCACTCGTTGCATTGGGACATGCTATTTATAGGTTTTTTACACGTAGGATGTGAGCTACTTCTCTCTATCCAGTGTAGTCACAAAGTTAGTCTAGTAACACTATCATCTTCCATACTTATGCCTATAAATTTTGTAATTCAGTCAATGTCTTGGTTTAAAGACAAATATTGAAGAGGAAACTCCAGTAAAATTCAGTCACTCCCCTTTTATTCCCCAAAGTTATGGAGGAAAAAATGTGAGGAAGTATAAGTGAAAAAAATAACAATATACTGGCAAGCAGCACCACAAAGATACAAAGAAATTGGCTCACCCACAGAAAAGAGGATATCACTGTGTCATGTGATCCCCCAGGAACAAATGGGAAAAAATGGTGAAAGGTCCTCTCAACCAGCCACTCCCCTGTGCCCAACTAAACAAAAGAAACAATGGGAAGCAGGCGTAATCTAAAACCTAGGGAGACTGTTTTGTTTGCAAGGAGTTATACTATTAAACTACCAAATCTACAGCACCCAGTTAGGTCCAGGTCTTAACTGCAGCAGTGGTACTGGTTCAGAGACCCTTCCTTCCCTACCACGTGCTGTCTCTGGCACTGGTGTCGCCTCACATGGCTTGGTTGAGCCCTGAAGTGGCAGCAGGGACTGTCCCAGTACAGGTGAGCAGCAGGAACAGTGGGAGCAGTGGTGTGAGTTCGTCTGGGCAAATGGCTGGGATTCCCCACACAGGCTGCCACTGTACTGTGCAGCAGCAGCGATCCATTTCTCCCCAGGTTGTTGAGGAGGGTAAGCGGCAACAGGAGTGACCTCAGACCGCTTCAATCCCCTCATGGTTCTGGGTCTGCTTGGCTCTGGTGTGGAATGCTGACACAGAACTTTGCAGGTTCATCAGCACCCATGGTCCCAAAAAGTAGGAGAGATCGAGTTCTGCTTTGCTTCACGTCTTTTTTAATTTTTCTCATCCCCTCTCCAGTGGGGCAGGGGGTGGGAGGGGAGGTTTATCCTTAAAGAGGCAGTCTCTTCAAAAACAATGGGGGAAAAAGGCAATAAAATATGACAAAAATCTCCTGTAGGCAAAACTATATTTCTATTTTTATTTTAAATATAAACATGTGTGGCTTGGCTTTGCAAACGAAGATTTGGGAAGGGCTCCACCCACGTGGGTGTGTCCTTGGAGCCTGCGCAGTGGATG
>JAOXXN010000446.1:60231334-60258418 GCA_026770055.1 Myrmophylax atrothorax
GTGATACTTCATTGGTAGAAGAGCTCTAGGAACACCTACCAGATCAGATGAGAGAAGCCGATCAGTACTAGATTATGTTGCATAAGGGTTTAGAAATCTGACAGAATGGAAGGACTTTCAGGGTCTGAAAGGAGGCAAGTAAGTGCCAAGAGGTTTTGCATTTGAAAATTAGATACATTCAGAGCAATTAGGCTGAAGTTATGTTCTGTGACCTTCTGTGATCTGCTGTGACCTGTTGCACCCATAAACCCAGCATAAATGCTCACGTAGTCAGAAATTGAAGGATAACTTTTTAAGAAAATGTGAAGAACAAGCTGATATAGTCACTAGCCAGATATGTATGCCTAGTGCATGTATGCAAATAGATGTTTCGTCTTGCCCTTCAGATAGCATTTTTTTGGCGCATTAGGTCAGGACTTATCATGACCAATGACTGTGTCTCATCTGAGGAGATCACTTACTGAATCAAGGTCTTAGACTTCAGTCTAGCAAGTACTAATACGTGTGTTTAACTTAATTGATGCTAATCCTACCAGTTGCTTGAAACAGGCAGCTTCCAATTCAAACATGTACATAAATATTTTCAGCATAGAGTCAAGTCATAATATATTTTGGTTTAAATTTATCCATTACTGACTTTCCATTCAAGCCTTAATTTTCTAATTCATTGATGCCAAATTGATTTGAACTAGTTTGTTTGAAAAAGAAAACACTTAAAAGTGGGAAGGGTTTTCATTCCAGCTTCTCACACTCCATCTGAACTTCATGGATTCAGCACAGCCTGGGTGTTTGATTTTCAAATATAGGCACTGGCAGGTGGAAAGGCCACTGTCCTCCTATTCACATAACAACACCTTTTCTATCAAGGGAGAGCACTATCAAATACGTGGTCTGATTCCTCAGCTAGGAAGAGCTCACTTAAAGCTACTACAAAAGTGTGCACTTTAAGCGTGGACCTGTATAGTATTACAGCACAGCATTAGTGTGCTGAAACAGGGGATAGCAATGGTGAGTCAAAGTATGAGGAAGAGATGAGAGGAAGGCTGGCAAGAGCATCACACTTCTCTCATATATTTCTAGTGGCAATCAGTCCCTGAGGTGACAGGTCCCTAATAACATATCACTTTGGTTGATAGAGTGTTACATTTATATGTGTGTGCATGTGGGTGTGTATAAGTATATACACACAATGCACTTGTATGTATGTATACACACACACATATGTGTGTGAGTGTGTGTGTACACATACAAAAAACTTGGTGGAAGAAGATCCAAAGAAATGCGCATTTCAAAGAAATGGTTAGATTAAATTCAGAACTGAATAAAGGTATTTGGGGTTCAATACTCTTTCAGGTGAGACTTGGCTGCCTGATGACGTCGTATAGTAAGTGGAGAAAGAACAACAGGCTTGGGGATAGGGACCAGGAGGGCCTGACGAATGTCAGGACACTATCTGTCTGGGCAAAGCACACAACATTTTAGTTCCTTTCAGATTTCAGTTAGCACAGCTTTCCCCACAAGTCCTCTTCAGGCAGCATAGAGGAGGAAAGACAAATTACTGCTCTCTCATTTCTCTAGACATTTTGAGACACTGTCTGGTATGGGTTCTGGGGAAGCCATAAAAGTGGTTCACAGCTTCCTTTCCCACCCAGGTGCCTGATATATGAACTTTGTGTATAGCAGATCTGCAGATCTGTTTCTGGGAAACAGATGGGAAGCCACTGGCTTCCCTAACATATGGGAAAGAGATTACAAAAGGAGGGTTGGAAAATGAGATACTGTAATACCTAGAACTTGGCCTTTAAAAATTAATGTGTTTTGGTATATTGTACATAGTTTTAATGTAATGAAAAATACTAAGTATGTGCGTGTAGTACACACAGAGAGTTTACCTACTTTTTTACATATATATTTTTATTTATTATTCAGTTTCACTCTTCCCTTTCCATGTCTCTGTTCCTGTCTGTTCCTTCCAAACCAAGAGCCTCCCCTACACTGCAGGTTGCACCATACTCAGTGCATGGTGCTCCACAGAGTTTTACAGCTGCCACACCAATTGCACATCGAACTTGGACAAGGTGACTGGTATGGTTAAACACAGCTGAGTCTCCATTACTAAGCACATTCAAATCTAGAAACTATGAAGTTGTGAGAGCAATTTCTCTGTCTCACTCTCACGAAACTTCTGAGTGTAGAGAAAAGCCACTGTAAAACTTCCACCCCTTACAGTGGAGTAGCTTCACCACTAAAGACACTGTGAAAGATGCATTATTCAGAGATTGCTTTAGGTTAGTTAAATAATTTCTTCTATGACTACACATAAAAGCTTTAAGATCTACCTACATGTATCTGAAAGATTACAGCTGCTGGAGTGATTGACACAACTTTTATATTTGAAAATTAGAGACCAATTTGCATTTCATGAGAATAATGTATTTCTGTTCTGTAGAAAAGAAATTATGTACTAGAAGAAATTTAACCATGACTATACTAATCTAAGATCTTGCCACCATCATCCAAAATACTATAATTGTGCTGCTTTACTATCTAGTCTATATGAGTATTCTTACAGCTTTTGTAGCATTTTTAAATGTGAGGCAATATTTATTTAAAATCTGCCTTTTCAAATGGGCTTTATTCCCTTGCATTCTCTTGCACAGACTGAAAGATTAACACAAATTCACTTAAAAGTAGGTTTCTTGGCCATATAAATGGTTTTATTTTCCTGAAATTTGGGTACCTTACAGTTGCCTTTGGAATGACTAAATCAACAGGAGATGCCTCGATTCCCAGTACTTATGAAATTCAATCTATTTCTTTAGGTGCATAAGTAAGAATTCAAGGCTCACACAGATGATCCAATTATGTGGTTTAGCAAGTTGACAGTCATCTTATGATGTGTGATAAACTATCCTTTCACTTAATACCGTTCTAGTTCTCCTCAGAATTCAGAATTATTTCTGCCACAGATGTAAATAGCAAAGCTCCTGCTGCCTGAGTGGAGTAAGTTCACTGCAAGCCCAAGATGTTTTGCTACAAACTGCATTCATATTGACATGCCCATATGGCATTTCTTCTGGGTGTCTCATCTCCTCTCTTGCAGCTGGTGTTTGTGCAAGTATATGGATACATGTTCTTTTCCATCTGCAGCTGTGCCAAAAAAAATGAGAGCCCTAGCCTCCTCCCCACTCTGCTACTGGAAGTTACCATCCCCTCTGATCTGCCAGCCACACTCTTCATGTGACTTCTCATAACTCTTTTCCATCAAAATAAGCTGTTGTAACAGTGGGGTCTTTAAATTCTTACAATTGTCTTTTTGATGGATGTTGGATAGGGACCACTGAGAGCAGGTGATGAAGGCATGGGGATGAGCTGTTGCTTCAGTAATCTCTTCAACTGGTTCAGCTACAGCCCAGGAGGGTGCATGTTCACAGCCTATATGAAATCGCTAATTGAATCCATTGTCAACAAGAATCGCTATATTCTGTGTACAAACTGCCTGAAACAAAATTGTCTAGATGGCCAAAGGAATTCCTGCAGGCAAAATGAATGCAGGCTGGTGAATATACTAATACTCATCCATTTAAATTTCTAAAAATTAAGTAAAAGAAAGCCATTAAATACATGGTTTATATTAAATAAAATTAAATTAAAGAAAACCAGGATTCTATTTGGGATGATGAAGCTGACCAAAACAGGAAGAGAAAAAAAAAAAAAGGGTTGCTGTAAAGCAAGAGGTAGCTACCAGACAAACAGACATGTTTATTCTTGAGGTATTTTTAAATTTTTGTGCTGTTTCATTTACACTTATATCAAGTCAGCATCAGTCATATTTCTCTTGGTTTCCGGTAGGTGTTATTTTAAACTGTGTACATTGTTGGAAAATACAAAGAAGACTTTGCTCAGACAGCTTTACCAGGCTTATGACTAATTTTACTTCGGCTTCCTTTCTGGATGACTTTTTGTGATGAGTTTCAATGAAAATTCAGTTTATACTGACAGTAGTCAAGAGAATGTTTTCCATTTCATGCACAGTTTCTTCCTTCACTCCCTGTTAGCATGTGAGACAGCTTTCTTGGAATTATGAACTTGGTGTAATTTGTTGTATCAACACATCCCAGCACCAGCAAGCAACTCAAACTAATCCAGGATTCACAGCAAGGCATGAAGCAGAAAGTCAACAGACTGCTTTGAACATCACAGCTCGGTAAGAGTAAGACTAAAATAAATAAGAAAAGCATCCTTTCACATGAAATATCTTTCCTAGGAAGGAGAGGAGGCCCAAAACACCAGGTTCTGGAGAATGGGAGGGTGGCACCAGCAGACAGGAGATTGGCCCATCAGTAAAGCTGTTTCCTATCATTCTTTTCCACCTAATAGTAGCCCTCTGCAGAGGGAAGTCCACAACTGTGCAGGGTGGATAAGGGGTGGAAAAGGGAGGTTAGTGTCATAGATCACTGTAATGCATTACTTTTTTATGGATACATATTATTATTTATGATCATATAGTATTGTGGGTATGTATGTTTTTATATATTTACCCTTTTCACACTTCTCAGCCAGGGATAATCTGAGCCTAAAAACAGGAGTCCTCTCTAGCTGTCAATTGTGCTAATTACAGGTCAGCTAAGACTCAAAAGTCAGTGTAGAAGCAGAGGAGTGCCAATCAATTTGGCAGTTCTGGTGCAAAGAATAGTGCAAAGAAAACTCAAAATTGGGAAGTCTGTGTTGCTATTGCTCTGGATTACCAAAATGAGTTAACATAACACAGTAGAGCTGAGAAATCAAAACACTGAAGCCATTTATGTTGTTGTTGAGATTGAGTCATAATTACGTATGGTACAGTTTCCAGTAAGAGGTTATCTTTCAAACCGATTACACATGGATTGCCATTCACCAAGGAATTTGCGGTTACTGTGAGCAAAGATAAACTGAAAGGCAATATACCAAAGTAATTTATGGCATGGGTTTAATGGGGAAAACAATGACTGACTGATGAAGCACTTAGTCCTAATAAATTCAAATAAATGGATCAAAATGAATATTGGAAGTAATTTACAAGTCAAAGGCTATAATCTCATTCCTGAAACTGACGTAAAAATGTGATCCACTAAGTTCTCATTCACCAGCTGAAGCAAGGCTAGCAGTGCTGTTTCTCAGCAATGAAAAGTACAGAACACCTGGCTCAAGATACTGGTCATTTTTGTTTAACTCATGCAATTCTGTCAAATTGCATTGCCACAAGGGGACAAAGATGTAGCTGAGCCACTGTGGCTGAACTTTGCCTTCATGTCATTCAATGATTGACATGGTGGGAGAAAAAATTGACACTGAGTTTTTTGGGGTTTGAGCATTTATTTCTCTCTAAAAATAGCTCATAGAGTTGGTTTTTTTTCCTACCATATGACATTTTATTTTCATCATGAACTCATAAGTTAATTTTTTTTATCTGGTGAGATGTTTATACTGAAGCTAACTTAGCCTAAATGCATCCACCTCCTTCAACCTGCCAAAGAGCCACTGGGGAGAAGCAGAATCCTCCATGACTTGCTCTGCAGAAGAAAGCATCCTGAAGAGATTAACTTTTCTACATTAAAAAATGCATAAAACTATCTATTAGATTGGGGATGCCCCTGGGAACATCAACACTTTACATTCCCAATGGTCTGGTTTTTGGACCTAATTTGTTTTATTTTGTCTAATCTTGTTTTGAACCTGGAGGTTTTGTCTGACTCCTCACCATGACTCCTGTGGCTGCGTGATTCAGAAGTGCACTGCCTACTCTGTAATGTGATTTTTACCTCTTTTGAACTGAGTCCTGTTTTACTGGTGGAAAATTAGGGTGAACACTCTCTTCCTCACCTTCTCCACCTCTTTCCTCATTGGAAAAACCTTACCAATACTATTGCTCTCCTCCTAGGTGAGCTGTTCCATCTTGCTGCACCTCACAGTCATCCCCTCCCCTAAAATGACCTGCAAATACCCTCATCCCATCCTTTAGGGGTTTAATGCATGAAGCACAAAACTCTTATGTAGTATAAGGCAGAGATTTTAAAGAAAAAAGTTATTCCACAGTAACAGCCAGGAGACCTATCAATACCTAAAGCTACTGGAGACCAATCAATACCTAAGGCTCCTGTGCCTGGTTTGTACACTGAGACAGCTGAAAGTCACCATGAAAAAAACACTCCATAGCCTACCACAGCAGCGCATAAATGCACACCTTGTCGCCCACTGGAAGTTTTGAGATATTTTGTTTTGGAAGAATTTAGATCTGGTGGTGAAATCAGGCAGCTCAGGACCATGATTCTTCATGGTATTATGTTTCTCCTTTTTCATGAAAAAATGGGCAGTCTAACCAGCCAGCTGAAAACAGTCTCCCCCTGCACAGCTAAGTAAACCATCATTGTCAGGAATGTGGGCACACTCCAGTTTGTGCCAGGCTGTGTGTGCGCTCCCTGCTAAAGCATTTCCTTTAGCAAAACAAGGAAGCACCACAACGACAAACACTGCAACAGTCAGTCAATTGATGAGCTGAAACACTCCGTTGTCATCCTGAAGTGAATCTTTGCATGAAAACAAAACAGGGCCCAGAGAATTCCTTTTTCTGTATCTTATACCAGCACTGCTTTATTTTCCATGATCCAGATCTGACGTGCATTGCTTCTTAAAATTCAGAGACCTCAGAGACTATTATGGTAACTCACTATAATACTTCATTTAAATTTGGTCTCACTTACACTCTTTCACATGACATGAATCAAATATACCACTGTTTTGTCCTGGTAGAAGTATGGACTTATCTGAAAAAGTCAGTCAGGGTATGTGCTCTGATGGTCCTTCTAACACTTTACAGAAGAGCAACATCACAAATAGAGCTGACTGTCTTGGAACAAAATAGGTATTTCATGCCACGAGACATTGCTACATAGCTCCTAGCACTCTGAATTCACACTGAAAAATATCACAAAACACAAGGATATTTTGGCGCTCTTAAAAATAACATATACTAACAGTACTTCTGCTAAGATGGTGCAGAAACACAAGATAAAAAAGGATTTTTCTTTTTTTCCCCTCTAAACTAGCAGCAGTGGCTGTGTGGTCATTTGGTCTTCTTCCATTTAAAAAATGCAATACATTCCTTACTCCCAGCCACCTTGACCACCAGCTTCTGTGTTTCCTATGTCAGAGGAGATGAGATCATTAATACCACCAGTAATGATGTCTGCAGAAGCTCCTCTTTTTGCCAGCTCGTGGAATGGGTCTGGATGAACTATGAAGAGGATCTATGATCCATTTAAACTCCTCACCATTTAAATTGGCTATTAGAGATGTGCTGTCACGGTCATTTCTTGGCTTCCTGATGGAAGAAAAGATTACTCTGCTGAGCTATCTTTGTTGAGGAAAAGCATATGAAGGCAGAATTTTGAAGAAATCATTGAAGAGGGAGACAAGAACAGAACCTGTAGTTGAGAAAGAAGAAACTAAAATGGGAGAAACAAAACAGAAATATGAGGAAAGAGGAATAAAATGATAGGTCTACAAATGTAAGCCAGTGGAACATGGCTGTGGTGAGATTATATCTTGTCATGTCTTCCAGGTATTCAAAAGAAGCCTGACCATGTCCAAATGTTGATGAAACAAAGGGGAGTGATAAAGTCATTATGTGATTCAAATGTTTGAAACTGGTTTTGCCACAAAGCTATATACAAGTAAATCAGATGTTTCCTATTTTACTGACCTTTATCCATAGGAAATAAAGAAAACAGAGAACACAGACAAATCCACCAATTCATAGATAGCACAAGAAACACCTAGATCATTCCTCTGTGCAGTGAAAAAGTTGTTTACTTTAAAATGAGTAATGATGTGGCTGTCTTTGAAAAGTAGCTTTCAAGGTTGAAATTTAACTCTTCTCCAGTGAGCATCTGAAAGAGGCAATTCAGATTGTGGAACAAGAGGAGCCGCTTAATCTCAAGAGGGTGGGTGTTGGGCATCTTCTTGGAAGTGGTCTACTGGAGGTTGTGGGCATGATTCTTCAGATGAGCCACTGTCTTCTGAGAAGAGTGTCTGCATCCTTGTGAGGAAAAAGAAATAGAGGAGACAAGGGATGAATTATTCTTTTACTTGCTGATGTCAGAGAGCAGAGCATCTCAGACAACAAGCTTCTACAAAGTAGAGTGCATAATGGGAGGTATGATGATATTTTGATTATCTTGATCTCAGTCCTCCAGCTCAAAGCAGGATTAATGTATTTAGGAATAACTGACAAGACTTTTGCTGCTGCCAACCAGTCGAGAGAGGGGATTGTCCTGCTCAACTCTGCAATGGTGTGGCCTCACCTTGAATATTGTGTACAGTTTGGGGCACCAAAACATAAGATATTAAGCTCTTAGACAGTGTCCAAAGGAGCTCAAAAAAGATGGTGAAGGGCCTTGAGGAGAAGCTGTATGAGGATCAGCTGACATAATTTGGTCTTTTCAGCCTGGAGAAGAGGAGACTGAGGGGAGACCTCATTGCACTCTACAACTTCGTTGGGAAGGGAAGAGGAGGGGCAGATACTGATCTCTTCTCTGTGGTGACCAGTGACAGGACCTGAGGGAGTGGCCTGAAGTTGTGCCAGGGGAGGTTTAGATTGGATATTAGAAAAATGTTCTTCACCCAGACCATGGTTGGGTGCTGGAAGAGGCTCCCCAGGGAAGTGGTCACAGCATCAAGCCAGATAGAGTTCAAGAAGCATTTGGACTATACTCTCAGGCACATGGTGTGACTCCTGGGGAGGGTCTTGTGCAGTGCTAGGGGTTGGACTTGATGATGTTTCTGGGTCCCTTCCGGTTCAGCATATTCTGTGGTTCTGTGAGTGTGTCTTCAAGCAAGCTGCCTAGCAGAGTGAGAGGCTGTTTTAACCTTTGCCCAGAAAACACGAAGAGGGTCTGCAAACAGCAGTACTAGGCATAATGAGAAATTTTTTGAAGCAGTCTGCAATACAGATTAGCTTCTTCATTTGCTGGTCAGTTAGCACACAGGCTGTGACATCCCCGAGGAGATACAGTGATGCTCTGGGAGCTGATACCAGCACTACTGAAACAGTGCACTGTGTTTTGGCACAATGGTGCAGAAGGACACAGAAAAAAATGGATGACAAAATAGTGTTCTCTGAACTCAGCCTTCCCACTTCTACATTTATCAGCCCTTAACAGTCTGGTGAAGGTCAGCTGTAATCTAGGCAGGAATCAAGTGCTTCAATAGATTCAGTTGCAAGATGTCACTTACTATCCACATACATGGGTTATTTGAAACTTTATTTACCTTACACTCTTGCTGTAAAATAAGGTGTACAGCAGCAATATTTCATTGGATATTCTTATAGGCCTTTCTCTTTTGTTGTTTCTGCAATTCATTGACTTCTAATACTAATGTGACACATATCATCGTGAACATAACACGTATCATCCACACCTCTGAAGAATTGAATGTGGAATCTCACAAGCTGTACTTACCTCAATGCATAGCTTTGCCTCTGTGGATGTGTCTTCCATTCAGGAGCCAAAATACCACTTGAAAGCTCATTCATAATGAGTAATATGGTGTTTTCTTACAGCTGGAAGGTTTTTAAATTTTGCTTATCAGCTAAATACCTGTGACTTGTGCAGGTTTTAAAACATCAAAGTGCATAAAAAAATACAATCTACTTGCTTTCCCCCCCTCCCCCCATATTTGCCAATAGCATCTGACTGAGGACAAAGCACAAGTGATAATGGAGTGATATTGATAAGGACAAGCAACACTAATACAGAAAACCTGATACTGCACAGGCTTGAGCCTGTGCACAATGAATAGTATGACGTCCAAGCACTCAGTCCTCTGCGAACTGCTTTGTCTTTTCCCAGTAGGGACACAGTGGGTCAGAGGGAGCTATACACCAAAGTAGTCATGTGCTCCTATCAATAATTTCCAAAGTACAGAATACAGGCAAAATTTGGTCTCAAATGTATATAATAGAAGCTGAAATATACCAAACCAATGATGTTTCTAGGATATTTACTCTAGTAATTGCTTTTTGATTCACTTGCAGGTGTTGTTGTGGGTATTTTGTGAGATACAAAGTGAGACTTTGTCGGCTAACAGAAAGCTTTAAATCCCAATAGATTTACCGAATAGAAGTGGTTCACAATCTGCAACTGGGTTGATGGTAATAAACAGAACTTTATTGAATAGTTAAAAACCCATTACCACCCAAAGCTCAGGCAAAACGATTTCTTGACAGAAAATTGTTCTTCAGACAATGGGAAACAGTATTAGATGTAATCAGCAGAAAAGCACATTGCCCTCTTTCTGCTAGTCATTAAATGCTTTGTCTTGGGCTTTTTTTCAAACATGGATGAATTTGCAAATATTTTAAAAGTTGTGAAGTGATATTCCATTCTGGTAAGGAAGAATGAACAGAAAATTCCATTTTTCATGGACTTCAAACAGTCTATCCCCAACACATGTCAAATACTTGGATACAAAGAGCTGTGACTGCTCCTTTGGAGGAGCTTTACAAAAGGATTTTGAAGTTTGCATAGATTGTTTAAATTTCTTATTTTGCCCACCTTTAATCTCACTGACACTATCTAAATTACTACTTTGCAATTTGTAATCTGTGATTCAATTTTGTCACTGTTTCCTGTACAATACTAACTTGTATCTGGGAGGATGATCCAGCTCACTTTTAGGAATGGAGATTTTGTGACCAGATGCTTGTGTTACTCTACTGTGACAATTTTTCAGCTAAATGCTGAGTCCCTGGTATAGATTTGTTCCTGAGAGCAGGAAATGATAGCTCCTTCACTTGGTTTCTGCCACATGAGAAACCTGTGAATTCCTCTATATGGAAGCCTGAAGTGCAATTTTAAGGGGACTTAAAAGTGATGCAACTGAGGCCTTCAGATCCCACACCCCTGTGAACAGAGACACTCTGAAGACAAGTTAATGCAGTAAGACATACAGGTCATTTATTATTAGAAGCTTCCAAGGTTCAAACCCAAGGGGTCTGACCCCTAGATCAGGAAGTTCACCACTTTTATACCCCTTATTAACATCCAATCACTACCCTCATTTCCCCTGAGAGCCCACCCAAAGAGGCCTGTCAATCTGCCCCCTTCTTCAAGGGGGGGCAGTTAGGCCTCCTTCTGTTGTTTGTCTCCTGTTATCTTGCAGGTGGCTTCTCAAAAAAACATTGTGACATTGGCTGAGCCTGAGAATAGCACCCAAACTCATGAGAAAGACAGTTAATATGGGCACTTAGAATTCAAGCAATCTAGCAGAGCCTATAGGATTCCAAAACCTACTAAAATACATTAAATTCTTAGGCATCACAACCATGCTGGAGATATACAAGATTATCCATGTATTAGATGAGTGTTTTAAAATGACAGGGCTCTAAATTCCACTTCTGTGGAGCCAGCTGCATGAAAATGACTGTGTGGTGAGAAGTGTTGCTACAGAAAAATGAAAAGTGAGCACTTCAGATCTATGTGGGACCCTGTGAGACTGGGGTAGCTATCAACTAAGAAGCAGCAAAGGAGCACAGCTGCTGCTAGTTGGTAGGGAGGAGGTTACTCCCCAGGGATTCACACAGTAGTTTCTCACAGGACTCTGCAGGTGCTTGAAAACAGGTAGGATGAGATAATATAAACGCTGGACTTGTGAGATATGGATTATAACCAATTAAAGTTTGTGGCCTGATGGTGTGAGGTTCAATTTAGCCAACGGAGTGTAGCTTTAACCCTATATAAACTGTGTGTGTAGTGTAATAAATCAGCATTCACTCGATTACATTGATCTGTGTGTGGTGTCCAGTTCCTCCGCCGTATCTTTATTTATTTATTTATTTAGAGAAGCATGCTGAAACCTACAGTAACATGTCTTGAAATGTCCTGGTAATTTAGGAGATGTATCTCAACATCCTCATCACGGATATGAAACCAATATGTAGTGATACACCACAGGCCAATTTTGAGGGTTGTTCTTCCCCTATGAAGTGATTTTCTGAAACTGTTTTGTGAAGGACTGTGGACAGATTTTATAGTTCACCAGCTAAACACAGTGAAACTTCTCCAAATACTAAGAAATCCCACTGAAAAACTCAATTGAATCTTAAGATGTCAATATTTGTATCTCCATCATTAGAAAATAAAAAGTTTAATCTCAACCTGCCAACTCTGGGCACAGGCTGTGAGGTTAGTCTGGGGGGCTTTGATCTGAAGTTGGACTGAGATGCATTAGCTGATATGTGAGAGGACCAGTGTGGGTTGTTCCCATTTTCATCAATAACTGAGAAACACAGGGAAAGAGTTAGCTGCTTCTTTTTATTTTTATTTTTATTTTCCTTTTTCTTTTTTTTTTAATAAGATTATATACATGTTTACAATTCTGCAGTGCATTCTGACTATATTGACAGCCTCTGAGGTGTTTGTCTATATGTATATGAACAAGGTACTAGCATCTCTAAACCCCCATCTGGTTTCTCAATAGGCTGTTACCTAAGCTGAAAGATGTACACCCTAATATCAAATCAGTTTATAAACCCCTGTGTGATTTGGGTCCCCCAAAACATAACTCATAATTTTCACTATGTATCACTTTGTTTTCTGAACTGCTGTTGCTAAGAGTGTTTGGTTTTAAGTTCTGGAAGGAGAGGATTAGGTTGTTTCCAGCAGGCACATTTCAATTGGGTCATCTGTTTCATCATTTAAAGGAACACCAAGTCTTTTGTGTTGAAAATGCTTAAAATTTTTAGGAACTTTTCTTGGCTATGCTGGGTGTCACACAGCAGGGTGACCTTTGTAGTAAGAAATACAAAATATTTTGACGTTGGCTTCCATACCTTTGATATATGAAGTTCCTAGAGACTTAAATAGTCATACTGTCTGATAATCCATGAAACAATTGTTTAACAACAGGTATGATCTAAAATAGCATCACGACTGGATTTTTCAAGTGGTATGTGGTATTATTGTTCATCTGCTTTACAAAAATCTAATTTTAACCATGCTAGCAATGGTAACTGCTTGGCAATAGCTGTCACTTTAAATAAGAATTATCTGAATGAAACTCTCTCTCCACAAAGTGTTTTGTCCTCTACTTCTCTGAAACATGTTGGTAGAGGACATAGATATATAAAAGTAATTGATCAAAAAAGTGTTCTGAGACAGTCAATATAGCTGTATCAATTGCCTAATAAATACATCCGTCTTCCCATGGTAGAAAAAGAATAGTTTTGTTTTTAAGGCACAGGACTATTAACTAAGAGAAAACTCTAGGCTTGAATAAATGTGCTTTCAGAGTCCAGTGTGAACTGTGCACATTTATATTACAGTCTGGTTCGTTTCCACACCTAGCTTTGTCTTTGACTTCTTCTGTCACACTTGGACAAATTACTTTACATATATGTATGCTGGTATCCACACTGTAAATTGGGGGCTGTGCATGAAATTAGCCCCAAAAAAGCTCAGATCCCAACTTAATTGGAGGTTGCAGAGGACATATTGTTCCTCAGAGACTGGGATTTATTGCAACTATATTATTATTGTGGTAGTTATCTTTTACTGTAGCTACTAGGGTCCATTTGCTTCCCCTATCTTTATACCAGCATAAATCATGTAACATCCATGAAGTTTTGCTTCATTTAAAGCAAAGCTGTTGGATACATATCAGCTGCTAGGTGTCCTGTCCAAGATGTCACTGAGGCACTTCTCAGCCTTTGAGAGATCTGTAGGCCTATAGTAGTAGTTTTATTTCTGCTCAGTTTGCACAAGCTCCTCATGCCATTTAGAGAGGTCTGACAGTGGTCTTGATAGCAATTGAGAGGAACAGCAAAAAATAAGGGTCCCTCAAATGAGCACTTACAGGAAATACAGGACTCATAACTGGGAAAAGTGACATATTTCAATGTACAGGAATGCGAATACAGAGGAGAAAGAGCCTCTGTGTTTTACCTTCCTCCCAGGGATAAACAGTATGTTCCCTCAGTAAAGGATATCAAAGGCAGCTGAAGGATATCTTATTAGAGCTAAATTGCCAAGGAAGGTGAGCAGGAGTGACCAGAGAAAGCTGTGGGTTTTGGATTGCTGTGGAATAACAAACTCCTAACTTCCTGTGCTGCTCTTTCTCCTGGGGATGTTTGGGTAACGTGCCAGGCCCAGTCTGGTAGTAGCTTGAGGGAGGGTGGCCAAGAAAATAGCCCTGATGATGGGAATAATGATTAAAAGGTTAAAGAAAGCCCATGTGACTAGCAGGAATCACGGGAGCTTGAGTAGACCTGGTACACTAATAGGCAAACAGTGGCACGTTTACTTCAGTAATTGGATATACATACCATGTATAGACATTTCTCCTAATTACTGCTTCACTGTGCTTATCCATAGCTGCTGAGACATTCTTTCATCAACATCAGTAAAAAAATTATTTGCTTGAACTCTGTGAAATAAAATAAAACTCGATCCCCGACTAGGAAGTTTTTCTCCAGATCATTTCCACTTTTCTTTGCTCCTTTGATGTGTGACCCTTGCCACCCACCACCTTCCTTTTCAACCAGCCCTCTATGGAATAGTCTCTGAATGAAATGATGGTCCCCAGAACCAAAGAGGAGGCTGTGGTTTCCACAGATGACTGCCCACTGCAGGCACTGCTTACTTGTGGTGTTTATTTCAGTCCCTCCTAGCTATGGTGCCTGGAGTTGGAAGGGTCAATCCACAGTTTGTGTTGGCATATTTTTAAGGTCCTTTCTATTATGAAATATTTATGAGAGGAAACAAGGTTGGACATTCCTGCAGCCAGTCCAGTGTAGGAACGCTATGTGCCTTCCTCTCCTGAGCATGCAAATGCAGTCAGTTATTTAATGGAAGACTCACATACCTTGTTCCTGTACATTTCAAGTGAGCTGTCAGAGGAATGTAAACATTTATTTGGAGCAAGCCCTCAGGTAAAGGATTACCATCTGCCACAAAAGGAAATTCCAGCATGCCCACCCAAATTTATGCTGCGGAGAGAGCTATGAATAGAAAGTTTGTACACTGTTATGAATATGGATAAAATACATCACTCATGGCCAAGCCATGAAAAATTGAAAAACACATATTTTGGATCACACAATATTTTCAAAAATATATTTAAAAGAAAATAAACATGGGATTTTGTGTGTTCATTTACTGTTTGAATTACCTTTGGGGAAGGCAGACATCAACAAATTTTCTTCCAGACAACTCACTACTCTTGATAACAGGAGGCTCTTTGGGAGAAAGGCAGTAGTCTCATTCCTGGGATCTCTTTGTTTCCTTAGCCAGTGTCCATTTATTAGGAGTTTATGTTGTATTCAGTTAGCAAAACCAAATGCAGTTAGAAGGCTGCATTTAATCTTAAAGGCCAGAATTCCTCATTCTCAGCCACCTTACAAGCTGACCTTTTCATGAGTGTTACATGACCCTTGTTCACCTTGCAAATGAGTTTAATTAGCATTTTTATTGTTATTGTTCTGCAGCCTGACAGTAATCACTGATATTTTGGTGTGGTCAGCATCAGTTTTTTTGGAGTGAAAGGATTTCTGCTAAATGTGTTAAAAAAAATGTTAAAACTTGCTTCTGGAAGGACAGCCCCAACATGCCAACCAATGTCCTCTGGGCACCTCAAAGATGTACAAATGTCAGGCTGTGCAATGCAAAGGTCCTGTCCATGCTCCAGAGTTTGCTACTACAACTTGAGGCCACGCAGAGCCTGTGAACTGCATTTTTCTAAGTCAGTCCCCTCTAACAAAAGTGTTGTACTTGCTCTTTTAGGTGTAAAGAACTCATGGGGGGTGATCTACCCTTCCCCTGAGCATATGTGTTTGGGCCAATTCATAAATTTCCTCTCATCTCAGGACCCTCCTTTTCCTCCCTGCAGCATCTCTTTCCATTGGAGAGGGGTTTTTTGCATATGTGTAGAAGAGACAGAAGAATAGTATGCTTACATAAGAACAAGTAAATAGCCTAATTATTAGTGAAAGAGAAGTATAAGACAATGGGAGAAAACAGTATTTAGCAGCAGCAATCCTTAGAGTAGCATCAGACTCAAGTCAGAGCATGTTAATGCAGAGGAAGGGTGGAGTTTGTTGGATGGTGAGCTGCCTTGATTATCTTTCATTGTTATCCCAAAGCCAAGTTTATTTTAACTGGAAATTGCACATCACATTGAATGAGAAACATATGGAAAGTTAATGATTTAAAATCTTAAGGTTCATCCTGCCTAAGGAATGACAGCCCAAACCTTGCTTAGAGGCAGCTGTGGCACCTGATATCAATGTTTAAGCCAAATATGTTCAAGACAAATATCCATGATCTCCCCAGGAACACACACACACCCCTGTACCCTTTTCTCCAGGCTGTTCATATACAGGACAATTTGAACCACAAATTTCCTACACTCATCTGTCCCTGTCTCCTGTCCAGTGCAGTGCCCAGTGCTTATTGCTGTGTATGGTACAGCACTCCCCTCACAGGAGGTTCTGAGTGAAGTGTGGTACCTAGTTATAGTCACTGAGAGGCAAGGAAGAGGTGTGTTTAGTAATGAACCAAAAAGGTACACCTAAAAATGTGTAAATTCTCCCTCCCTACATGCTGAGAAAAAAGAATCATTTATTTCATTAATTTAAAGCCAGTTAAGACTTGATAATTAGAGAAAGACCCATTAAATAAGACCTTTACTACAATTGAGTTTCCAGGTGAAGCTGGAAGGGAACAATCAGTCTCAGTCTTTTTGCCTTCAGTCATGTCTCTTGGACAGGGTTAAGAATATAAAATCTCAAATTATGGTGATGAAGACATTATTAAGAGTAAATATTTGGAAGGTGGAGGGTGAAAACAATGACCTTTATGATTTTTGCGTGAATATACTGTTTCCTTTGAGCATAAAATGCCTTAGCTGTTAATTCTTAAGCTGATGTAGCAGCTATGCACTCTGACCTTACAGTAAAAGAAAAACAAAGTACCACTCACTCCAGGCTACTGACACTGAGTTAAAAAAAACCCAGATGTTCTGATCTTTGGGTGAAGACAGGTACTTGAGGCATCAAAGAGAAATATTGGAATGAAATACAGCATCGTAACAAATAATGGCTTTAGGTTATTCAGCATCATGATGCTGTGCATGTCACACTTGATACCGTGAATGATCAAGTGGTTATTGCCTTTTTCTTGCTAAGGAAACTTAAATAAGAAGCTTTCAATGATGGGGCATAGAAAGAAATGAAACTCTAATATGCTTACTTGCACACTCCTCCTTGAGATGCAGATCCTTTGAAACCACTTTGAACTTTTAACATCTGATGAATTTTTAAACATGAGTCTCTACACAAAGTATCTCAGTCTGGCAAACAGGCTATACAGTTTGATCCTAAAGTGCATCAGTCACACCATTGTAGGTGCTGAAAAGTGTCATCAGAGTCCAGCACCCACATTTGAAAGCTGAGTGTGGAGCAGAGGGCAGGCAACAAAGAGACTTTTTATCCTTGTGCCCACTTGCACAAACATTGCAGATGGTCTAAACCCTCTACACTTATACTATGTGCCTCTGTGAGTGTAAATCACATCAAAGAGATTCCTGGAAACTCTACCCTGAGGAAGGCTGCAGCCTGCCTGTGGTTCCTGGGTGGTGGGACCCTGGGCAAGACACAACCCTTCTAATTATGTCCTGTTAGGATCCTCAGGGTGGAACCAAAGTTAAATATCACCTTTTTCATGGAAAACACACTGAGATGTAACTGAACTGCCATACTCGCTGTGTGGACCAAAGCCTGTAATTTGATAGGAGACTCAGTTCATGGTATGATAACACATGAACATCAGTGTCCCACTACAGGCAGAGAAGAAACAGAACAGACTGTCCTGAAGGGTTCCTCATGTGCTGACCTTTCAGATCAAACCTGGCCAGAATTTGGGTGCATTTTTTCTGTGTGAAAATTATTTCTACAAGAAAGATATGTCATATAGTAATTTACTGACACACCTGAATCCACCAGACCCTGGTTATTTCACCTGCTTTTAGTGGACACAGTCTGAACTTCATGCACAGCATTGTTAAAAATTTCTGGTGCTCTTGAAGTTGACCAAGAATAACAGGTACCTGAGTTTGCTTATGATCTTCTGTCTCAGAGTCAGCTGCACTGTTTGTACATGTAGTCAAGTTCCCAACCCATACTGTTGTCTGGGTCATACAATTTGATGGGATGCTTGCAGATACAATGTACACACATGCTGTCAATTGTTCTCTGATTGTATAACTACATGAACATTTTACCATGAAAATTAAAGCTTTTGCAGAATTTTCCATCAGTGCTATCCAAATTGTCACCTGAGAACAATCTGAACTCTTCTGAGGTTCGTTAGAACAACTGCTGTTGTAAAGAAAACGTGTGTTTGATTAGCAACAAATAACTGGCAGTTCTGACTTGAAAAGTGGGGGCTGGGCAAGGAGTATGTTGGGGGGAAGCTGCCATGTTAGCTGATGACTTACAGGGAGTACAAAACACAGGCAAAGTATCTAAAGCTCTCCCAGTGCAATACTTCCTAAGGATTTTTTTTAAAGTGTCTAGATTCTGATATTCTTTAATTTTTCTGATTTGGTGGAAGGAATGGGGTTATTCAGTAACATTTACAATATCATATTCACTGTTATGGCTTTGTTTTATACCCCTCATTTGACAGTTCTCTTTAGAAAATTCCAAGTGCACCTGTAAATCACATTCCTTCTTGTTTGCATAAACTTAGCTGTTCTTTCAAACTAAAAATTTTTTTTTAAAATGGAGCTCAGAAACAACTTACAAAATAAGCATATTGTATTGGCTTTTGGGGCCAGGTTTTGGTAGTGAGGGGACTGCAGGAGGGGCTTCAGTGAGAGGTTGCAAGAAGCTCCCCCATGTCTAGTAGAGACAATGCCAGACAGCTCCAGGACAGACCCAACGCTTACCAAGGTCTAGCCAATCAGGAATGAGAGTAACAGCTCTCTGATAACATCTTTAAGAAGGAGAAAAAGTTACTGCACAGATGAAATTACAGCCAGGAAAGACCAGAGCAAGAATGTGTGAACAGCTCTGCAGACACCGAGGTCAGTGTACAGGGAGGGGGAGGAGGTGCTCCAGGCTCCAGGATAGAGATTCCCCCACAGCCCATGGTGAACACCATAGGGAAGCAGGCTGTCTCCGTGCAGCCCATGAAGGTCCACACGGATGCAGAACTCCACCTGCTGCCAGTGGAGGAGACCCACGCTGGACTGGGTGTGTGGCCAAAGGAAGCTGTGACCCTGTAGGAGGCCTGTATGGGAGCAGGGTCCTGGCAGGAACCTGTAGACCTGTGAAAAGAGGAGCCCATACTGGAACAAGTCTTCCTGGTAGGGCCTGTGACACTGTGAGGGACCCATGCTGCAGCAGCCTGTGCCTGAGGGACTGCACCCTGCAGAAAAGTGACTCACATTGCAGCAATTTATGGTGAACTGTTGGCCATGGGATGGAGTCACATTGGAGAAGTTCTTGAAGAACTGGCTCCCATGGGAGGGACCCCATGCTGGAGTGGGGAAAGGACTCCCTCTCTGAGTAGCAGCAGAAATAACCTGTGATGAACTGACCATAACCCCCATTACCCATCTCCCTGTGCTTCTGGGAAGGAGAGAGGGATGGAGCAAAATGTGTCTAAGATTTATTTTACTTCTCATTATCTTGCTCTAATTTTGCTAGTAATGAATTTAACCATTATCCCCACTTCAAGTCTGTTTTGCCTGTGTTGTTGATCAGTGAGTGATCTCTCTCCCAGTTCTTATCTCAACTCATGAACCCTTTGTTATATTTTCTCTCCTCTCTCCAGTTGCTTTGGTGGGTACAGGCTGATCAGCCAGGGTCAACACACTACAGACATGTACAAAACTTTACACATGGGAATGTCAGATATTTTCAAGATTATGGAAACAGATGCTAATTAACAAGTAGCATAATTTTATACAGACAAAAATGTTAAATAGAAGAGTAATAGCTATGGGGATTTATTTGTTCTGTTGTTCTTATTGGTTGCTTTTAATTTTTATGTGACTCTAGTTAGAACTAATGAACCCACTGATTAAAGACAGGTTAGCTTAACATTGGCACATGGTTCCGAAACTGAGCAGCAAGAGAAAGATATCTTGCAGGAAACAATTGATAAATAATACAATCTGTTTCTTTTAACGAAATGGTGGTTCCTGTGGTATTTCCAGACAGTTTTGTAAATGCATCAAGTTCAGATGGGTTTGTTACAGAGATAGGATAAAGATCCAGATTTTACAGTTTTTCATGACATTTGTTGTACTTAAGTCTTTGTGTTATTACTATGAATGTCCATATTGATTATGACTGGATATGTAAGAGACATATTTGGACATACTGCTCTTCCAACACTGCATCAAAGGCTTGACATCAATTTATGAATAATGAGATCATAGATGCCATATGCTGTTGTAAAAAACCTGAATTGTTTCCTAGTAACATCTTTATTGTGAATACGTTGCAATTATCAGTGTCATTATTATGACTGCTACTTTTCTGGGTTGTGAGTATGTTCAAATGTAAAATACTCATGTAAATGTAAAAATACATGCATTTGTTATAGTTTGTTTTTCTCACAAATGAAGGAATATTTTTCTTTCTTTTGCTAGTATCAGTGACTGTACTGATTTCAGGGAATTGAATTTGAAATTTATAATTGTACTTCAGTTTCCATGATTATATATATAA
This sequence comes from Myrmophylax atrothorax, assembly GCA_026770055.1. Taxonomy (NCBI): domain Eukaryota; kingdom Metazoa; phylum Chordata; class Aves; order Passeriformes; family Thamnophilidae; genus Myrmophylax; species Myrmophylax atrothorax. The sequence goes on from JAOXXN010000446.1 coordinate 60,252,111, forward strand.
TTCACATGCAGAAAGGTTAATTAATTCCAAATTTTTTTTTAAAAAAAGACAATCTAAAAATATATAAAAATCTTTTGTTTTTGTATGCTGCCATGCTGATGGTGCCAAAATTTTGTGGTGAAATTCTTCTGCGAGGCCTGACATGTGAGCATGATGTGCTGTAAACAGAAAAGTGGCCTTTCCTTCTTGTTTGTAGTCACTGCATTTTGAACAGGCAGGAGAAAAATAGATCCTAGTTTGACACATACTGAGATACAGATTGAGAGTGTATTTGTCCACAGGCATCTTGCTCTTCTCTGAACCCGAGTGACTTTGTAAAGAACTAAAGATCTTGGGTACCTTTGCACCTTGGACTGATGGTCTCCTGTGCTGGTTTAAAGGTAAACCGACAGGAGAAACAAGCCCAACACAAAAGAGATTATAAGTCAGAGTTACAATTTAATAAAAATATTACAATAAATGCAATGATACAAAGAGAAACTGGTTTTGACCCACAAAACCCAGAAATATAACTCAGCACCCTCAGGCACAAACAGAATGGTGTTTGTTAGCCCCTGTGCTGAGCCCCAGCGTGGTTCCCCTGAGTCCAAAGTAAAAGGAAGGGAAAAACCTGTTGGTGCAGATGATGGTCACAGTCTGGTCGAGAGCAGTGGTCACAGTCCGGTTGAGGTTCTGGTCCTCCTCTGGATCTGATGAGAGATCCCAGAAGTCCCCAAACCCCCAGGATTATATATCTCCTCTGGTTCAGGTAGGAACAGCCAGTACCTCTCCCAGGGCGGGGAGTTTCACAATGGGTGATCTAACTCTGTGAGTCATGTGGTACTTTCGGAATCATTGATGGCCCACTAGCAGACACGTCCCCTCAGGCTGGGTGTGAAGGTGCTAACGACTCCCTGGAGGGGAGTTATCACAGCTCCTATCTTACAGGCTTTTTTAACACCCAGCTTATATCCTGAGGGGTTGGGTGTGCCCTGGGCAGTGGCTGCAAATGGTTCATTGTTAACAATTCATGAGAAATGACATAGAGGGTGGAGAATACACAGCTTTGGTCACACCCACACAGTGATAAAACTGGTCCTGGCTGCTGAATTAGGACACTGTTGAAAGAGTGGGGGCACTTGGTGTCTATCAAAGCTCACCTCATGTATTCATAACTAAGAGTAAGTCAGAACCCTTGTTTATCCTCACATACCCGATGAGATCAGAAACAAAGCTAAGAAGAAAATACATGTTTCTTTTTTATTGTGCACTATTATAGCAAGCACCACCCCATCAGCCCAATGGTATGAACACATAACACCAGAATAGTCCTTTAATACTTCCTTTTTTGAAAGTGTTTCTAAACTATAATAATGTATTATATTTGATAAATGCAATTACTACCAACATTTAATTGATTCTTGATTACAATCAATTATGTTACTGAAACAATCAAGCATCCTCCAATTAAAAATAACTGATTCATTAGCACACCCTTACTAGACAATTACACAAATGCATTATTTATGTAATTAGATACATTTACAGTTCATTATTCCATTTTTTATTCTATTGTTGCAAAGCTACATATGTAGTGCCTTACTCTATAATCTTCCTTGCTTTCTATTGGCATGTAGATTGCCTTCATTTTATTTACTCAATTTCAACTTAAAAATTTTAACATGAAAGAGACTCAATCCCTACAAAAACAGTAATTAAAACTCATTTATTTGTCATATGGGTGAAAAGTAAAGGTAACAAAATATTTTCTGGGGGGAAATTGCCTATTTGAGTTGAAAAAAGCACCTGTAAATCCCAGATTTTTAGAGGTTTCAGAAATATAAATTAAAATTTCTACATGCCAGGCACCTAAATGGGAATTTAAGGGTGACCATGAAAGAGAAGCTAGTGAAAAATTACTGTGATTAGAGCTGCTTCCAAGACTATGTATTTATTCTATTATGGCATCAAAACCAGTTCAGAAGTTCTGACGAACTAAGACTCTAATTTTCAGATGTTCTAGCTCTCCACATATTTTACCACCTTCACTTACAAATGTGATTGTCCAAGCTTGCTAAGAAAAATGGAATAAAACGGACAAACCAAATACCACCAAAACACCACAGCCACACCTGGTCAGACCAAACAAGAAAGGACAGATGTGTGAGAAGTGGAATGGGCACCTCTGGCCTGAGAAGCAGAGGACAAGAGAAAGGCATGCTGAAAGCTCACTGAACAAGGTGTTGTGGCCTGTTTGTTAACTGATGAGAGTACTGCAATAATTCAGGAGAGAAAAAAGTTAATATAGAGAAATGCAAATACTTTTCCACTCCATCAGCATAATACCAATGGCTTCAGCAGACTTCAAAAACCAAGTCTGTCAGACATGTTCCCTTAGGGCTCTGTAACAATGGCTATTAGGACCTCCCTTCTGATCCCTCTGGTCTAAATGCAGGGCGGCTGCCACACACTTTCAACTCCAGGGATCCTGAAATAGTGAGTAAATGTAAAGCCCAAGCAACAAAAGTCTGCAAACTCCTGTGCTTAAGTTGCAGCAAACCTCAGTTTTCAACAGCATTATATACTTCACTTTCACTTACTTCATACAAATGTTTGTAATATTTATATTGTTGCTTGTCGCACATGTATTTGCCTTTTTTTAAGAAAGATTAGAAGAATGGAGTTTATTGAACTATTGTTGGTTTTATCTTTCGTAAGGAAAGCTGTATAATAAAGCTCACAGTGTTAATGGAGAAAAAATTACTTTTTGGGTAGAGTTCCCAGGCAAACCCCTTCTCCCATCTTCCACAGTCCTGGTGCATTTTTCAAAAGAGCTCACTAAGCTTCCACTCTTAACACATTTAATAATTGCTGATGCTTGCACTCTTCAAAGATAGATCCTGGGAATGGTAGGTAGTGTCAGGAAATAAGTGATTGCTGCACCATCCATTGATACAGTTAAAGATGCAGCACCCTTGCAGTTACCTCAGATACCATCACAAATGCTTCTTTCTAACTTTTAAGATGTTCTGATGATGCTAAATATTCATGTCTTCCTTCAAGTCTGGGTGAATCATCTAGAACTCGGGTGTCCTGCGTGTTTCTTATTTTGTGAAACAAGCCAGCCAGCCGTAGTCAGAAGCACACACTTGGAGAATAAGAGCAGCAGAACAAAAGGTGAAAAGGAGAAAATTATAACTTATCTCATTGTTCTTCAGCAGCCTTGGTGCTGAAAGATATGCCCCTACTCAGTCTGTTGGCCAAACATGAAAAGTATCACAACAAAGAGAATCCCACCAGCTGTATTTTTTTATTAACAGTAAGGGATGACCTCTTGGATCCTACAAAAGCTATGGATAAGCTACTTGAAAACAGTTCACAAGCGGCCAGCTACACGCAGCAGAATTTATCCATGTACTACATCCTTAGCAGGCGCTGCAACTCCAAATTAGTTGAGGACAGAAAGACAATCGAGAACAACTTCAAGCAAAACAGTCATGGAGAATCAGCTAACTACATTATAAAGCAATCACTGACCAACAAAAGAAACACCAAACAAGTACTTTTAAATGATCATGCATTCATCCTTGAGTCTTCAGCACTGAATTTGACTGAAATAGACAGTTACACTGGGTTTATGTTTATATATGTCCAGCTTTTTTGACTGATTTGTTTCCTCACTTTTCACAAGTTAAAACCTTCTCATGCTTATTTCTCTATGGTTATTAAAGATGATAAAGCAAAGGAAGAAAACTATCTACCTCACTGCTTCTTTGCTTTAAATCTTGTGTTTAGACTGAGTAGGAATTTCTAAGCTCTACTGTGGTTCAGAGTTACAGAGTTCCAGCAAAATTAAAACACACTGGTCTACCTCGCAGTCCAATGTTATTCCTCGTTGCATCTGGCCTCAAAAAACACTTCAAACTTCATCTGCAAAGAAACACGGCTGCCATCAAAGTCATTAAGTCTTAAAAATGAGAGGAAAGTTCTTCCAAGCGTGTTTATTTAATTCAAAGCATTAACATGCTGACAGCTGTTGAGCTGCTTCATTTAGCTGTCACAACAGACCACAGAGCACCATAGTGAAATGGACACTTCTGTGTATGACATCTGCCACTCTTCTATTAACTGCTGCTTCCCCACAAACATTTTACCCAATAATTGGTTTGGCTAGGTGTATGCAACAGAGTATCTTCTTTTTATGCATTAAAACATCTGGGCTTTCACACTGCAAGTTTCTGCCTAAAGTAATAAAGTCCAAATAGAAGATTTTTAAACTGCCGTTTTTTGGCTATGACATGAGAAGGATTTCCACAGAGAGGTAACATGCCTCATCTGCTTTAGGATAGCACACCTTCTGTAACAGAAGTTGAAAAGCCTTACTAAAAATATTAACACCGTAAGCTTTAATAGAAATAAAAATTCTTAGGAAAGCTTCAACTCTACAGTGCTCTTCTGGAATCCAAAGCTTCTGCAACTCAGTGGGAAACAATTCATAGTGTGTCGCAGCAGAGGTAGAACAGCATAGCCTTAATATGAAGGTGGAAAAAAACCACCAAAGTAGACACCTTTCCAAAATTTAATCACGAGAAATGTACAGTACTCGTGACTCTTTGAAGTCTGTAGGAAACCTTGAACAGCAACAATTCACAAACAGGCTGCAGGTCAGGAATTATTCTATTCTCAAAAACCTGGGTTTGGAACTGACTTAAGTTAATATGACAAAATCTCCTTGAACCAAAATTGCAAGGTAATTCACAATGCTACTGAGATACTCACAAGTAGTATCTGTAAACCATAAGACTGCACAGCAAGAAACAGCCCTTGCCTTTCATACAGAGATGACAAAGAAAAAAATCTGTGTATTTTTTCAGTTTTGTAGAAAGTATATTTGTCTTCCCAGATTTAGTTGATTTGTATCCCCAGATTTAGTTGATTATCTGAAACTAAAGTATTGCCTTTTAAAGACAAAAATAAAATACATTGAAGGAACAAGCTGAAAATCTAAAGTTCTGTGTTATTGCCATCTGTTATCCAATGGAGACATGTGAAGTATTGGTCCTGGCTTTATCCAAATGCCTGTCATTGGTTCCTAAGATAACAACCTTGATTGGAAACAGAAAATAAATAGAGAAAACTTACAGCTCTGCACCTTTATACCTTTTACAGAAGTGTTTAAATCCAAAATGAAATTAAAAACAATGAAAAGCATTCTTTCACAAAAAACCAAAACATACTTGGCTGGCAGTGTCTCTGGAGGGCATCCCTCAAACATTACTACATGATACCGCAAAGGTGCAGCACCTGAAAAGACTACTGGAATTGTATCCTTTGGGAATTTGAAATCAGTTCAGATAGTAATTCCAAAAAGGGAACTCTGCAGAAGCTGATTTACTGTTATAAGATGGGAAGAAAAAAGACAAGAAAATAATGAAGACTGAGATTGCTGACTTGCATATCCCACATAAGACAACTTTTCTAGCTCATTTTGGAGATGTTCAACATGCCACTTGAACTAAGCAAACTCATCTACCTTTGAAGTTGGATCTGGTCTGGCTGGGAAGATAGGCCAGATGACCTCTAGAGCTCCCTTTGGGAAGCATATCACAACAGGTACCAAAGTTTGAGGTCTCCAAAAGGGAAGTCATTCTAGTTACAATAAACTTAAGTCTTATCATAAAAGTGCTGCTCTAGATCTAGAGTCATAGACTCTTTAAAATAATTTATGAGGAATAAGCACAGCAATACTGGGATCAATGCCCTCCTGCATATAGGCAGATGGGACTACTCCTTGATTACGAACAGCTTCCCATTACAGTAAGAATTTTTTTCACCCTTTTCAATAGGTTGAGACGATTGCCTAAGTTTACTCCAGTATCTAGAAACAAGTACTTTCATAGGGCAATTCATCAACATCCTAAGACAGATGGGATGACTTTGTCCATCTTGTTCTTCCTCTCCCATGACTACAGAAGGTAGAGATGACCACTTCAGTCCAGAAGTCTGGACAGACCAAATGCAGTGACAGAAAACCCAGAAGTTACTGGCCAGGGAGTAACCAGTAACTACTCAGCAGAATAAGGTTCTCCATCTCTCTGAAGGTGGCAAGAGAAACATAAGCCCCATCCAAGAGCCATACTAGTCCCTTCATTATTCAGAGATAGAAGGAAGAAAGATGGCTGTTGTGGATTCAACTCCTGAAGTGTTAACAATGAGTACATTATAAAGCCAAACTATTCATAACTACAATATGCACATCTTCCTTATGCATCCTGAAAGTGATTTTCAGGGTTAAAATCACCAATGATACTAGCAGAGGCAACCATGAG
>JAOXXN010000446.1:60267110-60305791 GCA_026770055.1 Myrmophylax atrothorax
CAAAGGCAAAACTGAGACCACTCATGTTTCCAAATGATAAATGTACAGAGGCTTCTAAAAAAAAAAAAAAACCAACAAACCAACCAAACAAACAAAAAAATGCCAAAGAATATATGTTAACAAATAATTTTCTGCTGCTCTCTCTTCCTTTATGTGGGATGCTGTTTAATATTGACTTCAAAAAACCAAAAAAAGCTTGTTCACAAAAACTATTTGAGAAAAGGTTATCCTCAGTTTTGTTAACCACTGTTTAGAATTGTATGCATCATAATGCAGTGTAATTTCTACTGTAGGCAGTAGTACCAAGGTCAAAAATTCCAAAAACTGTTTTTGAGAGAGACAGGGAATTAGATTTAACAGAACTTTTGTCTTCTGAACTTAAAAGTTTTCTGCATGAGTCTGGAAGAGGAACCCATCCAGGGATGATTTATACGCAAGGGTATAATTTTTGATTCAAGAGGTCACCACAAACTATCATAGGGAGGCAAAGTTTTCTCAGAAAATACCTCTCTTTTCTTCCTCTATGTTTATATTTATTTATCTGCATTCAACTCTTGAAGAAGGGCACTGGCTATATGGACCTTTGGTGTGACTCATACATATTCTGTCTTAGATCTGGTACAAGAAGTGCAGTAGTAAGACACATGATGCAAAACTTTGCTTTAGTTTTATAACCTCAGAGAAATTCATAATGTTTATCATTGCTACAGAAAACAGGGCCAAAATACAGTTGATAGGCTGGACGAAATGGTCAAATGGTACCTCCTTAACAATAGATGTTCACATATGGCCAGAGTAACAGGTCTCTCCATTTATAAACCTGATCAAAATGAGATATTGTTATTAGTTATACAGTAATCTTATGAAGAAGATGGTATGTCTTGCAAGCCTCTGACAATAGAAGGTGCATGCACAGTCAGCCTGTGTTTTGGATTTGAGCTAAAACATGGGAAGACAGCATGTAGAAGCAAAGTTTAACATTATATATTGTGACAGTTTCATCTTTGTCATCATAAAATCTTCATCTAATTTATGAGCATTTTTAGGCTATGAGAGAAAGGGGTTTCATAGCAAACTTTCCTCTTTAAAGGAAGCCCAGCTACTGCTGTGTTTCCTTAAGTGGCTTTTCAGTTCACATACACCTGGGAAGGTACTTTTTTGAGATTATGCATTGTTTTGTCATTATTTATACTCTGTTTATGCTCCAGCAGCATGCAGAGGTCACAGTCATGTGCACTTGTCTACAGCTGACCTGTGGAGGAGAAGCATAAACACTGAAACTGCCCTTCCTTGAAAAATTATGGACCCTTTTTGTGGGGTTCTCTGGAATGGCATGAGGGAGAAATGCAAATGTGAAGCCAGGTACAGTAACATATGCTGCATATGATGAACAGCTGTATGATTATGAAGTTACACTGTATTAAAAGTATGTAAGCCTCAAATATTGAAATGTGCATTTGAAATGATTTCAACTCCCCTTTTCCAAAGGGTTTTTGCCAGTTTTAATTCCTTCTTAAAAAAAGTATGTAGCCCTTTTAGGGGAAAATACCCTCTATATATTATTTCATCAATCTTGGGCAAGTAGCATTGGTAGAATGTTGCAGAGAAGGTAAAAGTGGGGAAGGAGCAGAAAGTGGAGTATAGAACAAAATGGGGAAAGAAGTGTTGTGAACCAAGGCGAATAGGGTAAGCATTATCTGAGAACTTCAGCACAAATATTTATTAGCCACAGAGGGAGGTCTCAGAGAGGGCTGAGAGCAGGGAAGACATATTTTCATTTCAAAAAGAGATGTTAAATCCTATAAATTGAAACAATGCTGAACTGCACATGCTAGCAGACTACCTAAATCTCAGGGCAATGGAAAAGCCCAGAGAAATGTCAGGGAGTTTGCACCTTTATAGGGAAAAGCCTTTAGAATTTAATGAAGTGCTACAAGAATGGGGTAGGATTTTCCATAATATCTGGTAGAGATTATATTGTTTTCAGCTACATTCTGAAGCCTTTAAGCTCAGAAGCAGGGAGGGTCAGGCAAACTCTCTGTGACAGACAATGCAGCAAGAAATTCAACCCCTATGGGTATTTCCAAGCTGCCACTGTGTGTGATCCATTGCTATGTATTTGCATCAATTTCATTAGGCTGCTAGCAGTAAATGTACAATATCTTGAACAAGTTTCTGCTTCCTCCATCAGCACTTCATGGGTAAAACAAATTTAGGCAAATAGGAATACAATTAACAACATCTGAGGTACTATTCCAGCTAGGATTTGATTATGACTGATTATGTTGCACACGTCAACATCACTGCTAATCTTTGGCATGAGGAACTGATTAAAAGGGATTTTTTTCCTTTTTACATCAATTATATTTTGCTTTACACACTTCCCACAAACAATCTGTTGGCATCACAAAATGTTTTCTAATCATTGATGGAGGCTGGGTTGAAGCAAACATTTTGAGTAAAATGATGCCAGAAGTTTTCCAAAGGACAATGACATCCAGATAATTATATGCAATCTTCTTTTCCAGTTTGTAAGTAATGCCCTATTGAAATGCTCACCCATATGCTCTTTGCACTTTTCTGGAAACATGAACATACTCACACTTGCTGTCATAGTCCCAAAGATACTGAATTTATTCCAAAGGCAAAAAAAAAACTTTACAGGAAAATTGGCAACTCGACTAGTGCTTCTTGTTTTCCAAGTGTATTGTCATAAGGCAGATCCAGAATTGTTACATGGCAACCTTGGTTACTGTTGGAGCTACTATTTTACAGCTCAGAGGCGGAGCCTGGCCCAAGAATCAGGGATAAGTTTGGAAGTCACCATACCACTCACCTTATGAAGATTTAACACCAGTAGTTGGAAGATATTCAGGCTTTGGGGATAGGCTTTTATACTACTTTCACGTAATGAAGAGAGCAGCTATGAGCTGACCCTTATGGTGAGAAAGGGAATGAATGGCAATAGTGACATCTTGTTGCTGCAGGAACACAGTGGTATCCCAAGGGCTTAGGCACAACTCCAGATAGGTCCTATAATTTTTGGTGGATTCTTGCCACTAATAAGGAACCATTCTGAAGTGAAAAATATAAATGAAATTTGTTTGATTTCCTCCTATCTTGGAGGGGTTTTACCACCTTTGTAGGAATTCTGCCCCCTAATCCATCTGCTGTTGTCTGAATAAATTGTTGACAAGTCTGTTGCAAACTTGCTTGGGAGATTTTCTGCCACAGCATGTGGTGAGTCCAATTATGGCAAGGTTTTTTTCACTGCATCAAATGAACCTTACTGAGCTACAGGTTTTTCACCAGAATATGAGTTTGAATATTGTAATATATAGGCACATTAATTTCTAACCTCAGTTTTTAGGGACAGCCATTTTTGGTTTCTGCAGCTCCAATATGCTAGACTTGATTGAACATCTCTTCTTTTAAAAAAATTGTTGATTTGATGCCACAGCTCCATTTTGCACAGTTATCTTTCTTTTGCCAATTTCTTCCTGCTAGGAAAGAAAAAGAAATGTTTCCTAAAAAAAGTTTCTTAAAAAAAATTAATTTCATTAAGAAGCTAAACAAGGCATAGAAGCATACAAATGCTTAAAAATGGAGCAGTTTTTTACATAACAAAACATTTGAAATACTGAACTTGACTTAACATGACATTCATTTACCCTTTTTATTTGTCAAATATTTGACATTGATTTTTGTCAGTTTGGTTTTACTTAAAACATTGGGTTTGATTATATTTAATTTCGATGAACTGAAAAATCAATTGTGCATGACATATTGGAAATAATAAACCAGACAATCTGCTTAGTGCCTTCACTGCTAAAACAAACACAGCTAATTAGATATGGATGATAGCAGCAAGTCTTCTAAAGCCAAATACTAATTCATCAAAAAGGGTGGCTTTGTGATATCACTACTTGGTCAGGGTTTGGGTAGTCTGAGTTTGATTCCCAGTTTTGCTAGGCACATCATCTCATATAAGTTATCTCATCCCACTTAAGCCTATCACCCTGGCACAAACCAACAGCTCCAAACTTGAGTCATCTTTCTTGTGCCAGGTGCCTGTCTAGGATAAGATTCTAAGGGGTGGATATTTCTCTGTACTGACTACAAAACTGCTGAGATCAATCCCTTTTATTTTCCTGGCTCAGACCATTTTTTTATACTTAAGAGAAGGGAGTCTTTGGGGAAAGATCTATTTAGTTCATCATCTTCTAAAGCTGCCTAAGGTGGTCTGCTCCCTCTCTCAAACCATACCAGAGTTTTCAAAAGGCAATGGTTTGGGTCGGTGCCAAAGGGTATTGATGTCATGGATGAATGGCCTGTCCATCTAAAGAATGAAGATAAAAGTCTCTCAAAACATTTGCCTGGCGAAGACAAAAACCACCATTCTTGAGATATTCCTTGCTGTTTGCCCTCTTATGATCAAAATAATGTGGCAGCCTTGGCCAGAATCATGCCTGCCTAGACTGTAAGACTCAAGTTCTTTGTCGAAGTTATGCAGAGGTTTTGGTTAAAACTTTGTATGGCCTGGGTAGTTAACACAAGTAATTGTAATTGATAGGAAGATCTGAACTTAAGGTATGGAAGAAAATATGGGTCTGGGAGCTATACAGTGACAATGAAATTGCACAAAATAATATTTTTATAGTTAACTAGTGTCAATTATGGGGGTCTGAGCCTTGATAAACACTTTGTGGAGTTCATTCCACGGGAATATTGTGCAGGTGACTGTGGCCTCTCATGAGAAGGAGGCAGGTAACATCTCCTGGGACTAGAAGAGATCATAGCATCATTTTATCAGATCCACCCTCCCTGACAACCAGCTCACTTCCTCCATCCATCCCAGGGCAAGGGCCAAATACCGGCAAGAAGCAAGTCTGTACTGCTATATTACAACCTTCTGGGCCACAGCATATAAGGGTTAGTATCCTCTCCTGAAAGGTGGAAAAGAAGAAATTGTCTTTCCTAATTTTAGTTGAGATGCTTAAAGGATAATTATTCTGTCTAATCTAGTTGTCTAGGTGCTATTGAGCCGGAAATGATTGACACAAGGATAATGCATCGTATCCTAAAATAAGTGTCATCAAGAAGTCTTTCATACAGACTAAACATAGACTGGTCACTCTCTATTGCTGACAGAGGAAACATAAATGACCATTTTAGACTAAATATATACCCTGAGGACATCTGAAGTTAGGTGAGATGCATCCTAATTCCAGCAGTCTCAACCCACACACAAAAGTCTACACTTCATTCTCCACAGTTAAAAAATGCAGTTTCAAGACATTCTTCTAAAATGTTCTCCCTCAAAAATGCTCTTGGTTTCAACATTTCAAGCTGTTGCTGCCCAAGGCTCATTAGTCTGGGAAAAGCAGTCCTAGCAGTTCTCTCAGATCTGGGCAGAATTCCTACAGATCATTGTTTTTTCCAGTCATTTTATGAGTTGCTCTTGAGTCAGTTTGCCTTCATATATCACACATAAGCTTATTCAGAGGCTTGTGCATATCATTACAGGACAGAAGATTTCCATGAAAGTAGTAAAAGCCATATGTGACATTCTTCAGTACTAAACAAATTAGTGATTTGTGGCATCAGTGCTGATTAAAAGAAGTTTTGGATTTGTGGAGAGGTTTGTAATTTGGTATTTTCCCACTAATGTCCTAAGCTCCTAGTTAACCCATGCCAGTTATATGGTAACACTGCTACTTAAGCAGTTGGAGCTTTATTGTATTCAAAATGGAAGCTGTTCGAACATTGTGTGTATAAATTGGCACAATGTTGAATTAGTACACCAAGTGGAGATACAACTGAAGGAAGAGGCATTGTGAGATAGCCAAACTGCTCAAAACTAACTTCTACTATTGTTACCATTTCTACCACTATCATTGTTCACATCCAAAACCACAACAGGCATCTCTTACTCTAGAAAAACTTTCTTGGCGGCTTCAGCAAAGAAGCTGAGAGTTGAATTGCCACAGAAACTGGACTGCCCTCTCATAGTTAAGAATGTTTTCCCAAGAAAAGACTGAAGATATGTTGATGGTATAAGAAAGCATTATCACTACAAGTGCTTTTACTATCCTGAGAATAATATGAAGGACTTAATGCCAGTTCCTTAGCACTACATTCACTTAAAATTATACATATCCCCGTAAGTATGTATTTATCTACTCAATAGAATTATTGGCATTGCTTACAAAGGTGCAATGTAGGTCAGAAAAAAAAATCTTGCTCCAGAGTTCAAACATTTTGAAATGTGGAAGACACGTATAAATACTCAACTAATACCAGTTATAGTAGTAACACTAATAATGATTAGGATTGTTAATATTAGTATTAGATAGGAATACAATACATCATATGTTACATCTGTCTGTTGCCAACCAGTTACATGAATATTGAGACACTCCAGTGACAGTTTTTGCAGCATTTTTGAGCTGGATGAAACAGAAAATCCCTGCATATGTTCAGGAAATTCAGATCTGATGAAAAGGTTTTCCCATTTCCAAACCAGGGATGCTTGTAAATGCATCCGTGCTTTTAGATGCTTAACCAAAACATCAGTATGCCCGTTTATGATTGATACCATGTGAAATTGTCATTGTGAAATTCAGAAGTATGAAAAACTCATCTGGTTTTATTACAAAGTTTAAACTCAGCCCTTGTACTTTGTAAAACTCATGTTCACATTCCTCTTTACCCTTAACACCCAGGGAAAATGATACCTTCTGACATATGTAATGTTAACTAGGAATGTTCAAGGTGAAAGTGATCCAACAAAGTTCTGTTTCAAAATCTAAATGTAAAGTGCTTTTTTAGTCTGAGGAATGGCAAGGTAGGCAGATGGGAGAAGCTGAATATGAAAATAAAATTTACACAAGATGCTGAATATTGCCATGATGGTGCCTCTTTTTCTGCTGACAGCTTTAACCTATTTTCACTTACTGACATTTCCAACATCAGCAACACTTGCAGTATTTTCATGAGTCAGATCATGGGTGGTCTTTGTCTTGTTCTTATTAACTGGACGTCAACAAGAACTCAGTGGTGGAGATTATAATTGAGTGAGTCCTCAGAATAAGGGAGAAGCAAGAAATGGAGAAGAGAGTATGAACAAAAGAGACCAAGTTCTCAAATAAAACAAGGAATGTGAAATAGTGTTGTTTCCTGGAGTCTTGCATTGTTATTGCTGCTTCTAAGCTGGAGTTTTTTGTACTCCTACACCTCTTTCAGGAGCATCCTGTGTGCTGCTTTCCTATACCCTGGCACTTCAGGAAGTCCCTTAAGGTCTATTAGGTTTCCACAGACCATAGAATCTGTTCATTTTAAATTCCTTCTTCTGCTGAGGTCCTCTGGTCTTCCTTCTCTGGTCCATGAAAAGCAGTGGGTCTCTCACACTTGTACACCTCTTAACATCTTCTCACTGTCAGTGGGTTAATAAGTTTTGGGAAGACCTTCAGATATGAGATAGAAAAACTGAAATGTGTGAACAAATTAACATTTGCTGCAAATCTGTTTTGCCTAGAGACAATACTAAACACTTGTAAGGTGATACCAGTACTAATTGCATACTGGAGCTCCATAGCTTCCTTGCTTGCTTCTCTTGGCTTTCACCGGAATCATTTGGGTTCATCCTACGGACATTCACATTATTCTCTGAGATTTTGGAATTGGTTCCAGTACTGAAATATAGAAGTGTTAAGAAATAAGATTAGGGCTTAATTGGCTTCAGCTAATGATCATAGGACTAAAAAAGACCTCACAAAGAATAATAAAGACCATGGCTCCCAAAAAAGGCTCTTCAAAGATTATGCTACATATCAAGCTTATGGGATCTATCTCTTACCTCTCATTTTGAAACTCAGAATTTGTGTTTGTATCCATCCTAGGTTTCTCAGGATGTTGTCTCTGTGGCTGACAGTTCAGCTTAGCCTCAGTGGTCCCTCTTCAGTAGTGGCATCAGGCTGGGACCCATTCCAGCTAGGCACCCTGAAGGACCCTCTAGGACGTTAAACTGAAGGAACTCACTCTCTTCCCAAAAGTGCTTGTGTGGCTCACCACTCCAGGTTCTGCTTCTACCTGCACAAAATGGTTATCCTGCACTTTTTACACAGGTTTCTCTTATAAATGGTTGAGCAGGATGTACCTCAAAAAGCTCTGACTCTGCATCCTAGGGTTGTCTTGATAGTAGTCTGTCCTTGGTTTCACTTCAAGTGCCCTCAAACTACCCAGAAGGGTTTGGGAGAAAATTATCTTGATTTCACAACCAACAGAGGGTGTGACATTTCTCTTCTTCACAGTCACGTTGAGAGTCAAATTGAGTAACTCTTACCCAGTGCTTTGGGAATGACATTGGAAAGCATTCCTACATATGTTTCCAAGATATTTTTCCTTAAATAAACATTTCACTTCTCAGCATTAATCAATAGAATGGGCTTGAATGTAACTTTGGTAATGGACAAAGGAACACTGCTAAAACCACAAGATTTTCCAACAATTTTTGTCACTTCCCACTCTTTTAGGGCAAGGCAGAGGTGAGTGCTGAATGTCTCTGCAGCTCACTCACAGGTTTATATGCCATCTGCTACTCCGACTTCAGTAAGCCTGTGACTCTGACTTCTCATGGGTAAGAGGATGATGCTTTGGTGACCAAGAGTTTCCCCTTCTTAGTTTCCAGTTTCCACCATGGGGCAGCTGAGTTACAAATGCAGAAGGATGAACACTAGATGGAGACAGATGCTCCTGCCATTGGGTGTAGAAGATTTCCTGTGGTGAGCTGACATTTCCTATCAAACAAAGAGCTGAGGCTAATGAGGTGCTGACTGTTCTGAAGCAGCAGGAGGATTTAAGCATTAGAGAGCTTTTACTCCCCCCACGTCATCTCAGACCTCAACAAGCAGCTTTTTAAGGGCTAAATTTGAGCTTTGCTGTCATGTGAATGTTGTATTAGTTCATAGCAGAGGTTCAGCGTATATGGCACGTTGCATAAATCACGCAGTTTCAAAAGGGTGAATCCAAGGAAAAGGTAATTTCCATTAATCTCTTTCTGCATTGCCTATGCCTGTGATCATAGGTCTTTGCTAAAACCAGTATTGTAATTGACTTTTGTGGCCTGCCTTCCCTTTTTGATAATATATCCTGAAGATAGACACTCACTGCAGCACTGGAAACAAATATATGGAAGAGGAAGTGAGTGAAAGGTTTGGAATTGGGACAAGATAAATATCTAGAGTTTAGGGGTTTTTTTAAGAGTATATCAAACTATCCACCTACTTGAAACTTTCAGCAGTCTTGTGGTAAAAATCCCATATATAACCAAGGCATGATAGATGGAGATATGTTAATAGTTCTGGGTTAGAGATGTCCTTTTCCTCGAGATGAACATCCATGAACTTTTTGTTTTGAAATTCAGATCTGGCTTTGAATACAATCATTTACTTGAGCAAACAAAACAAAAAATCCAACAGCCTCCTCTAACAAACAAACCACCCTCCACAACTTTACTACTGGAAACTAACAACTAAACAACCAAGCACTTCTAATCTCAAGGCAACATTGGAACATTCAGTTTCTAGAAGAGTCCCAAAACCTATGCTTTTTGATGTTTGTTTTTTTTGGTTTTTTGTTGTTTCGGTTTTTTTTAATCCTCATCTCTGATTTTAATCATCTGGAAAAAAAAGATAATGGTCTGAAATCACACAAGATCTGGCCTGTGGAAGGCAGCTTAGTGTGGTAAGGGAAAACAGGGACATTGTGGGAGATGAGCTCCCAGCTGAGTGAGTTTGAGTGACACACCACTGCCCATCTGCAGTTCTTTACCCTGTTGTCACTGGGAAATACCTAGGACACGTACATGAGAAAATAGCAGATATATTGCTGCACAAGGATGTCAAGTGAATAGGTGCCCTCTGCTAGCTGACACATTCTCTCTCACCCAACAGGATCTGTGTATACATACTTGAGACTCTGTTCTGAGCTCTGTTCTGACACTGACCAACAGTGAGACTTTGAGGAAATCTTTTCATCAAGATGGGTCTTCACCTGCCCAGAACAAGGGAAAAAAAATCAGTTTACCTGAATCAGAGTGAATTAAAAATGAAATATGATAGACAATGATATATCTCATGATGACAGATACAAAAAGGGTATTAAACGGAAGTGAAGAAGTCACAAAGTTGAGACTTTCTTTTCTAAGTTATTAATTTTTCCAGACACATGTTATTAGATTTTTTTTTAGGAGCAAGGTAATGGCATGAGCATGCATTTATGTAAGTATATCTGAGCCAGAAGATTTGGAAGTCTGTCTTTATGTCACAAGCAAGTGTAGATACAATAATCACCTGCTAATAGTAGAACAACACAATGTGGAACAGCAGATCACATAATTAAATCAGTGTGTTTCATGGAAACAAGACCAATGAAAAAAAAAAGACAGCCTGAAGAAAAAATGTGTTAGCCAGATATGTTGGGGTTAAAGTCCATTCTTTGTCTGCTTGAAAGTGATTAGGGTGAAAAACTGAGGTCCAATTCAAAGAAAATCAAAGAGTGGAGCAACTCAATTTTATTAGAAATTTGGGGAAGATTTTGCTATCTTTCTACTGCAGAATAAAAAGCAGTTTCTGCTATATAATTAGATATGATATCTTCTGCACAGCTCTTCATGGTTTTGACCTGCTTATGCCTTACCTCTCCCATTTCTTGGCTTTACAAGCAAAGAAAACAAGAGGAAGCTGTCAAGAAAACACATTTATTCTTTGGAGGGAGCACTCCAGTCCACACAAACACCTTCATCTAAGCTCTGAATTTCATTCACGCACTCAGTAAATTACTTCTCTAGCATTTTTATAGTTCAGTAGGTTGCTCTGATGTAAAAAAAAAAAAAAAAAAAAAAAAAAAAAAAAAAAAAGCTAAATAAGGGAGCTGCACTGAATGTAGAAGTAAATGTAGAGTCGGGACTCTGAGGTAAAAACCTTCACCGTCAATTAGTACCAGGAGAAAAAAAGTAAATGGAGCACTGGCATCCTCAAAAAGCTGATATATTTACCTTTCTGTGGCTCTTTAGACACTAAGAAAGATGAGATTTCTTCTGAGAAAAGGCTCCAAGAGAAAGTAGAAAATCACTAATTTTGTCTGTGATGTTTAATTTTAGATAAGGTGCAGCAAGAGTTGAGTCCTGCACTTCTGATTTCAGAAAGGATGAGTTCCTTTATGGACAGTTATCTGCTAGTCTAATACTTAACTCCATACAATATAATGTTTGTTATGATTATAGCTTTAAAACCAGGGACTTATTCTGTTAAATAAGCCATCCTATATTTTTCTTAAAAAAATATTGATAAATATTTTTTTAATGTAATAATTCTCTTCTTTGGAAAGTTGTATAAACTCAGCTTCACTCGCTTTAGCTCAGAGGATTAATTAGTTCCAATAGAGGCAGTTGAAAAATTTCCGAAGTTTGTCTTAGATAAGTATTCAAAAGACCTATGCTTATTCAAAAGTTGTCCAAACTACGTGAACCTGTTTGGCACAGAAATACTGAAAGATTAAACCTGAGAGCCTTTTGCTACACGCTGGAATGACTGCCCTTCTTGTAGTGAGAGATGCCTGATTGCTGCCGACACAGACGTGGAGAAAATTTGTTCACATTCTGGCATTCAATTTGTATGTAATTCTGTCCCTTGACCATATTCATACAGAGAATTTTTTTTTATGTCACTATTTCAAAAAAGTCAGTTCTTCATTTGAGTCTATAACTCAAAAAGGATACTTAAGCACAAATAATTAATTTGTTTAGAAAATTTCTACAGTCCAGTCAGAGACCAAAATGAAGACAACAGATTCCACCTCTGAACGATGAATGCTGAACAGACAAAATGAGCATTCATGAAAATCCAAATAACACAAGGAAGAGTACCAGCATTTGGTATGCAGAAACTAAGCTTGATACAACACATTTTTGGTCAAAATGTTTAAATATGTTGGGAAATTTTTCTTATGTTTTTGCCATTTTCAATCATTCAGACCTATTTTAGTCCTCAGATCATGTGCAAAGCATTACTGATGACAGAAGTTTAAAGGGTGACTGTCACCAAACCCTAGTTTCCTGAGCTTTTAAACCATTTTGCAGAACCCCATTCTTTGTTGTTCCACTTTATTTTGGGTTTTCAAAGTAAAGTGATATTTTGAAAACTGATAATCTCTGACAGTTTTACTCTGTGTAAATGGCATTCTCTGATATCACCATATCAAATCCTTAGAGAAGCATCAGAGGGAAAGTGCTGAGCCACAACTTGTCAACTTTACTTTCACCAGCACAGAAAGACAGGGACCAGATGTGAAGTTCCTTTACAGCACTTCAAAAGCCAAATAAACCAGTGGTGAAAATATTCAAATTTACATGAATGAGACTTATATCAGAAATTTGGACCACTTCCTGGACAAATTGTACGAGTCTTGAGCAAACTTTGCATGATATTGCTGCTGTTTAGGAAAGAATGTAGTGTTAGCGAAATACCAGCTTTCAAAAGACCAGCCCCTCCACAAGTCAGGCACACAGTGTTGTCAAGGAGGCGACAGTGCTACCTGCTTAAGGATCCTGCCCACATGACACTATACCTGTTCAGAGAAGGACTAAGGACACCACTGTCTCTATGAATCCCAGTGCCCTTTAGGACCAGTCCTGGAGTGATAGACGCAATTTCCTGCCTGGGACAGTGGCTAAAAGTACAAGTAGAACAGAAAAATACAAAAAAATACAGAGCTGAATAAGTTACAATCAGCACTTATTTGTAAGTAAGTTTGTTTTTTGTTACCACTCAGCCCCTTTTCAGAGTGCAATTAGACACTCTAGTTGTTTGACAGAGAAAAGGGAAGGATGGTTTGTATATCAGAGAACCTGCTTCCTCTCTCAAGCTATGCGTCATTGCCTTGGGGGACTGTTACCATAACCAAGCTCTGAGCAAGTGAGTCCTGCTGTCTAGCCACAAAAGTTTTTTAATACAAACACTGGAGCTGAACGCTGCTCCTGATCACTGCAGATGTCTGCAATCAGCTGTTGACTGACTACTGTGTTTGTGTCATGGGCTGGCCAGTGCTTCTGGTCGTCAGTAGATAACTAGGCTATGAAGTAATGCTGCTGAGAAGCAGCGTATAGACAGGGAGATTGGTACTGTCTCACAGGAGTTTACTAATCCTTTTGCAGCACAGTCAGAGGCAGCAGACATGAAGTCAATAGTAGTAGCAAGTTCTGGAAGATTGGTAATGATTAATCTTTCATGAAGGATAAGTATCTTCTTGTAGCTCCTTTGCTTCTGTGTAGTTTTGATAAAACCTTCATAGACATGTTATGGTGTTCCCTAACAAGCTGATAAGCTGTTTCCAGTTCTAATAGCTTTAAGCAAAATACCAGGCACCTTATCCAGTTTCCACTCAAACTTGCTTTGTAGCCAGGAGAAGTTTGTCTGAATGAGAACAAAGAATCTGAGTATCTTCCTGTACTTATCCGAGGGCTGTCACCACTGACACCTGCGAGTGATTGTAATGTCATTGATGGCAGAAAGCTTAAGTTCAAACCCCCTCTCCCTTTACAACTCAACCACTTTTCCCATTAGCCCCTGCTCTTGTTAACATGCTAAGCTCAGTACTGCAAAGACATCCTCCAAACAGTGGCAAACACATGTTGCTTTGGTGGCATGTGTAGTGATTTTTGCAGCATCCAACTTGCATCAGCTGTCCTCAGGCAGATGTCACTTACCACTTATTCACATCAGTCATTAGTACCAAGTCAGATTTCTCTGTATTTCCTCAGTTTTACATGTATTTTGGTGGCTCCTTAAGGTCTCAGTTGGGGTCCAGGCCCTGCTTTGAGGCAGCAAGGCATGTGTCTCCAGTTTTTATACTGGACAGATTAATTTGTGATTACTATCCATGTTTCCACTCTGTATTTTTCCAGTGACTGACTGAATAGCTTAGTGCCTTTGCTTTGTGTTGGAGTAGTTCAAGTGATATAAACCTTTGTCTGATGTAAACTATTGCCACTCCACAAAAGGTATACTGTAACTTACCCTTGTAACTAAGGTATGTCAGTAGATCTGTGTAAAGGCTTGTGTTATTTGTGAAGAAATTAAAGCTATTTGACTTACTCCAGCTCCATCTTTTTTCTAAAAGCAAGCTACTCAGTGCAGCAACTGAAACAGTATCACCCAATTCAGTGAAGCAGGAGGAGATTTATGAATAGCAAATGCTGAAAGCAATGTACTTCAAGGAAATACACCATGTAACTTAAGAATGCATCTTGTAATTTAAATAATAGGCTAGATGATTAAATGGAGGCCTGCCTTATGCAACTTGTGAGCAGGCAATAGTGTTAGCAACAAGTAGACCAGTAATTTGCCCAGCCACTGCAGAAAATTATTAGAGACACAGGATATGGACTGCTTTCAGCCAGTTATAATTGTCTAACTTAGTCATTAGACAATCATAATACTATTATGCTTTTGTAGATGAATATTATACAATTATACCACTATATAACTATTAGACTTTACACAAGAACAGGGTGTGTTCTGGTTCCAACTTCCTACTGAGGCAAACATAATACTGAATACTTTGCGCAACCCACAGACCATGGAACCAGAGACAACATAGACTCTCTTGCTCCAAATACAGGCTGTTCCTTTAATATGCTTAATTATGCAAATCCATAGGTCACTGCCAACTACAATATTTGCACACCATGCCAATGATCCCACAAAGATAGTGGAAGTGTTGAGAGCAAGCTGTAAGGTTATTGATACAACTGCACCTATGGAGATCATGTAGCTTTGCATCATGACATTTTGTTTTTTAAAATATGGATGAAGTGTGCAGTCATCCATTAGAATGACTAATGCTATATTAGGAATAAAAAGCATAGGATATTTTTTGATCCACATTACTCCCTTACCTTCTTAAAATCTACTCCTTTTTATGTTTCATTTTCACATTTTGATTAGTGTGGAAGTGCACAGCTATCACCATAGTGCTATCCAGACATCTTATTTGTCATATTGAGTATACAGAAACAAGAAGCCCTTTCCTACAAAAAGAATCAGAGAAAAAAATGAAATTAGTGAAGTGCCTCACAGGTTAAACACCAGGGAATATATATCCAGCCATTCTTTCAGAGTCTTGCCACTTGTAAGCAAGTTATACAGAAGATGGTAAGAGGGAGGAAGAAACCAATAAAGGTGGCCAAATGTACATGTAGGGAAGTAGCAAAATTGGGGGTAACATTAAGTTGGATGAAAATTGAGAAGAGAGGGAAAGGAAGTACATTTTCAAGCAAAATGCTTTTGGGAAAGAAGCTTTTGAACAGTGAGCACTGTTTTAACGTGCTTTGCCTATCTCCATAATGAACTTTTCCTTCTGCTGGGATCCATCTGCAGGTTAGGAGGAACATCTGAGTCACGCTAACTTTTCAAGTCAGGAGAGGTAACAGTATGCTCTCAGAATGTCACATCCTTTTCAGTCTTTTGCCTCATTAGCAACCAAATCTGTTAGAGTGCACCACTTAGGAGGTCTTTTAACTTCATAGCATATCCATTGCCTTTCATGCAGATGTTTTGCATGCTGAAACAGTGCCAGAGAGATTTCTGAGAAATCTCCATCTGTTGTATGACATACTGAATGCCATGAAGTAGCTAAATCCCTTATCCAGTCTGACTTGCCAGTGAGATGACTCTGTAGACAAATGTGAAACTGTGTGGGCTGAATTTCTCCTCCAGGCACATTTCCACTGAATGCAGTTCCTTTTAGATGAACATGGGTCCACAGAATGGCAGAAAGTCTCTTCCTCCTTGAAGTCTTGTCTTTGCACTGTTGATGATCTGACTTCACACTGAGCAGACTGGTAGCAGGTGGCATTTCGCCTTCGGGGAAAAGTTTTACAAGATGAACTGGAAGAGTTAAAAAAGGATGAGCCAGACTTCCCTGTATAGAAACAATTATTTTTCTTCAGAAAACACTCTCAACACTTGCTTGCCCGTCAGGCTGATGAAAGAGGACTCTGACTCAGATCAAGGGCTTTGGAAGGCTACTACTAGTACTGAGTAGTTACATAATTTCCTGCCTGTGGAAACAGTGAGGTACAGCTGCCCTGTGCCTTTGAAAGGATGGTAAAATGTTGTATTTGGAAGGTGGTACCAAACAGATGTTAACAGGAATCTAGCAGAGGATTTGCTCTCTGAAGAATCACAGCACTGACACAATTTATAACAGATTTTTGTTTTCCTAATGACAGGTAGACAAATTTGAAAATAATGTTGTCCTGGATATTGTCAAGTTCTGCACATTAAAGACTTTCCAGGAAACCCAGGTAAAAAAAAAAAAAAAGACAAAAAGAAAAAGAAAGTGCTCTTGTATTTCATATTTCTTATTTCATATTTAATATTTCTTATCCTTTTCTTCTCCAGCTGGGTAGTTGTTTCATACAAGTACCAAGAAATGAGTTACAGTACATACTGTACTTGTAGCTTATGCATCTATTATTTGTGCAGATTTTTTCCGGCAGTAGATCATTTTGGGTGGGATTTGGTTGCCAGCTAGGAAAAGAAAGAAGGAAAAACAAAATAATGTCCCTTAGGGCAGGTGTTAGTAATAAGCAGAACATTATTGGTGCAGGGAGCAGCATCTGGGTTTGGTGGTGTCACTGACATCTTCTTTGAACATGTCAGTGCAGAACTACTACAGGATCCACAACTCCAGCATGCAGTTAGGGTTAGGTAAAGGGATTGAGCAATCCTGCAATGGTTGATGTTATATAACTTGTATAACTGTGCCCAGGGAACAGAGATGTAACTTAATCTCACAGCAGTAATTCTTAACACTATGACTGCCAAGGGTCATTTGCTATTCCCTTTAAAAACCTTCATTTTGCAGCTAATTTAGAACCCAGACATTTTAATTCACAGCAGGATAAAGCTTGGCATAGACACTGTTTTTTGTTTTGTTTTGAAAGCTTAAATTAGTTAGATAACAATAAAAAATATTATATAATTCTAACTATAGTTAGCATTAATTTAGACCCAGACAATTCAAAAAAGTGAAATGAACTTGGTGGTTTTGGACTTGCATTTTCTTGTCTTAACATGGGTTCAATTTATATTTCATATATCATTAAGTCAGTCACTGTACTGGAACCCTTTTTCTTTGTAGTCCATCTAGTGCTCTGTTTATATTTAATTTACATCCCATTAATTTATATTAAATCTGAAACTTTAGTTCTGGTTCTCAATACCTAATAATGGAAATGTTGAAAGAAGGACTAAATTATTTTGCTTCATACAACCAACTTCTTTCGTTCTTGGTCTACAGATTATTTTCCACTCATTTTATTTTCTTAGTAGTGTTCACCATTACTTTACAGCAGCATTTTTCACTTTTGATTGTCATCTACCTAGAGATGCTATAGTGCCACTCAATTGTAAAGATTCTAAAGTACATGGAAAGAGTTGATTGGAGCCCCAACTGATTTTCTGTTTAAAATGCACTCTTCTTTTAAATTACTTTTTACTTTATCATTTCCATTTTGACATCTAGTCAACAGTAAAAACATGAACTTCCCAGAACTTGGCAATCTTGTGTAAAGCAACACATAACAGAAGATTTGTTTGATTGAAATCATGTAACTGGATATATTAGATAATTACTTAATTCAGACAGATTACACCTGGCCTGTGGTCCTGAGCAAAGCTGCATGGTCACAGGGAAATCAATTGGGTGGTGTGTTCCACAGCTCATCCCCAAATGAAGGCTGCAATATTTTGTGGGCACAAATGACATATCTCATGATAACAGATTGATCAAAGTGTAACACAGTGGGAAATAGAAGCCAAATTTTCAACCTATTTCTACCCCTATTGCACCATTTCAGAAGACCAGGTGTAGTCAAGGTATAGGCTAAGGAATGCTTTGTGCTACTCTTGTCAAAATAGCCATGAACCTGGACATAGAAAATCATGAGCAAGGACAAAGCTTATTAATCCCTTTTTTTTTATAATCTACAGAACTTCAAGGAAAACACTTGTAAAACATGGAAATGCAAAAATTCATCAGTGTACCACAAAGAAGTTAGACTTTTCTCCCGTTTCTCAGACAGCCTCAATAAGTTCAGCAGTACTTTTTCCAAGATGGAGTTTGAAAAATAGAATTTAGAATTGTATGTATGATTTTCCAGTTGAGCTGGGATGGCTAATTTTTTGTTCACTTTTAGCTCTCATACTTGAGGCTTATGAAAAACAAATGAGCTTTGTAAACATGACTACTGAACATGGATCACAGTATGCAGGGGGAGCTTATGTGATGCTGGAGGTTTATATAAAATCAGATTATGGGTGTTTCATGTTTATATGAGTTGAATAAATTCATAACCATTATCTTAACCAAAAAACATGTAAAGGATTACATTATGTAAATGTACTTCCATAACACTGTTGTATTATGTCCTTCCATGCCTTTAGAAAATATTTCATTAATCAGATTTTTCTTACTGTAATTATTTAATTGCTGTTCATGTTTATACCTAATAATTTCTGAATTTACAGGGGGAAAAAAGAAAACAGGCATTCATAACATATGAAACAGACTTTGAGTGCTCGGTGACAAATAGCAAAGGGAGTTAAAAGGCAGAAAATAAGTCAAAACCTGTTGTAATCATTTGGCACCAAGGAACATTTCATTTGTTTTTATGTTCTTGTTTCAATGTACTATAACATTATTAGAGTTGACTTCATAGATCAAGTGTCACTAAGAAAGTCAAATGTCACTAAGAAACTGGATATTTTATTTAGCACTGTAGTTTAAAACCTGCCAGTGAGTCAATATTTATCAGGCACACTACACTTAATATTTTTGTTTTCTACATAGCCTAATTAACACTCAAAAATTGAGAACATGGTCAGTCATCTACTCAATCTACCTTTATTGGTAAGTGTGCATGGATTCAAACTGCTGACTGCCAAAAGCAAGTCAGAGCTATTGTTTGTTTGCCACTATTGTACTATCCATGACAAAATTCAACTTCGGTTTTGGTGCTATTTTTGGACTTTCAGTCTTGGAAATGAAAATTCTCCTGTGTTTTTAAATCTACATTATTAACAAAAATTATCTGAGGCTATTCCATCTGTTTCATGGCCTTCAATGTGCTCTATTTCTTTGCTTAGACACAGAAATAGCAATGGTATTTTCTTTAATATCTATGATAATTTTGAAACTATTTTCTTAGGGGTAGCAAAAATCTTTTTTAGAAAGACTAAGAATCTAAATTCAGCAGCATTCTGAATTGCCTTCCTTTTGGTTTTCATTACCTGATCAATTCCTTGGATTTAAGCTGCATTTAAAATACCAGAAAAAGGCCATGGTAGACCCCACTTCTGAGATTTCCAAGTGACCAGATGAAAGAACTTCAAATCTCACCAAAATGCCTGTCCATTGCCCAACCAATTTTGCAGGCTAGCTCTTGCCAATACTTAGCCAAACCAAGCTGAAATTCCATTTGAAGTCTTTGAAGTCCTTCTGGTACAGTAATTAAAAAGAATGACTTGTTAATCACTCATTAACTCACAAGTACTACTTGTAACCTTACATTGTCACTTTGTGGATATCTCCGTAAGGCTGTTCCATTTTCCTTGGCTCTAGTGTTTTGACATTTGGAATTCTCAGAAGCCGACATCAAGATCTAAATATGAGTAACTGCCTTTTTTTCTTTTTCTCCTGGTGAAACAGGTATGTGTTTTTTCCCTAATTGATTTTATAAAGTTTAGACTTAAAACATTTTGTGTTTGGCCACTGTTATGTCAGAGCTATCTTTGATTTTGCAATAGGAGAACAGACAAGGACTTTTAGGAGATGGAGATAGCATAGAAACAGGAGAAGCAAGGCCAGTATGGAATAGCCCTGATCCAACTCAGTGATGAGTTACTCAAAGAGAGAAAGCCATTGTTGTAAAGGGAGTAACTTTTGAGAGCCCTTCTTTTGGCTTTGTTTTTAATAGATGTTATCTGATATCACTCAAATATAAGAGACAAGGGCAGGAAAAAAGGGTATAAGGATGAGTCATCAGGCAAACATTCCAGCCTTCCTGTGGATCAGAAGAATTCCTCTGAGGTCAGCCACAGAAACCTCCATCTGTAACAACAGCCCAAGAGAGAGCCAAGAGCACATGGAAAGGATCTGTAAAGTGCAAATAGTTTCTTTTGAGACCTGAAGTCCCTCATCTGTTCTGGTGAAGACAAAAACGTGGAAAGGAGTCCACAACTGGTGACAGAAGTTGTTAAAGCCAGCATCTTTCCTATGAAACTGTGAAGAGAGTAAGAATGCTGAGCAAATGTGACGGCTGTTTCCAAAACATCTGAAGTTACAGAGAAAGCATGTGGGCTCTTATATTTAGCCTTTGTCATAATACAAGAAAGATGGTGTGCTGATGAAATTGAAGGGTAGCAGATGTCAAACAAAAAGAAATGTTCTCAGAGATCATGATTAACTTGAGGCACCCAATGACACTAGACATCACTGAGGTCAACAGCTTAAACCTAGGCAAATTGGAAAAAAAAAAGAAGTGAACACCCTGGTAGCTACACTCATGTCTAGCTCCAGGGTTTCCCCATTCTGCAGAGTGCAACTGTTTCACATAGTATTTGACAGTAAATTTGTTAAGAAGTTTAAAACAAATAAAGCAAGGTCATGCTTGCAGAATGGGACCTTAAAGTAGGATTAAAAACTCACTTTAAAAATTGTTATAAAAATGGCAAAACTATCTGTAACAGCTGTTTTCAGAACTTTGTAATAGAACATTCATTGAAAATTGCTGTTGTAAATTTTATTCTGATTTCGTAGGGCAGCCCTTACGTTCCTGCTGTTGGATTTCAGGTAGAGGAGGAATGCATCTGTTGCCCTTTACATGAGTCTACATTAACAAGCTCACTAACTGCACAGACATTTGCTAAAATTTTAAGAAAAACAAGGACTGAATTCTATGTTTAATGTTCCAGCTGTCTACAGATTGAAGAAAAAAAGTAAAAATTCAAATGAGCTCACTAAGAATAATGAATTCTGGCTGAAAACCATCTGGGCAAGAACAGAATTTAAAATCTGGAGTTACTCTTAGTACTGAGTCTGATTCCAGAAAAGCTTTAGTATGATTCCAGGAAAAATCTAATTTCCCTGCTGTTGTTTTCTCTGGGAACTACTTTTTAAAACCAGTTGTACCCATGCCATCCCTTTCAGAAAATGGTTTCAAGTAGATATAAATGAGGATAAGATTTTGACCAGTATTTTTCCTTTTGAATGTCCTGATAATTGGCTCAGGCTTTATGAATACAAGAAACAGTAAATGCCCCCAATAATGTATTTTTTAATCTGAAAACATATCAGTGGAATTGAAAACCTGTACTAGTGTCTAAAAACTAAACTAAGAAACACCCCCCTGCAAAATGGAACAGCAGGAGGTGTGTTTACTCCTCCTAACTGGGCCTCCAGTTTACAATAAGTAGGGAGTACTCTAAGATTAGGAATGTGTTTCTTTGAGATGCTATTTACTGCTGAAAACTTCTCATTGGAGCCTCTTGCTCCCTCAGAAGGACTTTAATGGGGTGTTGCAAAAAGAGAGCAGAGATCTGTCCAAAGCAGGTAACACTGAACAGTGCCAGAACAGATGCAGAAGGAGCAAAAGTACTGACTTACCTGAAATATTTGGCATCGGTCTGAAATGAAGGATATATATGACCAAACAGGTGAGTTCTGTGCAGTAGGTCTGGATTTACATACTGGAATAACTTGACTTGGACCAAGCTGAATGTCAAATCCACAATGTACTGAAAGCATATGGATACATCTGAAGCACTTAAAAACATACTGCATGTAGAAACTCAGGTTTACCTAAGCAAAAGAGGAAGTTCTCTGTAAGGTAAGTTGATGTAACAGATGCTTCTGTCAAGTAAATCCCTTAACTAAGACTGAGGACCAGACTGGACTCAAAAATATTCCATTAATATGATAAATAATCCATTATTAATCCATTAATCCATAAAGAAATCATTTTTTTATGTCCACAGTACACAAAACTGCAACGAAATGCCCCCTAATAACTTTATATTGTTCAGTAGAAGTGACATGAGGATGTGAAAAGTTCCAATAAATTGTGAAAATGTTAGCAGACATAAAAGTGCATTAAACGAACAACCCAAGAAAATATGAAGGGAAAAATCTTATTTTTAATGGTATGATCTCATAGCCAAAGGATCAGTGTAATAAAACTTTCAGTAATAACAATGAAAAAAAATTTTGTGAAAAATCATCTGACATATTGTAGGTCAAATGACAAAGCCAACAAAGAGCAGAGGAAAAGAAATGCCTGACCAGTGACAATAGAAGGATGTTGTTACAGTTTGTAAAGCAAAAACAAATAAGAAGTGGAATAAATTAGACACACTGGAATGGAAAGAAACCCTATGCAGCAAATGGCTTTTAAATATGGAAATATTGTGACTGTCACCATGTCAAAGAAATGGTGATATGGCCCGTGCAACAGTGCTAGGCTGTCTTCCTGAAAGAACATTCAGATATAAGCTAAAGAATTAATTTTATTCCAAGACAAGTGAATGCCTAGTACAACATAAAAAACTACAGAAAAGAAGTCTTTTTGATAAATCACCAGTGCATGTTGTTTGTAGATTAGACCATATGCTCACACAAAGGAAAAACATTGCCCAGAACTATTTAAATTGCTACCATTACATCAGCCCCGAATTATAAAAATAGTAGAGAACCTTTTGCAGATAAAGTCATTTGTAATTCAGCAGAAGGAAATGGATTGCACAAAAACATTGTTGCAACAGAAAACAGGCTTTTATTGCCCCCCCAAGGTCTTGGAATATTAGCAGGGGTTTAGTGAATGCACTCACAGAACAAAAATGCAAGCAATACATTTTCCAGGAAGCATCCCATTGACTTTGCTACCAAATTTGGAAATGATCTTGGAACAAGAGCTGGAAAATTGAAAATAAATAAATAAAAAGGAAACATCATTATGAAAAGGCCAAATAAATGAAAATATGCAACTTATTAGAGCCATTGAAAAAACTCTGAGCATCACAAAACAGTCACAAAGCATAAGAATGAAAAGGTTGCTTTTGACAAATATATTTCAACATTTTAGAGAAAGAGGTGCTGTTTTAGAGAAAGAAGCAGTGATAAAATAAAAATCAAACCATGCTACATTTTTCTACAATAAAGAGAGATTTTTCAACTTGGTTTTAGGGACATTTTTCACAGAAAAATAAAACTCTCAGCTTTGTTAAAATGAAGATCTACAGAGATTGTGTTATTGTCTTTGAGAAAGATGGGAAAGATCAAAGGAATTGACAAGTTTCTGAGCTATACTGATAAATATTATGGGCTATAGGTTACACAATTTGGAATGAAAACAGATCAACAATGGACCTTTTTAAAAAGAAATGGGTGTCACATCCATTTTATATTTCTTTGTCTCATAAAGTTCATAGCATTTTAAACATTATTTACATTTTCCTTTAATAATTTTAATAATTTTAGGACATTTATTTAACTATATGAACTATTTATTGAAAGGGGAATTTTCATTTTTGAAAAATAATTTCTGCCTGGAAAGAAAGTGCAAAATAATTTCGGAGCTAATTTCAGGAGCTCTGTAGACAAATATTTCCTATAATGTTACAGGGAAGTAAAATGGATCATTTAGGCAGTAGGAAATTGAAGACAACTTTAAAATTGCTAAGCAGACAAACAAGGGATGTGTTCTATTCCCAAAATACTATTCTGTTCCCAAAGTTCAATAAGTCAAATCATCACTCTGTGATTACTTCTTCTGCTGTCTCTTGCCTGCATTCTCATTATGGATTACGTGGTCTGAGACAGATATTGATCCTTATGAATCCATATGATATGTCACAGAAAATTTCCAGTATTAAGTGCAATCTAAAAACACTAAATAAATAAATAGGGATAAAACCATTTTTAATGTATTTAATGTAATTTAGGTATGCTAAATGTCAGATGTTCGGTGATAAACATTGAAATAATATCTTTCCCTTGGCTAGCATTGGATTGCAATTGTCCTCTTAACAAATTTCTAAAATCGTTGTGGAATATGTGAAAAACAGCCAGTAAAGAACTCAGTGTAAACACTTTCATTTGTGAAAAGCAGATGTGTTTCTCTCAACTGGTACTGCAGTAGAATAGCACCGGACACCTAGCCATGAAGAGGAAGTTCTTTGGGATTTATCAAGGCAGCTGGGAAAAGTTTTTAGAGTAGAATGGTCTTCCGGATAGCAAGAAGCAAGAAGCTGGCTACTCCTCTCTTCATTCACAGTGACAGAACAGAAAATAGCCAAAAGCTATTGAAAATACTTATGTTAATACACAGGAAACCTTGAGAGCTTTTTGTAGTTTAATAGTTTTCTGAAGGATAATTCCCTTTGCTTTGTCATTTTGGCTTCTCTGCCAAGTTTTTCTGAAGCCAGTCCAGAAAAGACAGAAAAGTTCACATCTAGTACTTATATCTGTATTTCTTGAAGATGAAAGGTCAAAAAATAGCTAAGTTTTGTCATCAATAAAGGCTTTTTTATTTATAGACTTGTTTATTTGTTCCACAGGTGCTACTCAGTGTGGCCATGGCTCATTGTCAGAAAATAAATAATAAATAAATGAAAAAGGAAAAAAGGACTCCTACTGAAAGAAAATAATATTTTTCTCCTCTCAGTAGGTGATTTTCTCTGAGGTCAGCCAGGTATGTGGGACTTTTTCTTTTTCCCACAGTACTGTGATTTGTTTCCTGTTGATAGGAAATGTTAACATTTGTGGCAGGAATATCACTTGCTTTGGAAATTGTAATATAACTAGTGCCCTGAATCAGATTTTGTTTGAATTGGTGAAAATATGGAATAATCCCAGAAATAAAAGGCTGGGGAAAAAAATGACAGAGAAAAAAATAATTGCTACAATTTTGAATTATCACCTCATCGTTTATTAATTATGTGCAATAGTTAAGTCTAAGATATCTGAGATATGTCAGAAGCCAACAGTACTTTTAAAGAGCAAATGGTACTTTTAAAACCATTCATAGAGTCTTAGTTTAGCAATCTTGATGGTAGAGAAGATCTAAAATGCTCACTGTCTCTATAAAATAAATGCATATACAAAATACAGGTACTACACAAATCAATAAGTAATCATGTTCAAATAAAAGGAACAAAATCCTAGCAATGAATTTATCAGGCCTTAATTATATGTAGCATAGAAAGACAATGGTTTTCCAGAGCCAGTCAGCTACTGTGTGTTCTTGGTATTTGTGTAATCAGTAACATTTATAAAAAATGCTACAGTCTAAACCCTAAACCTTTTAGAAGGAATGTGTAAAGAAAAGTGTTCCAGCCACACAATGCTCTGAAAAGATCTGGTCAGAGAGTCTGGAAACACAAACAGGAAGATGTTTATGAAATAGTGAAATAGGTACTGTGTTTTGTTTTTTAAAAAATTCTCTTTACTACACATGCCCATTTCACAGTGTGCAAAGCCAGCAGCAGACAATAGAGGAGCTACTGTACTCCACAGAAACACAAGAGAAAGATCCCAGGTGTTAAAATGGGCATAATGGAAATTAGAAACATTCACATTCCCAGATGTTGTACTTTCTCTAGCAGAGAGGACATCTTCCCTTGAGCAAACAGATCAATTGTTAAAACAAGGCCACTCTTCAGGTTGCTGCACCTGGTGGTCATTTATTTTCTTACATATATTATGCTGGTCATTACTTTCATTCTACAAAGTTGTAATTGTCATTACACACTGCAACCTTTTTCCAGAGGGGCTAGGCCAGGTGTTATTTGGGACATATTATCATACATTTCAGACTAATACGTTTGACATATTTTTAGTTAGTCATCGGAAGGTATCAGTAAAGATCAGTGCTTTGGAAGGTGTGTTTTTACTGTGAAAATAAAAAATACCCCATGCATGGGAACAGGCTGTTCAAACCTTTGCCTTGCACTTTTTACACTTCCTTGCAGTCCCCTCTCAGATGTTTTTTTCCCTCCCTGAGCCTCTTTGGAGGCCCCTCTTCTCTCTTTGTCCCTCCAGTAAGCAAGGTAGCTTTGCCCCCGAAGTTCCCAGCAGCTGACTTATTTGTTGGCACAATTCCTGCCACTGATCTCACTCGACAGCTGCGCAGATACAATGGGCATGCCTCAAGTGAATTTAAACTTGTAATGGTTCCTGAAACACCTGGGGCTTAATCTGTTCCGTATTTGAAGCCCTCAAGAGGACAGAGCACATTAATTAATGCCCATTGCTCTGATCATCAGCCTAGGACTAGACAAACTCTGTGTGTAGAGCTGTCCTGAAATAGAAAGACAGTTTTCTGTGAAAGACAAGCTGACACAAAATCCTAGGAACATATCACCACAGCCATTGATTTCTCTGGGTTATAAGAGACATTTTTCTTCTTTTCTGTACAGTTCTAAAAATCTAGATTTTTCCTTTTTCTTTTTTCTTTTGCTTTTTGTTTTGTTTTTGTTGTTGTTGCATACCGTAGTCTGTAGAGAGGATTTAATAGAATGCTTTTAGTTTTTTATTAATGAAAACAAAATACTGGAGCAGCCCTTCCCCCACTCTTCCTCACTGAAAGGGTGTTTTTACATTTAAATGCCAAGGTGAACATGTCTGAAAGCAGGTTGTTGTTGCTGGTTTTGTCATTAGTTGGTTATTACTTCATTTTGTCTATAACCCCTGTCCAATTTGCTTCTATCTCAACTGTGCTCTCTAGTCAGATGCTCACTGTTGGTGGAGTCTTCTCAGCCAAACACAGAGGTGTACAGGGTCATGTTTAATATGCTTGCCCTGGTCTTTTCTCATTACCCAAAAAAAGGAGTTCAGGATAACTGACCCACTCAATCAACCCAACAGGAACTGCCTACATATTTCTGCTTCAGCTCACAATCTTAATTGTACCATGTTAGGTATATTGTTCTCATATTCTTTGCTGAGGACATGTTAAGTTGCTCTCCGAAGTTTTAAGTTACTGTTATATCAGATTGTTCAAAACTAGATGATGTTCGTATTTCCAGATACTTCTGGGTTTTATACATACTTAATAAAAATAGAACAAAGAAAAACAGTGGAAATACACCAATGTAGAGTCAAGAACCATTATACCAGAGATAAATTTTAGCCCAATTTCTCCGGAGAAAACTGTTGATCAGTGAAGAGTGTGCTCCCTGCATTAATTCTTTAATGTTTCACTGCACAGTCTGTCTATATTGTACAGAATGCAATTCCTATTTAAAGCCTAACACCAAATCCTATTCTCTTTGATGAAACAGGTGATTCTTTCAAAAAGCATTCCTCAAATCTAAAGGCATTAATAGAAAACTTGAGTGACTTAAGCATTTATGTAGCAGTCATGCATATGCAGTATGTATACACAAAATACTATGCCTATATTCTGATGGAGACAGATTACACTTTCTGCTTTAAAATAACCCCTTTGGCACTTTTGAGATGCTGCAATGTTACAAAGTGTTGCTATTTTCCAGTGAGCAAGGGAAAGTAGTAAGCAGATGCAATACTCTTTTCCTAACTGTTGATCCCATTTATTCCGTGCACAAGGTAGAAGGAAACCTATTTTCAGAAAATGATAACAGCTTTGAAATACAGTTCAGCTGCAAGTCATGCTTACTTACTAGCTGAAAAGAGTTTTCAGTTCATTTGGTACAACAATAATAGTCAAGGTTAGAGAACCATTTTTCTCCC
The DNA here is from genome assembly GCA_026770055.1 of Myrmophylax atrothorax. Taxonomy (NCBI): domain Eukaryota; kingdom Metazoa; phylum Chordata; class Aves; order Passeriformes; family Thamnophilidae; genus Myrmophylax; species Myrmophylax atrothorax. The sequence continues at coordinate 60,294,942 of JAOXXN010000446.1, forward strand.
TCCTAAATATGTCGTAGCATCAGCATGATTTTAACAAGACAGCTCTCCGTTTTTATTTCTTTCACTCATTCCTTAGGTTTGTTGCCAAGAGCAACACAAAGAATGCACCAGGGTGTCATAATAATCCTCCATTAAATCCCTAGTATTTGAATTTTAATGCTATAATTCAACAGCTGACAAAAGCCCATTGAGCAGGTCTAAGGAGAGGAAAAGAGCTGGTCCCATTTTCTCAGGGGGTGATGCTATAGCAACATGGAATGAATTTGGGGTCAGGGAACAAGCTGTCTCCAAGCTTTGTTTGCATTTCCTGGCTAAAAGTAGAATCTGGTGTTATAAATTTTACCAAAATAAGTGGTTATTTGGAGCTGCATGAAGATCATTCACTCTGTAAAAATGTGTGCCTTGTAAAAAAAAGCAGAGACAACAAAACCAGCAGCCAGCAAGACAACAAACTATTTTAGAAAGTGCCAGTCTAAGAATTATTTCCCTCTTCCTTCTCCTGTTTCCCTACCTCTCAGCACAAACCCTGCACCAGAACTTGAAATGATGCAACACACTAAGTCCATTTTAAACGAATAACACAAAGACAGCAAAGTCAGTAACAGTGGAACTGAAACATCTTAGAATCATCAAAGACCTGAGAAAAGTCTGGTATGTCATTTATTATGCTTAGCTGTCCCCGCACTGAAGGCTTTTGTGCTCTGGGGAATGTTGTTTGGTGGAGACAAATGAATACACCTGGAAGACAATTGCCCATTGTGCCAAACAGTGGTCACTGGGTGCAGCAGAGCCCTCTGCCCCCACCCCTCCTCCCAGTGCACTCCTCTTCACTCAGGGCTGAAGTCACCATGCAGTTGTTTTCAGAGGGTTTAGTGGAGTTCAGAGCTCAGGGTGTCTGTAGGTAATACAGCACATTGGCAATTTCTGTGTTTCTCACTGTATTGAGAGGCATATTTTAAAGAAGAGGGCTGATGCATTCTTCTTCACATTTATAATAGCCAGAGATTCATTAGGTAATAGTGATACAATGAGATATAAAAGAATAGAAATAAGATATGCAATTCTCTGTGTGGACATTTGACACTGAAGCTGTATTTGAGATCATTGAACTTCTTTCTCCATTTTTCACCTTTGAAATCCACTGCTGATCACCTGTAGGCAGCCACCAACCCGGCTGCTCCACCACTGGAGCCTGCCACAAAGATGTCTCAGTTCTGGCACTTCTCGCTCAGGCTGTGAGATCGGGGACACATCAGCACAGGGATCCTGGCTATTAACAGCCTGATGTAAGGTGGGTGCAGTGTCTTTGCTAGGAGAAGTGATGCAGACAGAGTGGATGACGGAGGAACTGCTGTGACTGTAGCGTAGAGGAGTGACACAGACGGTTCTGATGCCTTTGAAAGGTAATTTTATAGGTCAGAGCAGGATGAATAGGAGCTGGCACAGCAGCAGCCACTCTTGCAGCTGGTATGTCTAACAGCTGCTTGGTCCTGCAGGTGGTGGTGGTGGAGTACAAGGCATCTGAAGTAGAGGGGAGTACCATGCATCTTACTAAAGGGGTGGCATTTTCTATCTCTCACACAGATCCCTCTGACAAGGGTTTTGTACACAGTAAGAGGTTTAGGAAGTCTTCCTTCTGCCCTCATCCTCCAGAGCCCAGTAGCAAAAACTTTGTATAAGAAAAACACAGCTATGTAATGTTGTGCTCTACAATTTTCAGTCTTTCCTCTTGCATGCCTCTGGATGGGGGAAGCCACTGAGGAGTCAGTGAACTCCTCCTCTCTTCAGCACACATCTGTGACACAACAGGAGCTCCCTGGTTTTGTTTGTCAATAAATTCATTACAACAAATTATTGTTCTTCCAAGACTGCATTTCAAATTTATACTGACCAAACTTGCATTACAGCTGCTACAGGTAATGCATGTGATGACTCTTGCTAGGCTGTCCACTTGCTGCATTTTGGAAGTGGTACATCCACTTCTAATCTGCAGAGTGTATGCATCCATTTTCTGTCTGCTATTATACCAATATCATTAAGCTGCTTATTCACAGTCTTTAAAAACAGAGAACCTCGTGCCTGCATTTTCTTTCTCTTTCCCATGTTTGTGAATTGCTTTCTAGTTCAGTTTTGCTTTATCTAAGATGAACAGATCTTATGAAAATTCCATTCTTTCACCCTATAGAGAGCCATTTTTCAATAGAAAAGCTGTGAGCACTGGAGCCCCACTCCAAAAGAGTTCAGCTCACTTGACTTCAGGGTCTTTAGAGCAGGAATGATTCCTGTCAGCCTGCTAGATCTAAAAGGGAAGCAGTTCATGTGCAAACAGCTTTCCATCATTATCCTGTGAAGAATCCCACTGGGACAATAAAGTGTAGCCATAGGAGAAAATTTTTGCAGTAATGGCATGTCATTCCCTTGATCCTCTGCTAAAGTGTTCATTTTTGTTATAGATCAGGCAAGAAATATGACATTTTATTGTCTGAGATTTCCAGGCAAGCATTCCTCAATGGGGTGCAGTACTCATTGGGTAATACTCTACAGTCCCATTCTAGAGAAAAAAAGAAACACTGCTGTCATAACTTTAAGCCTGGCAAGCTATAAATTGTGAAGGTCCTTTGATAGATATTTTTTATTTAGTGCCCTTTGTGTGACTGAACTAATTTACATACAGAGCTTATTACATTTATATATTAGCCACACTGATTCTGGTTATTCCAAGCAAAGAAGAACAGAGGTATAGTTTTAAAAGGCTTGCAAATGTTTTGGTACACTTTTCCTGTTCTGGAATTGGGAATTCTGTGGATAAAATTAAAATCTCACAGCTTGAATTAGGGATCTCCTGACTTTTGCAGTAAATACCCTTTTGTGGTATAATGTTGTCACAATGTTTCTGAATTGATGGCTGCCTCTGGCAGCAAAATTTATAGATCCACACAAATGGCATTGCTTGTGATGTGCAATTCTTCAGTGAGCAGCATTTCATTATATAAGTACAGGTGCTGCTCTCCTGGTCTAGATGCACTTTGAGGTGTTTGGAGGAGCAGTGTGCTCAGGTCTCCAGCAAGTCAAATACCCACATGCAATAAATTTACTGAAGATCATAGTAATCAACCCTTAGAAGCTGCTTGAAGACTTCTTTAGTTTACAACATTGATGTCAGCAATAGGTCTTAGAATTGGTAAAATAAATGGCTTCAGTATAAATGAGATATATGTGTGTTGGAGAAGGAGCGCTGAAACTGAAACAGAAGGGAAAAAGATGAACCAGCACTGAGAACAGCTCACTGCATTTGGTGTGGTGGGTATGTCTAAGCTGCTTTTGCTCACTCTGCTGTGGGTTGTTTATGGACAGACATGCATCAGCCTCAATGTAAAGGCACCTACTTCAGCAGCGCAAGATTAGGCTGGTGCTAAGCTGTAGCTGCCGAGCTGAGCTCTGAAACCATAGTGATTGTATTTCAACTACCTACAATTTTAGTGAGTGTAGAGTACAAATATTCTTTCAAAAGTTTGCACATCGCTGTCTCTGGAAGTCCTTTTCCATCCCTTGCTAGCTTGGTCCCAATCCTGTGCATTGATCTTAGTTCTGTTTCAGATCTGCTCAGTTTTGTTTGACATTAGAATCCTTTATATTTTTTGAAAGGCAAGAAGCAATACCACAGGCAGATTTGGCCAGTCGATCTTTGACTGCCCTTATAGTTCTGAGTACATTTCTTCCCAAAGGCATTCCTGTCAAAATAACTGATTTCCCTTTTTGAAAGACATAATAGCTTTAGGGAAAACCCCCAGATTTTAGAAAAGACAATGGATGGTACACATATAAATAATCTGATGCCCAGAATGAAGTCAGCATTGAAGTTCACAGTCAAGGGCTCTCAGGATCTACCTCAGTGTCTCCTTTCAAGTTTTCCATGGTCCACTACACATAGTTATCAGAGAAAGGAATCCTTTTGCTAGGAAATGCCAATCAGAATCAAATCTGTGGTCACAAGTACATCTTTGTGCTTTCTCCTCCTTATTGACTATTTCCATGACAAGCTGAATTACTTCTTTGGGCAGAGAAGTTGCAAAATCTAGCTGGGAAGCAGAGGCCTCTTCACACTAAAGGTGCTGCTGAGGCATGTAGATATTCCCAAAGAAAGACTATTTTCCTTGTAAATTTATTTAACAGTCTCTATGCCTCATTCCCATGAAGAAATCTGACCAAATCTGACAGATGAAGAGAAGAAGGTATCATAATACCTTTCTGAATTAGTGAAAGCAAGGAATATTACAGGCAGGACATTTATCTGGTGGCATATAAATAGTAAATCTATGGTAGTACCTTGCTTGGAAAGTCTGACCTACTCTTTAACAAGTGGACTAGCTGAGGAAAATCCAGAGGGAGAGTGATACAGAGTCTTTTAAGCATGCCAAAGGTGAAGAAATGTAAATTGAAGATACACTGAACATTCTTACATAAAGGGTAATGCAGGACTGAGACAGATTATCTGAGAAGTATTAGGAATATCTATTAGTGGAGGTCTTAAACACTTGCCAGGTTGGACCTAGGCATTCCAGAACCTCCCTTGAGGCATGGAGTGGAACAAATGAGTTCCCCTCCTGCACTTTTGTGGTGGTGTGGGATTTTTTTAACCTCATCACTGAATGGGTGCCTATATGGTCTGTGTTGTTTAATGGCAGGCATATGGCTTCAAGTATCTCTTGATTATACTTCAAACAGCAGAGCCTTTCCCTAATAATGTTCTCAATAGAACTACTCTTCCATCTTAACTCAGTTCTTCCTGGATAAGAAGGAGCTCTGTTATTTACTTTCAGCATCTTGGTGGTTACATGTTTTTTTTCATTTCAGGAGTGGATTTGGGGCCTCCCTGTAACCTGTGGGTGTGAAACACATAATCCTGATCCATTTTTCTAATCCATCAGAGACCACTTTTCAGGGGACATATGTACATATTTTTCCAAACTAGAGATGAACGATAGCAAAGGATACCACAACAAGGTATAAGATATCTCAAAGAGAACAAGAAACATATTATTTCCATTTTTTACGGTTTGTTTGGAATTTCTTGGTGGCAACTGTGGCCAGTTAAACTCAGTCTCCTGATGTTACTTATCTGTCAAAGGAAAGGAAAGTTATTTCCCATAATGAAATCAGCAGATGTGAATTGTGCCCTTAAAACTGAATGTCAGGTCAAACAAGTACTTCTTGAGGGCGAACAGTACAAAAATTAGATTAAGAAAAACTTAAATGACATTTCTGGTTTAAAAAAGTTGGTATTTCATTTTACCCTTTTCTCAGAACCAACAAATTTCATTTCTGACAGTAAGTTTTTGTGAGGAAGATAGGAAGTTATTGCAGTACTGAAATAATTAAACATTTTGCTCTGAGCCCATGCATCCATGTGAATGAAAGATGATTTGGTGCTCTGTCTGTGTACTGAGAAGGGCAAGCATGGACTCAAGTCATGCCTAACAACAGCTACTTCAGTGTGGGTAGAGAAAGTGCTCCTGTGTTTCCATGTGGGAAATCCTGGACTGGAATGTATGTATATATGCATTGTACAGATGGCTAACACATGTAATCAGGAATTGATTTGGGTGCATCAGATTAGATGCACAGATTAACTCCTGCGTGTATGTGAAGTGAGCCCAGCATGTCTGTAGAGTCAGTTTGCACCAGTGTTCTGGGCACTGGTCCAAGACATCTGGACACACAGCAACACATTGATAGCTACTACTGTTGTCTGGTCTGGCAGCAGGACACCCACTAGACCTTCTGGACAAAGGACCACATTCCTATTTCCCAACTGAATTACATTTTGGGCTGAATTAAAGGAGATGACATGTCACAGAAAGTAGGATAACTAATTGCTCTAGACAAAGGAAAAACAAACAAAAAGTCCCTATGTTCACATCATTGCACAAATGTCCAGATGTAATGGGTCTAGCTGATATGGAGTTGATTTTTCCCATAGCAGCAAAAGAAAAAGGTGAAAGGAAGGAGGAAGTGGGGGTCTTTTTTTTTTTTTTTTTTTGCAACATTGGACCTCTGGAGCAAATGCTATGGGTGCTGGAGCCCTGCTTCCCAGAAAGTGGCTGGATATTGCTTGTTGATAGATAGTAGAGAATAAAATTTTTGGTTTTTTTTCTCTTTGCATGGAGAGTATTTTGATTTCACTTTAGTAAACTGCTTTATCCCTATGTGCAAGTTATTTTCCATCTTATTTTCTCTCTCCTGTCCAGTGGTTTGGTGGGCACCTGGCATCCAGTCAAGGTCAACCCACCACACCAGATAAATCATGTATTCTTATGTTTTCTTTGGATTATCATTTTAGATGCCCATTAATTTTGTTTAAAGAAAACTGGTCAGAATAAACATTTTCACCTTAAGTGGTGAGCATACCTTTGTAACTATAGACCTTAAATTGGCAATGAATAATATATCATTGTCATCTGAAAATTACGATCTTTAACTTCTTAATTTGTAAGAGCAGCTCCCATTTTCCCCATCTTGTCTACATGCAAATATAGGACTGGGGTCTTGCCCTCCATGTAGCTCATTTGCATTTGTAGAAGAACTGCAGGAGCATAATCAACATCCTACCTAAATTCAGTAGTAAAAGTAGCTTTCTCTGTTTTATATTGAGAAAGTGATTGTGAGAGTAGGAACAAGCAAGTTAACCTGCCAGAAATCTAGGACAGTCTGTTGCTGTGATGTTGGAGCCTTTAAAGCCAAATGATATATTTTTCCTCAGCTTGGTCAGTCCAAATATCAGATTTTAGGAAGTCTTCATATTTTAGTTTTTCAGCTGCTGTCCAAGCTTTGTGTGTTTATCCTTATATAGAGACAGGTAGACCAATCATCTCCTGAAATAAAATTATGAAAGAAATAGTCATGCCAAGTCAGATTCCAAGGTTTAAGGTTTCTGTGGGGCTTTTTTGTTTTGATTTTTTTATAAATTATTTTTACACACAAGAGAATCGGCCTCACACAAGAGCTGCACTCTGCAGCTGGATCTGCTTCCAAGTCTGAAGCTGAAGGTGGGATATGGACTTTGGATATTTTTAGCCACAAAATATGTGAACTACAAAAGTATGTAAACTACACACATATATTTGCCTGTGCTTTTCAAAGGAATTCTCTTCATTGCAGTAAAAAAAATATTGCCCACAGAAATTTGGCAAAGCAGTAGCCCATGTCCCAACAGATGACTATGGAATGTTTCTGACTGCTCTGCATGCTAAAATGTGTGGTCTTAAAAACAGTGGTAAAATATTCAACTCTAGCTAAAAAAACCCAAAAACCCATTAATTTATTCTCCCCAAAAGCAGACGTAGCATGGACAATAAATAATGTGCTAATAAATTGGACATTCCCTAAATGCTTTTCTCACCTACTGTTTTAAAAATGCAATCAGAGTGGTCCCAAATAGGTCAAACCAGACCATTTGCTAATTAAAGTATTACTTGGGAGAGTCTCATTGATGCAATACAGTGCTTATTCATCACTAATTTCACATCTAACTATGTGCATAGGCCTAGATTCAGGAAAACATTTGAATAAACATTCTAACAAGTTTCTCTTCAAGACAGGGTATAAATGCATATTGTATTTTAATTAAGGGTCTGTACCTGTATTTTTCTATTAGCTAATTCTAACTGCTAATTTGCTTAACATGTAAGCTCCTTGAATGATTCTTGCAAACATGCTTAGTTGTCTTAGACATGGGGACCTCAAGGTTCAGGCTGTTTCAGTATAGCCCAGAATAATCAACATTAAGAGGTACTTCAATCAAATGGAATTTTAAGTTATGCTAAAAGCTAATAACATTCTTATTTCCTTTCTTAAAAGACAACTATTGTTTTATTAAAACAATTATACAAACAGCAGAGTTTTTCATTACTTTACTATCTTTCAATTGATGATCTACAAATATGCTTTAAAGGTGTGTGAATATTGCTATTAAATTTTCCTCTGAAACAAATAGCTACTTACCCTGAATTGTCAATATTCTTAACACAGGATACAATAAATTCCCCTTCTTTTTGAAGAACTTTACTGATTGAATCTGCATTTTCTCAAATTAGTTGTTTGAAAGTATTCTACCTTTGCTCTGAATTGCATGAACTTTCTTCACCACACCACTTGATAGTCTAGGTCTTAAATTCAAATACTTCCTAAATTAAATGGTTGGCTGCAATCATACAGTATTTCTGTGCCTCAATGGAATGCCTGCCAACCATATGCAATTGTCAGCTGTGAATGCTCATCCTCCAATGCTTTTGTTACTCACTTTCCCATCAATCACCAGTTGTATGTCACCTTTTGTACATGTTTACTTATTAACGATGAGTCGACAAGTCTGCTTCAAAAAATGTCTCCTTTTCACTTTTCCAGCTTTTTTTTTTCAAACTTTGCATCCTGAATGGCTTTAGGTCAACTCAGATGCAGTCTAACTAAAACCTATCCTTTATATCTTACCTCCAAACCCCTTTCTGCTCACATTTTCTATGGCTACCAAGAACACCCTTCTTCCTGTAATCCAAACAGACAATCTTTGTTTCTTCTTTTGATTTCCCTCCTCAGAGTCTAACTATAAGTAAACAGTCAGACACACAGAAATTATTTTGTCCATTTCTGGAAAGGGTACAAATATCATTTATTGAAATTCATGATTTTACATAGCTCTGTCCTGCTCTTATTTTGAAAGTGTCCCTTTAGTCTTGTCATTAATTTAATAGTTCATTTTAAGTAAAATTTCACATAAAATTCTCTTTTTATATCACCTTTAGAGAGATTTTACTACAACAGCAATTGTAATGATACCAATAATAATGTCATCATTATACAGGAATTCCAAATCCTTCTTCATAATTCCTTTTCTTCCTCACACATTTTCTTCTTATTTTCTCCTTGTTACTATTACTATTATTCACAAAATAAGTATTTGGAAATAAGAATTGTTAAAGCTTCAGGTCAGGTACACTGTCTTTTTTTGTTGTTCAGCAAAGTTCTGGTAACGCGCACATGTGAAAATACAGAAAATATATGAAACTCTTTGGCAGTCAGGTTTCAGCAGTTAGCATCTTTCTTTGGAGCTGACTCTGCCAAGAGGGTCTGTCCTTGATGTGGAAACAGTTTTGTTGACTTCATAATGCTTTTTTGTTTCGGAGGGAACCCCCCCCCCGAACCAGGTTTAAAATATGTGTTGCAAAGATTCATGAAAGAAATAGTGGGGGTTTTATTGTCAGATTGAACATGTCAAAAGGTGAAACTGCAACTGTGTTCAGCTCTGATTGATAGACTTCGCTGTAGAATATCTGCCTTCATGATTCCCCACGGCTGTTCAGCTGAGAAAGTGTTTTGTGATCAAACCTTCTCTCAGTGGCTTGGGTAACTACAAGGGGAGTCAGGGGATGGATGGTAGCTCACTGCAATTTTATTTGTAATAATTCATTTGTTTTGTTTTGGTTTTTTACTTAAATCCCCGTTTCCTGAGAGGAAAAATCCAGAACTCAATTTGGACCTAACTTTTGTTGAAATTAAATGCAAACTAAGTTTCATGTTACTTTCCAAGTATACCTTTTCTATCCAAGGGTATCAAAACAAACTCAGGAGGAGATACTGCTATTTCTCCTGTAATGGAGGTTTTTCTGGACTGCGGATGTGATTCACATTACCAAAGCTCCAGCCTTCACTCTTCTGCAGGCCTAGTCCCATGCATAAAAAACCCCTTAACTAAGAAGCAAGGTTCCTGATGCAAAATTAGGTACAAACCTTACTGATGCTTCTGCCACAAGTAGAGCTTTCATCAGATCTCACTTTTGTGATGTTTACCTCATGATATTTAGCTCACTGCAGCCTCCCCACAGTGAGCACTCATCTGTCTTCTACTTGTATATCATCTCTCTTTTCAGGTCAACTGAGTTTGACTGAAATTGATTGATGGGTTCAAATGTAATTATACTGAAATGTCTGATAGATGGAGATGCACACAACACAATCTCCAAATCCTTAGTGTTTCAGGCAAGAAACCAGACTAAAAGATTATGAAATAAAATATCCACCTCCACCTTGCCCTCAAAACTGAGGCATAAACAGAACAATCTTCCACACGAAGTTTTTCTTCGGGGGAAAAAAGCTCTGCTACATCCTGGATGCCTAATATGGGTGCTGATATGGCTCATGATTTGATGTTAATATCCCTCCTATTCAGCTGTCATGGTTATTAGTACACAGTGTACAATAACCCCAGGCAGATAAAATATGGTTTTTAACAACTTACTCAAGACAATCACCAAATAAATTTATAGATCATGATTGTCCCATGTAGATCTGCTCCACCATTTGATGTCAAATATCAACATAAATCAACACAAAGAGAGTGGCATAAATATCATCACTGTTTAGGCAGCATTAGCTGTTATCTAACTTTGCATCTTAAGAAACAGATAAAGGGAATCCATTTACTACCTAAAAATGCTCAAACAGTTTAAATTCTGAGCCGTACTTAAACATTGAAAAATCATTAAGTGCTATGAGTTGCATTTCTCTTTGAGCTGTTGCTCTGCCTCTATGGTCATCTTCTTTAGACTTGTGTTTGTTGTACAGGTATGAAAAAGTGCTATGCAGTTTAACCATAAGACTCTTGAAAAACAAGTCTGTGGGGCATGAAGTTTGTATGCCTCTGAAAGGCTCTCTTGTTTTTCTGCATTATATAAATATTGAAGAAAAAAATTAAAGTCTTAAAACTTAGGCCCTGTCATAAAATTTTAACTAGTCAGGTGAAAGATCTTTTCAAAGAAATTTCAGATTTTGTTTCTACAGATTGTATCAACTAGGGG
>JAOXXN010000446.1:60312004-60325044 GCA_026770055.1 Myrmophylax atrothorax
GCATTTTGAAAGCAGGTGCAGAGTAGCAAAGGAAAGAAACTGAAGGAAGAGGAAAAAAAGGGAAGGAAAAATGTTGGTCCAGAGAGCGGGGACGAGAGGCAATGAGACGGCAGGGTAGACACAAAGGTTCTTTTGTCTGATAAAAGTTGTAAAGCTCAGGTCATTCTGGATTTTGTGCCCACTGCTGCCAAACTGTGGAATAAATGTACAAACATTTCAAAATATCTTCTTTCAAGCAAACAAATACCAGATGAGAGAATCTCTTGTGTTTGGTTTTCAGTAGGTGATTGGTGTCCCCAAATCATCTTACGATACTATGTAGTATCCAGATACTTGATACACTACTCAAATAGACCCCCAGACTCCTGTGTTATTGTCTCAATCAGCATCATTCAGACAGATGTTTTGATCCAAGTGGATGACTTTTAAGAATATTTGTCACCACAGATATTTTTTAAACACAGAGAAATCATGATTCAACCCATTTTCCACTGACTTGGAAAGGCCGCATTAGGATGAACCATTTGATAGCAAGCTCTACTTATGCCTATGTGCACTACAGATAAAACTGGGTAAACCATATATATAACTGGACTGATGGGAAGGTTTACTCCACAGCTCCCCACCATCCTGCTCCCCCACTAACTGAATTTGGAACCTGGCCAGTGATTCTTATCTGAAGCAGAAGCCTCAGTTTTCTCCTTATAGGGAGTGTAGGGCTTACAGTAGTGGACAATATGCTTCGCATCCTCATACTGACATGGAAACATGAATGGAGCACTGACCAGATACTGGTCTTGTTTTCAGGCCCCATGGTCTCTAACACAGCCTCAGGAAACCTATGTGGATTATAGACTCTGAAAATTTTTCCCTTAATAATGCTTATAAACATTAATCAGTTTCATAGATGCAGTACTATAAATTGTTCCACTGTGGTATCCACTGATTGCTCCTAAAGAACACCAGTATCTCAGAATCACTAATATTTTAAGAAAAATTTTCCTACATTATTGTTGATCCTTATATCTAGATGACAATTCCTGAAGTCTTTGGTCTTCCAGCTTGCATTTCCTCCACATTTCCTTTGAAGTTGAATTTTCCTCTTTTCCTTGGAGAAATTCCTGAACTGTATCTCTCTCCATTCATATATACACCACAGAAGTATAACTGTATGTCTAAAGTGTCACAGATTTCTGTGTAAGATATTTTAATATTGAAATTTAATAGAAGTACATTTAAAGAAGTAAATTAACCATTCATGCTTTTTAAGAGAGTCTGAGCTGTTAAGTCTTCTGAAGTTCATTAAATGATTGCAGTGCTCAGCAGAGCATGGACATGCTATACCCCTTTGTAGTAACATTCTTAGAGGGCTGGTTTCCTACCTCCCCACCCTGCAGACTTTTATGGAGCATCCACAGCTGGGGCAGGCATGGCCCTGCACACCCTCTCCTCAAATTTCCTGGAAAAGTCTGGGGCTCAAGTAAGGAGTGCACGAGCTGGGACCCATCTTCTATCATTTGACAATATGCATTACACAAACAACATGCTCTCCCACCATAAATATCAAACATCTTTAATGTTGTTAAGGAAAAAACCCACACTTTTGTTCCTTTCACTCAGACAGAACATGATCAAATCATTTCAGACTGCCTTTACAGAGAAGCTCTTACAGAACCCACAGTTAACTCAGACTCAGCCAATCCCATCTTCTCACCCAGCTGTGAAGGTTCTGAAAATGGTTGTCGTGGTTTTGGAACGGTATTGCCCCATTTAATGCTCACACTGAAACACTCCAAACCATGTGCTCTTGCTCACTTCCCACTCTCCCTCCCCCTTTCCCTGTGGCAAGGTGGAAAGGAGAATTGGAGGAACAAAAAGCAAAGAACAATTTACTAGAAACAGCAATGAAATAAGAAATGAACAGTAATAACAACAATATTAATAACGGAGTGTATAAGATAGGAGAACGATTCACACGTGACTGCTTGCCATGGGGAACCCCACACTACCTGACACATGGGAAGGAACACAACCTCCCCCTGCCCCCTACATATGGCGTGAGGTGGTTTAGAACAACCTCAGGGTCCTGGCCAGGCCCTTTGTGTCTACTGCAAAATTAACCCTGTCCTGCCTGCAACCAGAACAGTCTAAGGCTGGCACAAACGCTCAATCCTCTGACAGACCTCAGACATCTCCAGACCTCCTGGTCTCAAATGACTCTAGACTGAAAAGGCCCCAGAGTCTTCTGAGTGCTCAGGATATGTCTCTAGACGTCACCATTTCCAACTCCCAAGAGTTATTTAATTGAATCAATACTCTTGATACTATAAAATCTCAGGTGTGTTATAAATGTGATTATTTGTTTCTACCTGTGCCTGCTGACTCTTACTCTGTCACTGTGCACCTCCAGCTTTGGGTCCATCTTCTGTCCAAACACCCTTTAACTAATTGCACACACCAGTGAGACACTCCTGAATGCTTTCTTCTTTATGCTGAGCAAATGCATCTCCTTCAGCCTCTCTTTGTGCATTATGTAGTCCAGGCCACTGGCTTCATGAACCTATGCTGGACTCCCTCCAGCATGTTCATGTCTTGTACTGAGGAGCCCAAAACCGGGCTCTGCGCTCCAGGTGCAGTCACACAAGTGCCGTGGAGAGGCAAAAAATAATTTCTCTCATTGCTGCTCTAACCTTAAACTGACACCAAAACACCAGGTCCTGCTGGTCCTTCACCCTTTCTTTTCACACAACTTCTTCCTGTGCTGACATTAGCATGTGAGCCAGATCACATTCTATACACACTGACGTTTGCTTTCTGTACACACCGTTAATAAATATTGAGTGGTTTTCACTCTATAAATACTGACTGATACCCTTTCCTTCAGTGGATCGATTGTCTGAAAAACACGGTATGAAGTGTGACAGAGCCTGAGATGCAAAGATTAAGAGAACAGATGTGTAACACAATGACTCATGAAGCAACAAAATGAGAGGTATCAACATTTATTCCCATTAGACTAGTTCCCTTTTATAAAAGTATCACTGTTTTGGGAATATTTAGCTGTGAAGAAGAATAGGGGCTGGTCCAGACTTCTCACCTCAGAAAGAAAGGAGAATTTTGTCTCTGACTTCAACAGTAGTAAGCCCACAGATCTTTTGCCAAACCATACAGTGAAAAGGGAGTAGAACGTGTCACAGCCACTGCTATTTAACACAAGCTGCCATGTGCATCCCTTAATGTAATAGTCATATATCACCTTCTACAGGGATTGAAAAGTCCTTTTACAACTTCAAGACAAAAAAGGGAAAATATACTATATATACTTTGCCTGTCCAAAGGCAAAATGAATATGGGTAAGAAATAAAGTAGAATTTAATCCCAAACAAAAGCTGCCAGTTTGTTTGAACAACCTAAGAGTTTCAGCTGCTCCCCAAACTCTGGAGTATGTGTTAGAGAAAGGAATTTGCAGAGCCTGAAAGAAGAGGCAATGCCACACTGCCTGGCCCTAGCAAGAAGGGCTGGAGGGGGTCCGCAAAATATCTTTTATGTCAGGGAATTATTATTTTGTACTGAGACAGAAATTATCTCATTTAAATAACATTTTTCCTACATTACTTTCTCAAGGCCCAAGGGCTGTTCTTCCAAAAAATGAGATTTTTGGCAGCCCCAGGGCTTTTCTCGTATTTCTGTCTGTCCTACTCATACTATAAACAGTATTCTTACAAAATAATTTCTAGACTAAAGTTTCTTCATCAGTCCACTGGAGAAGGAAAGGAAAAAACCCTATGTTTTATGTAACATAGCAGCTGCAGACAGTTACTTGGTTGTGCTGTAAAAGTCTACCATTTGTTAGTCAAGCAATCCAATTCTATGGCTGGGATTACGTAAACATCAGACTAGATGTTTGAATAGCCATTTTTGGCATTAACATCTATGAAAACAACTATTATTTCAGTATCATAAACAATGTTATTAAATACAAATCCGAAGTGTCTGCATACTAACCACCCCTTAAAATTTCTATGTTGTATTGGAGTGACTCATCAGAGTGCATGTATTTTGCAGTTTGTGGACAAATTAAGGCTTTCTAGAGGCTAGAAGAGACTTTGGATGATAATCAACACATATTAATAGGAATTCATAAGCAACAAAATTAGATTTGATGAAACTGTGCAAAAAAAAAATCTTTTTTCACTACTGTCTTCAATTTGCATCTCACAGACAATGAATCTAGCCTCAAAGGAAAAAAAAAAAAAAGAAAACGGAAAGAACTGTTAAGTTCAAATATCTCCTGGTAGACCATTCCAGGGTGTTAAATCTACTTTAGAATGAGAAACGAAAGTTGATTACTTCCACAAATTATATGAGCAGCAGCTCACATGACAGACAACACCGGAAAAAAATTTGTTAGATTTACAATATTCCTTTTGCTTTTATTCCTGTACATTTGTGAGTAGCTGAGGTACAATCCTTGTCCTGCCTAAACAAGTCAGGGATTTTGGTAGAATTTGTGAGGATTTTTTTCAATAGCTAAAACAATGATTTTATTAATGTATTTACAACATGTAATATTTTTGCCCTACAGAGATTTCCAGGGGTATCGTATGTGTACCAAATATAGGGAATGTAAATTGCCCCTCCTTCTGGCCAGGGATGGTGACTGACAATTTAGCAGTCTTGTGATGCTCTAAAACCTCTCGAGGAGCAGTAACTCCCCAGGAGATTTCAAAACTTAAAACACAGTCACTCCACCTCTTGCCCTGAGCCACAACTCCAGCAGAATCATGAATCAGAGACACTCACAATGACCTTAGCACCATAGAACCTCCTCAGTCAATTCTTGTTAAAATAAAATAGAAGGAGGTCTGCCAGGATACTTTGGACTTTCTGGAGAGAAAGAAAAAAGATCATGCAAGCAACTAGCTGAAGCAATTAGGAGAGATGTGAATGGCTCCATCAAGCAGATGGTTAGATGAACAGACTGTTTCCCCAAAGGAATTTTAAATAATATTTTTATATTTTATATGTTCCATAAACAATTTCAAATGCAGTGGAATTAGTGGGGATGAAGGGAAATAAAAGGAGTGAGCAGGGTGGGAATGCAGGATGAGGGAGGATGTGAAAGACGAGCTGTCTGAAATACGAAGATCATAAGTGCTGGCATGTCTGGTTATTTGAGTGTCCCTAGCAGTCAAATAATGAGCCTTCTTCATGTTTTGCCTTTCTGGACTTGGCTTGCTTAGACAAATTTGTAGGCATTAGGGTCTGTCTGGAATTAGTTCCAAGATCTCTTTTTTTTTCCCCTTAACATTTTGCAGCTGAGGCAGCCTTGTGAAAAAGATGCTTTGAAGAGAAACATTACCAAATATGTCTTTTCTCCTGCCCATATCTTCTATTTCCACAGGAAAAGGATGCAAGCACAGGCAGCCCAATGGAAACACAGAAGCAGCCACCGTCACTGGAGGAGAAAGGCAAGCCCTGCCTGCAGCCCTGCTCAGAAAGAAAGCAGCTGAAAGTAAACGTCTGAAACATCAGTAAAAGGGACGCTGACAACTTGACTTTTCTGCCAGTTTTGCAAGGGTTTTACTCAGCGCTTCCTCCCCTTCCAGCCACCCTCAGCCACTCCTGGCTGACCACCTTAGAAGATTGTTTTACTTCCCTCGGCTGCTCTTTGCAAATAGCAGACACCAGGGTCTGTCTATTTTTGTCAGGGACACCACACACACAAGCAGGATAAGTGAATCCTGTGCCATTAAATGCTTCTTTCCAGAATCTCAGCTGCAAATACAGCTACATAACCTGCTCACTCCTCTGTGTCTCCAAAGATTTTAGGTAATCATGGAATGAGAGTGGAGGAAGAGCTACTTGCTCCTTCGTACTGCTATCACTTGTCTGATACCAATAGCAGCTGCAAGTCCTAAGGAAGGTCTGTACTGTGCTAAAAAAGAGTTCTTACCCTAAATGGTTTGTAGTCTTATTATTTGCTGCCTACTCCTACAACTATCTCATTAAATGTTTCCCCTAAAATAGTCCTAGCCTCTGCAGTCACAATTACTCAAAAGTCCTGATTTATGTATGCTGGGACTCCTTTCCCTTTTTGCCAAAATGTTACTTTGAGCTTTAACACAAGTGAAATCAAACTACCTAAGTAATCATCTTTATCCCTTCACCATTCTTCCATGCTACTCTCCAATCACCTTTTTCTGTAACCTATGATAGTCATGCCAGACTTCAGACAATATAGGCTATGATTCATCCAGACACACATGTGGTTTCTTATCCAGTCCCTCTTCTGATCGAACAGGCAACTACTGCCAGGCAAAATCTCCTAGGGCTTATCTCTGCCTCCTTCTGCCTCTGGAAGGAACTCTCTGCCTCTTTGCTTCTAACCAGCTTTCACAGAATTTGATTATTTGAACCTTATGACAAATCAGGTTGAAATTAGTGAATGCATTCAACAGATGCCAGACTTGATCAAATAGATAGGTCAGGTCAAAAACATGATGTTATTTTCCTTAGGAAACAGACGAAAATATTTTGAGACCTTTCTTGCAAATAGGGAGAAAATAATCAGATTGTGGTTATTCTGTTTCAGAATAGGAACAAACAGATTATTAGGATAGCAAGGTTCTCCTAAGCATTCCTCCTGCAAATTCCATTTTGAATAGAAATATTTGTTCTGCTTTGTGTGCTGCCTTCTTGTGTCACTGTATTGAAATATAATTCAAATCAAGTGAGACTTGTGAAATCTTTTTCTCCACAAAGAGCTGGAGTGACATTACACTTTGACAAGCCAAAAAGTTATGTCGAGGCAGAGTTTGGAATCAGCTGATGGCAACTTTATTTTGTAGTTAACAGATGAACCTGCAGATAGGATCAGGACTAATAAAGAGCAAAGAGTTATGAGTACAGTTACATCTGATAACCTTGGCCTAGGGTTTGGAGGCAGTAGGTAGTCTCTGTGTAGCATTTCAGGCAGTAGCAGTATGTGGCTAAGGCTTATGATGTGTCTCATTTGGCGATGGAAGGCTAACAAAGAGATTAGGTTATAACCAGTAGGAGACCTAAGATTAGTTGTAAGGCAGTTTGAAAATGGTAGGGAGTCATCACATGATACTTATAGTTAGTTTCAGTAAATGCCTACTGCCCATGGCTATCTTAGGTCAGGTAAGAAGTAGAAGAAAGCAGAGGGCTGAGAGTAGGTTTAAAGTCAGTGAAGTAGCTGGGCCAGGTCCTAAACTATCCCCCACTGGGTTTAGGATTTGGACTAGTGGATTACTTTGGGATGTGACTGAGGATGAATCCAACACACAGCATAGAGTCCAGGTGTGGTGTATTAGGGAGCTCTGTGTTGCAGGGCTGGTCGAGTAAACCCAGTGTTGTGAGTAGAACAGGGAAGCAGCCCTTCTTTCACACAAGAGGAGAGGCCATTAGGAAGTCTTGCACTAGTAAAAACTTTGAAGACAATAGATCATACCTGATTTGTTTTAAATCTGTCTGATAGGGCTTACAGCGCAGCTTCTGACTGCACCCAGCCAAACATGAGATCTCAGGCCAAGGAGTGACCTCAGGGTAGCAAAAGCTGGCTAAAACTGTAGTGCCACAGGTACAGAATATCATGGAGGATTTCAGGCAAAGCAATGGCCAAAGCTGGCAGGTAGTACTGTCAGAGGGCAGCCACAGGGCTGGCAGAGCAGCAGGTCACCTAATAGCTTTGTGCCAGGGCCACCATCAAAGGTGACTTGTGGTGCAGACCAGGGAGAGACCCAAAAGGAGGGAAGTCCTGGAGTCTGACCTGGGACACAGCACAGCAGGCACCTTGCGCCAGCTATAAGGCTGCAGTGGCAGGCCACAGCAAATGATAAGAGATTCAGGCCAAGGGATGATTTTTGTTAAACTGCAGGCACTGTGTAGATTATGATTGTATCTATACAGGGGAGGGCAGGGGAAGGGAGGGGGGGGATGTTGGGTTTTTATTGTTCCTGTTTTGGGTTTTTTACTAAAATAGGGTTAGAGGCAGTAGGTGTCTGTGAGCAAGGGGTTAGTCACTGTCTCGGGCATAGTGCTCAGGCACAGGGCAGCTAGCAGTCTCAATCTAGAATTAAGAGATCAGTCTGGGAACTGCACCCTTCAAAAGACTCAGCTTTATCTTTACACTGCTGTCTACGAGTATTTGATGCAAACTCAAGCAACATTTATGCCTATACCTGAGATTACTTATCTTCCTGAACTCCAACTCATTGAAATTTGTTCACAGAAAATAATCATGATCT
This sequence comes from Myrmophylax atrothorax, assembly GCA_026770055.1. Lineage (NCBI taxonomy): Eukaryota > Metazoa > Chordata > Aves > Passeriformes > Thamnophilidae > Myrmophylax > Myrmophylax atrothorax. The sequence goes on from JAOXXN010000446.1 coordinate 60,320,278, forward strand.
TATTCAGTGTTATCTATTGTCTGCAGTCCTAAGTCAATTAACAAGTGTCTGCCTACATCAAAAGCTACTAAAAGGTACTGTGCTGTGTACCCCAGCCCTACTTGCCATCTGAATCTCAGTCTCAACCACTATGTTGTTAAGGTCTTCATAGGTAAGTTTAATGCCAGACAGCTTGACCATTTTAATTAAAATAAAGATGGAAGTTATATTTCTCCAGTGAACACTTGCAATTACTTTATTAAACTCCTCTAGCTGCACATTAGTCTTTAGTATAACAGAGAAAAGACAGGGGCTTAGTTGCACCAGCCCACATGAGGTGCAGTGGTGCCTCACAGACAGTTTCAGGGACTTCCCGGAGGAAAGAGATGATGTCTGCATCTCAGGAAATGCTGAGGTTGCTGTATGGCTTCTCCTGAGCAACATCTCATGAAATGCCATAAGCTTCTGGACACATCTGTGATGTTTTCAGTTACGGCAATAAATAAAACTATTAAAATAGCAGAAAATAAAATAGGTAATAAAAAGAAAGAAATGTTCCTTTTCAACAAAAACACCCATAGAGAAAACAAAAAAGGAGGCCTTCGCATTTTCAGGTTTTATATTCTCTCTGGCCCTTTAGTTAAGCATATGGTGAAAATGACTTACTGGTTTTGTGCTGACTTCAATCAGAAAATAATTCTTCATAATTTCTAACTAATATTCTTTCCCTTTAGAGTAACAGTCAAATAATGCATAATATTCCCTGTTTACTTTCCAAGGAGATGAATAACAACTGCCTCCTGTTATGACTGGTACAGATCCAATCCCTCCAGCAAGTCCCCTGTGTCAGGCATCCTCCTCTTCCCACAAAGCCCTTGTGCTTACATGGGTAATTACAACCATTCTGAATTTTTGATCTCTTGGATTTGGGTTGTTTGGGGGTTTTTTTGCTTCTTTTCTGCTCCCATTCCTCTCTCTAGCTTTGTAATTCTCTGCAGGCTCTGAACAATGGATTAGCTGTTCCCTCCAGTAAAGGTTTCCAGAAATAGTCTTTAGAGTTTTGCCATATGTTTATCTTTCTTAATACTCTGGTGAGCAGCCCCCTCATGACTCACGAGCAAACAAAGGTCTTGAATGGTTTGTTTATTCTTCTCAACTAGATGGCATTGCCTGGGGCTCACCACGAGGGCAGCAAGGGAGATCTGAGGAGGTGCATACTGTTGCACATATTTCATTACAAACAACACCATGTTTGCCCTGACCCAAACTGCTCTGAATCACAACAAAGGTTGGAAAATCTGACCACTCTCAGGTAGCCCCAGTCTGAGATTGTTACTGGAAACGGTTAGTCCCATGTGCCAGTGTGCTTCTACACGTACACCCATTCCCATGTGTACTCATAAGAAGCAGAGGAGGAGTAGAGAGGAAGTTACCCTAAATAACTCAGCTTCTGACCTTCTTTCACTTAGCTGTCTCCCATTTCTGACATAATCACTGAATAACCTTTGTCTGTTAGTGGTAAGGTGTATTTTGGCTCACAAAGGACAAAGTCAAGAACAGTGCTAGAGCCCAAGAATGTAGTATTAAATAAATAAACAACTTTACCACTCCTGACAAAGACAAAAACCCAACAGCAAGTCACAGAATTAAATTCTCAGCCATAACAAATGTGTCCAAAAGACCTGAGCTGTGGGGCTAAGCAATGCTCTTCACAATGCTGAATATACAACTGGCTCTCAAGGCCAGTGCTGTGTGCATAGCCATGTGAACCATTCAGGTACTAAATCTTAAATAAGTTTGGAGACTGGAGAAGAAATGATGCAGGTTACACAGTTACCCATCCCCTCAAGGGAAAGGATCAAGGTGAAAGGAGCTAAGTGGGACCCAAATAGGTATCTAAGCAACAAGCTTTCATGCACTTTTAAACACCCTGTGGTCTCTAAGGAGACTGTGCTGGTCTGGCAGCTCTGATTAGGAGCATCTGGGAACTCTTCTTTTCCAGAGAAGGTGTCGGAGGTTGGGCACAGGATGCTGTTTAGAGGTCTTCTTTCAGAGCTCAGAAATCTGAGAACTATCCATTCAGTAATCCATACATTTAGTTGGGGCACACCACGACTGATTAGAGCTGGATGGAAATGTGGCAAGCATTGTGTGATATTTTCACAATGTAATCCTGAATGAATCTGAGAAGCTAATCAGAAAACTACTACCACCTTTATCTTAAGTTCCCATCCCAGTCCAAATTAGTAGGCATTTTCGGAGAGGAGTGGGGTTCAGCAAGCAGTGGTTTCTTTGCACAGTCTGTGACAGAGAACAAAAGTCCTCCAATGATCTTAACAATGTTTAAGCCATTAACCATTTCAGTTTCTCACAAGTATTTGAACCTCAATGTCTAAAATGGCAGGATGTTACTGAGGCATCCTACCTGGTACCCACCTCTTGTTTCAGAGTAACATGGGCTTCCCACAGATATCAGCTGTGCCACACCTCAGGTACCACAGGACACTTAAAATGTCATAAGTGACTCAGTCAGGCACGTGGATAGGTCCTAAACTTCCTATCACCTGTGTGAGCATGTAGAAGTCAAACTAGGCAAATAAGGATGTCTGACCTTTCTGGAATACAGTGAAATGATGACAATTCAGTCCCTAAGGGATGACTACATGTCACAAACCTTCTCTAAATACTTACTTAATAAAGTGGGCTACCCCTGAAAGATCACCATATTAAAGGTTTGGGGACCCAGGAAACGAGTGAACTCCAGCAGGCTGCTGTAGTGGGCACCATTCCCTTACACACAGGCACCTTCTTTTCAAAAGACTCTGCCAATCACAGACGTACGAATAGAAGAAGGAAAGCCTTTTCTGGAGGGAGGATTTATGACTTTCATGGGACAAGCTTCATCAGAAATCAAGGGGAAGACCAGGACAGGTAGTGAAGCATAAATATTACATATACACTTCAAAATAGTACTTAGTGTATGAGAACTTTTCTAAATATTATGAAGGAATTGATAGTATCTTGAGTTTTCAGCGTACCTTGGAAATATTGCCAGACTTCCAAGTTTTCAACATCAACAGTAAATGAAAGGTAAAGTTCTTTTCTTAAAGGGTAGAAAAGGGAGGTAAAAGAAGAAAGATATAATGTTGGCAAACATTTTGTTGCTTTCCCTCAGCAACCCTAATCATCACAAGTCAAAATATTTTGCAACAGGAAGGAAAGGATAACTTGTACACTGAGGTCTTTTATAAGAACGGAAGTTCAGTCAGAGTGTATATTTCCTACGCATCAGAGAAACAAATACCTTCAGCATCAAAAAAACGGAAAAACAGAACAAGTTTTCCAGGCACAGCTCCCCTCTTCTCACAAGGCAGGTAGAAGTCCTACAGGAATAGGATAAAACACAAGTTTAGATGATGGAGACGTAACACAGTATCATGCCGTACTGAGTCATGTTAAATACACCAATACGCCGAAACTAAGACAGACAGCTTTCTGTTGTCAAGATGGGCACATGCATTTCTATTTTTTATTTATGAATTTATCTTCTACAAAATACTGCCATACTGCATTGTTGCATCTTATATCAATTTGCATTGGCTGTAGTATCTTGGGAGCACACTAACTGGTACACTGAAAAGGGAACAGGCCTCTGCCTATGTATTTGTAAGCTACATTTTACTGCTAGAGCTATGGGTTTGCCAAAAAAGAGGAGCTTTATTTTTCTCTTTTGGACACAAACAAATAAAAATATTGTTTGGCACACAAATATATGACAAAATTTTAAGGCTACAGTCAAGTGCTCTGTCTGAGTCTTCTATACTGTGTAGAATATTATACATTGTAATTTAGAAACAAAGTTTATTGCAGTGTAACTCCTCTGACCTTTTTTCAACACTACATAAAAGGATTACTTTATAGAATATCTCTGCATATAAATATTTGTATCACTGCAAGTCAAGGTGCATGAGATGCGTTTTGCTTCTTTAGGTATTAGACTATTTGTGTAGGTCATAAGAATTGGAGAGGATCCTGTTTTGTATTTAGTAAATACATAGCAAGCTACTGTTTTGTGGAACTGTTCATTGTTTCTGCCGATTTTTTGCCCAGGCCTGTTTTTGTATACCACATCATTGCATATGACATTTTAAGTGCACATCACAAACAGAATCAATGGCTTCAGCTATGTAGTAGAAAACATTGACTAATTCATGCTCATGTTTATGTGTTTCCTGGTGTTTTCAGGCAGGATGCTTCAATAGAAAAAATTTGAAGCCTGCATAGGTTCTGCTAGATGGAATGTGGAAGTAATAATAATTAATTTGCTTCTTATTTTATTGGTAAGAATAACCTTTGTGTTGACCTCATACAAGTAAAAAGGAAGGTTTTGTGAGGGAAGTGGGGAGGTTTGTCCACTCTGATTTTTCTGGTCATTCCATTACTAGCTGCCAAATCCTGACAACTCCTTAAGCACCTAGAAAGTTCATTGGGTTTTGCTGATGAAAGTGCTCTAACCTCTAAGTGATTTGTTTGCAAACTATACAGGATTCATTCTTTCAGTGCCTGATTCTGCTTTTGTTGAAACAGGTGGTAACTTTGACCAGTTCCTATCAACTCCTTTATCCTTTATGTAAATCAGCTTACTTTCCTTATGAGACAAACTGATAACCATATGGCCAATAAATCATCAGCTTAGTTCTCTGTTGTCTCATGAAAGGGAGGGAGACAGAAATACAAAGATTTCTAGTCTTAACTGTATTAATTAAAAGTTATAGCTGTAAGCACTTC
>JAOXXN010000446.1:60338437-60351056 GCA_026770055.1 Myrmophylax atrothorax
GAGGAATGACAAAGGTACAACTTCTGTAGTCAACTACAGCTCTCCAAAGTGTACAACTCCAGATTCCTTGCCCCATCTTTGAATTTTAAAAGTTCATAAACATTAAAAACATCCAGTAAAATAATCAAGCCATGGGATACAAGCCTGGTAGACAAAGGTAGCCAGATCTAGTTCCCACCCTTGTCAAAAACAATAGGAAATCCATTTCAGACATAAAAATAAACTTCTGCAGAGTAAGTCTGATTCAAGGCCAGAATGAAATATGGTCTTTTCACAAAGGTTTGTGTTTGTTCAAACACCTATTCAAGTAAGGTCTTCTAAGCAGCAAAAAAATGGAACTAAAAGTGCTGAAATACAGCATAACCCATCCAGGATAGGAAAATATTTTTTGCCATACTAATGTCTGAAAATGGAGTAGAGTTGCATTACCTTTGCTTCTTTGACAGCCACTAACTTTTTTTTTTGGCCTATATTCCTGTGTCAAACCAAAGTTTTAATTTGACAATATGAAACGTATGTGGCAATACTGACCTAGGGTACTGCCTTCCACTGAGTGATAATCACATTTTAGAGGTTGAAATCCTTTCATATACAGAAGTAAATATGAGGAAAGGAGGAGCTGCTCAAAACTTATAGTTCTTTTGTTCAGCTCAGGATATCCCTAAGGAGCCTCTGTCATTACTGCACTGTGCCTGTGTTTGGGTTTGCAAGGAGGAGTTACATATGAACAGAGGCTAACAGTGTGTTCTACTGATCCTGGACACAAAAGCATAATCTGTCCATTTCCATAGAGAAAATAATTGTGGTATTACAAAAGCCTGAGGAAAACAACCAAGATATGAAAATGCCTGTGTCAATTTCTCAGTGAGACACTGGCTCACAATCTGTGCTGGTTTAAAGGTAAACTGGCAAGAGAATTAAAGGGATATTTCCCATGTACACGTCTTTGACCACCACACTATTTAATTTTCAATGCTTTGATTAGTGCACTGATGTTTTCTCACATTTGATTTTTGGCAGTTTTCATCATAATACTGCATTTTCTTCTATAGAGAAATGGGAAAGATATTGCCAAAGAAAAAGGGTTAATTTATAAGAAGAAAAGGTATCTATTGAAAAATTAAAATATAGTCAGAAACACTAGATTCTTTTTGACACTGAGCAGAAAAATCTGATTGTGATATCCCAAAATTGAGTGGTTCCCCAGATACTTGTTGCCATCTGGAAAGGCAACCAAAACAGGGAGTACTTTGTCTGCACCCTGAAGGTCAGTATAGATGAATACTTTCTGAAATCAGATTTCACCGTGTAGTGAAATCATAGGACTTTCTTTGGAAAGGTCCCACAAACAGAGTTACATGTCACACATGACCAATGTTAATTTCCTTACTCAGCGAAGCAAAATTGAATCTATTTTATGTCCATAGATTGTCATATTCTTGAGGCACACTTATGTTGTCATCACTTCCTATTCCATCCAAACTGACATGTGCACTGACTTCAATAATCCACAAGGTGAAATAGTTATTAAAATATCTGTCTTCTTATTTAGCTCTACATTAGAAAGTTATAGCCTGGCTAATTTTCACTAAATTACAGAATTTAAGTACACCAGAAAGTGATTTGGAGGAAGAACAGCAATTCTCTCCCACAGAGGACTTTGCCATTTCCAAATCTGAGCACAGTCTGGTTAGAAACTCTTGTGTAACTGAATAGTCAGTAGAAGAGCCCCCAAAGCACAAGAAGCCAAGCAGGAAGGGGAGCAGCGAAGAGGCACGCAGGCAGCCTGCTTGGCTTCTGCCAGAAGCCTTTCCAAATGACTGACATATTTTTCATTCTGACTGGTCACCAGACATAGAGGAACTGATGTTGCAACTGGGTATTTCTCTACCTAGCTCTAATTATGACAGAAAATAGTCTTTCTGGACTAAGAAAATATAAGTTAGTTTTAAATGTAGGATGCTGGTCTGAGCAGTCACCTTGGGTACACTTTCAAAGACATGGTTTTATCCAGACAAACACTTAACATATGCCTATGTCCCATTTCCTTCAACAGTTAAGCACATATTTTAAACCATGTGCATGTTTGCCTTTTTGCTGAGTAGCAGTAGATGTAAAAGCAATCCTCGTGTAAGGTTTCCCAGAAAGTTCCATCGCACCTTCAGAAAGCTGGAAAGGAATATCTTCTGCGAAGAATCTGCCTATAATATTTTCTGTCAGCCTGTGGGGCAGTAAAAACAAATGTTGAGAGAAGACTGTCAGGCACTTCATTTGATTCAAGGTCAGAATTTGACCTGGACTTGCAGATCCTCAGATGTGACTCCTTTCACTGATTCTCTGGATTGTTTTGCCCCGATGACCAGCATTAATAAGGCTAAAAATGAAAAAATAAATGCTTACTATACAGTATTACTGCTGTGAGTTACTACAGAACAACAGAAAAACTGACAGTTGCCGCCAAGATTCTTGGACCAGGAGTATGTATTACTGCAGTTGATCTCAAGTTTTCACTAGAAAGTTGCAGTTCTGTCACCTAAAGTAGAGGTCTTCATCTGGACCACCAAAGTCAACTGACGGGAAATTTATTCGGCATTCAGCTCAACTGTGCATTGCTTTCAATCTCTTCACATCTTCTTTTTTTTCCCCACTAGGTTCTACATCATATCTAATCTTGCGAAATGTATTTCATCTTACTGGAGGTGAGGCTGAGATGCACAGTATTTACTACTGCCCATACTAATACAAGCAGGCATAGTGTGTGATTTAAGGATGTAATCATTCTGAATAATTTTTCACATGCACTTTCAATGTTAAATAAAGGTCAACTTGAGAAAGATCTTTCTGTAGTGGTCACAGTTAGAGGGTAGTACTTTTACAGAAAAACCAATATTGTCCCTTACAGATGTTCTCTCAGAGGTGGAGTGCCAGATGGTCACAGCCTGTGCATTTTCACAATTTGTAAGAAGGCTGCATTATATTTTCATTTAAATATGTGCTTTCCAAACTGTGGTAACATCAGTTATCTGTTACAGCCTGGCCTGCTTCACTAATGTAAGTGTGGAAAAGAAAATTCCAGCCTGTACCTGCTGAATTAGACAAGGAAAATGGGATTCTATCATGAGGCACCTCAGAGTACTTTAAAATACCACTCATGGAGTGAGTGTATGAAGAGGTAGCAGTCAGTACCCATAGAGTTAAGGCCCTTCTTAAGTCATGGTTCAAAATATCTAAATTAATGGATTCAGCATGGGGAAAGGAAAATCCAGAGTCAGGGAGGTTTGTGTCTTCGAAACATTTTTATTCTAGGCAGTTTGTTCAAAATTGTGGCTTCTGAAAGACAAATTGCCTGGTTTGTTTCATTCATCTTGCATTATACAAAGTGACCATATGCCAGGCAGAGGGATTCACTGCTGGGGAACTCCCACAAGCCAGGACAGTCTCTGGGCACTTCAGATGCTGTGGGAAGAGCTCTGCCATCTGTCCCTCACACTCATGTCATCATCTCTTTTCCTGAACATTCATCCCCTGCAGTAAGGGAAAACAGAGCACAGATTAGTATTTCCTCTGTTTTCCACCCAGAGAGATTCAACAGAAGAAGCAAGGTTATTTTATAGGGAGTAAATTAGAGGAGTGCTTATCACAGCCAAAGAAGCCCACATTTTTCGAAGCACAGTTGCAAGGAGCGCTTGTTTGGCCGAACAGTTCCTCGGTGTTAAGCGTCTCTCACTTCTGTAGGAAAAGTATGTGAAAAGCTGCCCTACCACTGGTTGGATGTGCCACTCAGCCATGCCAACTTAAATATCCATTTCTTTGCTCTGAATTTATTCATACAGTGTTACCCTTCTCCTAACTATCCAGAAAGTTAGTACAATGATCATTGTCCTAATCCATCTCTTTGACTACTGTTACCTTCCTTCTTTCAATTTAAACTATGTTTCTTCACTCATCACATCTGAGAAAAACTTGTCTCATCACTGTCTAGCACCTATATTCCCTCCTATTTCACTTATACTGATAGTCAACTTCCATCTTCTGCAGTCACATAACTCCACATATTTCCATTTTCAAATGCAGTTTCAAAAGGAAAGCCATTTTACTGGTTTCCTTCAAATCCCTATTGAAATCTCTCTTTTGACATGATGCCTGAGAAAATCCTGGGAAAAGTTAGGCTGCCAGAGAGCTGACACTGTCAAAACTTTATACCTGTAACCAGTCTGATACTGGTACCCATCTCTGTCATCTTCTTTTAAGGAGACCATAAATTTGTTGTACAGTCACCTCCTTTTGACCTTGCCCAACAGTGTAACTCACATTGCTGGCAGTCTAGGACTGTGGCTCCTAGGCGCAATACAGACCTTACCTCGAAAGGTATGAATAGTAAAAGTACTAGGCAGGTGTTTTACAACTCACTTTTCCATTACAATTTGTTTAGGCATTCAAGAAGGGTTTTTTTGTCAATCATATGCTTAAATCTCCAGAGCAGTATTACTCATAACTCAGATTAATTTTCAGAACTATAATAAACAAATGCTATAAATTGATTAATAAATTATTAAATACATGGGGCTGGAGTTTCCTCAGAGTTTTCTAATTGGAATGTTTACAGGTGCATGCAGAGACTGGCTTTTCCTAATTAAAGGACGAAAACTTCTTAAGCAAAAAGTACAGTTTGACTAAATTTGTGGGAAATTAAAAGATCATCCTACCAAAGTCTTTAAACAGGGTGTCAGCCACTGATATAGTCAGTACATTTTAAAGTGATTCCAGTAGAACTCTAACATCTTTAGAAAATGATTGGTTTTATTCAAATCATACTCTTCAAATCTTTTACATAAGAGATATCTGCACACCAGACACCATGAAACAGCATACAAGAAGACAACCTGTGTGGATGAAGGGGTGCTTTGAAACAATATGGATACAGACCTCACAGAAAGAAAAATCTCATGTTCATTGAAAATTTGGTCAGTTTGTGTTTTTGCTTTCTAATATCCCTTTCCTAATATTCAGCTTTTCCCAGCTCTTAGAAAAGAATTAGAAAACAAGCATCTGGGCCTGGCAAACATTACAGTCTTTGTCAGCTCACACAGTCACATCTGAACAGGACGCTAAAAGGAAAGCTGTTCTGTATGGAGGCTACCTCTCAGCTGATGACTATTCATTTCTAATGTCATATATATTCAATGTGGGAGATTTAAACTGAAAGTAAAAGAGTAGAGTCACAAAACCAGCAAGGCTGGAAAATTGCCATCTTCATACCACTGTGGTGAGGACGAAAACAGATCCAAGATTCTTCTTTCCCTCCTTCACCTCAAGGAAAAGAACAAGGGAATAGCAAGTGATGACCAGAGATATTCAGTGAAGTTGAATTCTTGCCTGTTGAGCTTTGTTTTACCTTCTACCTCATTCTTAACTGTTTGGGACCAGAAGATTAAAAGTAAATTATTCTTCTGTATGCAAGTGCTTGAACTGTGACACAATTTTTGGAAAGTCACATCATATCTATTTCCTGTCCTATCTTCTAGTTGTCAGAGTCTCTTTGATCACTGAGTTTTAAGGGCAGAGCCTGTCTGTCACCATGTGTTGCACACAGCCTAACAATGCAGGCTCCACTTTGGATCAGGGCCTCTAAGTACTACCATCATATAAATAGCTATTCTCAGAGAAATAGAAATCAAACACAAAAACCGCAAGGAGATGAAAAGCACACATGGTTTCCTGATGACTTATTTTGCACAATCCTGAACACGTTGTTTTATTTGGCTCTCAAAGGCCAAGTCACACATGGTGCCCTCCACAGAAGAGTAAGGATGCCAACACAGAGAAGTAACCTACAGCAGAACTCAGGGCATGTGTTTAGGAACTGGGCTGCTTTTTCTCTTTTTTTCCCTCACTAAGTACTGCATCATTAAGCAAGTATTTCTCCCTGCCGGTTATATATAGGCATTAGTGCCTTATCATCTTCTTGCTCACTGGGAAAGAACGTGGATCAGCTAGAGAATGAGACACCCAGGAAAGCTGCTGAATGGCAACAACAATTTTTTGTTTAAAAATCCTCTCTCCTAGAGTCAGAGACATACATTCTTTGGGAATGAGTTTCTTGACCTGGTAAATGACACAATGCTTTATATACAAAAATATTAAGAGAAGATTATGTCACTGGCAAAAATATGCTGAAATGGGGCCTTTCCCTTTTTCAAACCTTTAAAGGAACTTTCTAAGCTTACCAAAACTGTGCAGTCATGCTGCTGACAGGCAGACAAGTTCACATGGGGACCAGTCCAAGGGCACCTTCAAAGCCAGTATACTGATGGACCTCCCATAAACACTTCTAGGTCTGTTAGACATCACATTAGCCAACATGAGATCTCAAAGCCCAGAAATTACTATCATCCTTCATTCTTGTATCACAAGGTGCATCTTGAAATAGCTGTAAATCAGGACTCTGCAAAACATGGAAATGATTAGAAAAAACTATTAAGACAAGGCACTGGATGAGGATCAACAAGGTATAAGCCAAAGTCTTTACAGAAACACAGAATTTGCTGAATTGTAAGCGACCTACAAGGATCATCAAGTCCAACCCCTAGCCATGCACAGGACAATCCCCAAGAGAAACACCATATGCCTGAAAGTATCATTCAAATGCTTCTTCAACTCTGTCAGGCTTGGTGCTGTGACTACTGCTCTGGGAGCCTGCTCCAGTGGTCAATCACCCTCTGAGTGAAGAACCTTTTTCTAACATCTAGCCTAAATGTCTCCTGACACAATTTCGGGCCATTCCCTCGAGTCCTGTCACTGGCCACCACAGAGAGGAGATCTGTGCCTGCCCCTCCTCTTCCTCTCACAAGGGAGTTGTAGACTGCAATGAGGTCTCCTCTCAGTCTCCTCTTCTCCAGGCTCAACAGACCAAGTGACCTCAGCCACTCCTCATACACCTTCCCCTCAAGGCCCTTCACCATATTTTTTGCCCTCCTTTGGACACTCTCTAAGAGCTTAATATCTTTTCTATATTGTGGTGCCCAAAACCGCACACAATATTCAAGGTGAGGCCACCCCAGTGCAGAGCAGAGCGCGACAATCCCCTCCCTCAACCAGCTGGCGATGCTGTGCCTGATGCCCCCCAGGATACAGTTGGCCCTCCTGGCTGCCAGGGCACTGCTGACTGTCATTCAACTTGCCATCGCCCAGGACCCCCAGGTCCCTTCCCACAGCACTGCTTTCCAGCATCTCATTCCTCAGTCTGTACTGACATCCAGAGTTGCCCCATCCCAGGTGCAGAATCCAGCACTTCCCCCTGTTGAACTTCACATAGTTGGTGATTGCCCAGTCCTCTAATTTGTTGAGTTCTCCCTGCAGGGCCTCTCTGCCTTCAAGGGAGTGAACAGCTCCTCCCAGTTTCCTGTCATCTGCAAACTTGCTCAGTATGCCTTCCAGTCCTGTGTCCAATTCATTTATGAAGATGTTGAAGAGCACAGGGCCTAAGATGGAGCCCTGTGGAACCCCACAAAGTGACAGGTCACCAATCTGATATTCTCCCATTCATTATTACTCTTTGTGTTTGACCCATGAGCCAATTGCTCACCCACCACATAATGTGTTTATGTAGCTGTGTGCTGGACAGTTTGTCCAGGAGGATCCTGTGAGAGACACAGGCTTTACAGAAATCCAAAAAGATGACATCAACTGGATTCCCTTGATCAGCCAGATGGGTTGCCTTGATATAAAAGGAAAGGTTTGCTAAGGTTATCAGGTTTGATAAGCAGGACTTTCCTCTCTTGAAGCCATGCTGGCTGTGACCAGTGACTGGGTCATCTTTCAGGTGTTTTTCAATATACTGAAGAAAAATCTTCTCCCTAACTTTACCAAGCACTGAAGTGAAACTGACAGGACTATAGTTCCCAGAGTCCTCCTTCTTGCTGTTCTTGAAAACTGGGACAATGTTCTCCAGCTTCCAGTGAGCTTGAACCTCTCTGGATTCCCACGACTGCTCAGAAATCATCTGGAGAGGTTTTGTGATTACATCAGCCAGCTCTTTGAGGATTCTGGGATGAATCCCAGCAGGCACCATAGATTTGTAGGAATCCAGCTGGAGCAGCAGATCCCACACAATTTCTGGGTCAGCTGGGACTCACAGTCATGGTCCTCCAGCTCAGGGCACTGAGGACCCTTTGGTCCACCATCCATGTTAAATACAAAGAAAAAGGCAAAAGAAGCATGAAACACGTCTGTCTTTTCCCTGTCCTTTATGAGATAACCATCCTCCATTTATTTAACAGTGAGTATTGGTGCCTAAAAAGGTGTTACAGTCTTAAATCCTTTTTTAGATTTTAGATCTCTGTTTTATTCCCAGTTTGTTCAGCTTACAAATCAACTCACCTTTCAATGGGGAGTTCATGTTTCCTAACCTGTAAAACATGTGGACAGCATGTATGTATCAAAAGTGCATCTTCATATCTTCAATGCCATGACAAGAACGATGACAGAATATCTCCAAGCAAAAAACATTTTGGTCAAATAATTGAATATTCACTCTACTTATGTGGTAGGAAGTACTTAATGTTTCAGCGAGTACTTTCAATGAAGCAAGGCACTAGATGCTCTTGCTGGTTCAACTGTAGCCATAAGCAATAGATGGAGCAGGGAACTTCATTTTTGAGAAGGGAAGAGTAAGTTAATTTGAACATTGTCTCTTCGGAGACACATTCCTTTCATCCCTCTATACGGTGAGAACCTAACTCAAATTAATCCTGCTTAATTCAAAATTCCCAGGTAAAAGTTCTATTCATAGAACCTTTAGCATACAAGATCTTAAGACCACAATAAAGTAAAAATAAGAACAAGAAAAACCCAAACCATTGTATATAAGTATATGTGGTCAGGATTTGACCTTCAAAGGTGTAAAGATGAATAAAAATGAAAAATAATGATAATCCTCTTCAACTTTGCAGTTTGTTTCTGCAGAAGAATTTATTTTTTTTAATCAACAATTATTTTAAGTTTTAGGAATGTCTTACCTAAAGCATATATGGAACCAAAAGACAGTGCTATTTTTAGAGTGATATTTCTCAGCTTGTTTTGGCAAGGTAAAGGCCAAAGTATTTGAAAGACTTGTATCCTTCAAGATTACAAACGTTGAGAATACATAGGTCAGTCCTTGTCTTCAGAGGAGCTTGGCAGACACCTACTCACAAGACAAAGCTTTCCAAAAGGGAACTTACTGCAATAACTTATATTCTATGAATAGAGGATCCGAGGATCTGGGACAAAATAATACCACTGCCCAGGCTTCGATAAAACAGGCTGTTAATACAGCATTTTCTAGATTATTCCATTATTTTCCGTGCTTCCTGAATCTGTTGCTATAACAATCCATCCCCTTCAGACAAAAAAGTAATGTTGGACATCTACTTTCTTAATACCCAGAAACTCTTTCTGGATCTCAACAGCAACTGCAAAAGACTGCTCTGGTTTCAAATTCTATGCAGTTTTAGAGGAAAGGGAAGTGAAAAGTGCTCCTTCAATCACAGGTAGCTGCCCCACATACAAACAAGATAAAACAGCAAGAAGAAATGTTCTACCCCATAGACCCTGAAGCTGTGTCTAGCAGATCTTGTGGTTGGTGCCATGGGACAGTGCTGTAGCCTCAGCATGAAGATTAGGAGCAGTCATCGGCACTTCATTCACACCTGTTGTGTAATCAGAAAGCACCTAGGCACCTTAGAATGCATTGAGTCTTCTACAGTGCCTCTCTTTTCACATGCTGCTTTGTGGTAGTAGGTAAAACAATGGCTCCACTTAACAGTTCAGGCATGAAGTAGCTTAGTCAGTGTAGCAGCTAGCAGACCTTAGTTTTTAAGAAGAGAGTTATTCTCATCCTGATTTTACTAAGACCTGTGCTAGAATGACAAAATATTTGTTTTGATTTTTTTTTTAATACCAAAAGAGACATTTTCTAAAATAAACATAGCTGCAGACAGGCATCTGGGCTAGGTATGGTAGAATTACACAAGCAGACATACTTACATTGAACTTAAAAAACTGCTCCCAGAATGTATACACACCCATTATGCTTGAAAGGGCTGTACATTGATCTTCATTTCACCATAAACCACAGCCTGGGTCTAATTTCCCTTTCTTCACAATTTAACATTTCAAAACCAACTCAGCAAGTTCTCATCCTCCCCTGCACCTGGGGAGAAAAAAGCCAAAAAGAGAAACAGCCAAAAGGAACAGGGGTGTTCCTGGACTGCTAAATGACTTAGCTCCAATAGGGGGTAAAAAAGTTGCCCTACCCCTAAAAGGTGTTCCCACTCCAGTTCCCATTGACTTTCATATATTTAGAATGCTAAGCAGAGAACTAATACTCTCTGATGGTGGTACAAAATGCTAACATGAACAGGCTATCTAGTTCTTTGTGAGGATCTGCCAGAATACTCTTTTTAATATATCTGGATGTCTCCACATGCATCTGTTCCTGGCCACATAGTACAGGGATCCTCTGAACAACCATGCCCTTTCCATGTTCTTAAGCTTGTTCTGAATCTCATAAAATAAGTTTGGAAACAGTATTAGAAGAAAGACTCACACTGTTTCTTTGTTGTTATTTAATTTCAGAATTTGCATTTTTAAAACACACACATAAATGAAACAAAAATTCTAGTATTACCCATAAAATTCCTGTATTCTACAGCTCTCAGACTTGAGTTCAATGTAGGACACTTGCTTTTCAGTTTTGGGAGCCTGTGTTTTTCAAGGATAATGCAAAGTACTTCCAAATCTCATCTTTTTTATTCCTCTAGCACACAATAAAGGAGCCTTTCATGAAAGGACCCTCCACTGCTTTGTCTACGCAATATCAGCCATCCAATGAGTCTACAAGGACAGAAAAAATCATGGTGGCAGGGCACTGATACTGTCTACAGCCGTAGACAGACAAAGACTTTGTGTCTGTACATTCTCTGCAATGCATTCAGAAGCTTTTTCACAGTCAGATGAGGCCAGAATTTTAGATACTTACACTGCAAACACACAGCAGTTCATGCTCAGAATATGGTAGAAACAAGCCCAGTACAAAATATTTAGAGTTGGGTGCAGTCCTTTGTATGTCTGTCCCATAGCTCCGAAACAGACATAAACCAGATGTAGTTTGAAAGCTGAGCAATTACAGAAGGGCAGCAGTAAACTCAAACCAACATATCAGCTGGTTGCATTAATTAGCTTTAACTCAGCATAGGATTACTGTTGTCAAAGCTTGCTTTAGGTTGGACAGCTTAGCTGGCTTTCCCCTGCTATATACCAGAACCCTCTTTGGAGCACTCAGACATTGAAAGGAGTCTCAATGTGAGTTTACCCGTAGTTTCCAAAGATTTTAATGCATCTCCACTTTATCAAAGCAGATTATGCCAAAGTATATACATAATGTTGTGCAATGAATATTTGACTATTGCACATGCTAGCATCACAGGCAGAAACGGGGCAATTTTTTTGTTATTTAATTAATTAACAATGAACAGAAAATTTTGATCACTGATTCAGGTATTAGAAAAAAAAGAGAGAATATAAACAATTAAACAATTAAGTAAACATCTACTTCTCTCTTTCCTCAGGCTCACTTTAAGTCAAATACCTATCCTCCTTAATTCTTAGTCTCTGTTTCCCTTATTCTTGCTGCAGGATATACTCAGTCCATCCCAATTCCTGTGGTGAAGCAGTGGGTGGCCTTGGAAGTTGAATTGTATGCATAACAGCTGCTGCCTGTTGCTCTGTGCTTGTTGGCTTCTTTCTGCTCCACTCTGCTTCTCACTGGTCTTCTTCAGCCACTCTAGTGTTTCATACTGATTTTCTAGGATCACCTCCTCAAAGTTCAAGAATGGACTCTTTTGAAATTAAGGAAATCAAGCAAAGGTGACAAGAGGCCTGCATGGATGAACAAATATCTCCTCATCAATCTCAAATATAAAAAGGGTCTATAAAAGAAGTCAAAGCAGGGAGATGTGACACAGAAGGAACACAAAGACATTATTCTATTGTTCAGAGATGGGATTTGGAAAGCCAAAGTCCACCTGAAGTTGATTCTGGTGGAAAACAAGAAAATGTGGGCCTGCTGCTGAATAGGGCAACTGCCCTTTAGCAAAAGACACAGAAAAAGACATGATGTTCAAGGCCTCCTTCACTTTGGTCTTTACTGGTAAAAACAGTCTGCAGGAATCCCAGGCTTCCCAGATCAGTGAGAAAGTCCACTGCAAGGAAAACTTACTTTTAGAGGAGGAGGAGGATTAAGTCAGGGAACTTCTAAACAAACTGGACAAGCGTAAGTCTATGGCACCTAATGGGACACGCTTATGAATGCTGATGGATCTGTGCAGTGTCAGTGGAAAAGTACTTGTAACTTGTCTTGAAAGATCTTGGTGGTCAGGGAAGGTTCCTCAACATTGGAAAAAAGGTCATTTCAATACTGTCATCTCTCTGTGTGACACAGTCCTCCATGGGTGTCTCTTCTCTTGCCTGGGTCTGAAAGAGATTCATTTATCCATTTCAAGTAGATAGATGATTGATAGATAGATAGATAGATAGATAGATAGATAGATAGATAGATAGATAGATAGATAGACAGATA
>JAOXXN010000446.1:60362657-60384285 GCA_026770055.1 Myrmophylax atrothorax
AAAGGAAGCAGAAGGACAAATATCTTTGTGAGTACAAATGTGGGAGGAAAAAAAGAGTGAGATTACCAAAAAAAAAAAAAAAAAAAGGCAGGAAGCTGTAGAAATATACAGATGAGTGTATAAAGGTTTTAAGTTCACGTGTTAGTATTGAAGCTTCATATACACAGTTCCTGAGATTTTGAAGCCCTCCTTGGAAGGACTCTAGCCCATGCTTCTGCTCAAAGATGAGTCAGTTTTGATTTCATAGAAGTTTTAAGGGGCTTTGTCCAACCTGGTCTTGGAAAACTCTAAGGATTGAAACTGCATAGCCTCTCTGGACAACTTGTTCCAACGCTTGCATTTCTGCAGTTGCTGACAGGATGACAGCTGTGTGCTTTTTCTTCTGATTTTTTTCTTTAAAAAATTAAGTCTCCAGTTTGGTCCAATTGGCCCTAATTGAGCCCAGATAAGATAAAAAACTGTTGTGACATTGATATTGAAACGTCTTCAAAAAACCATCAGCACTCTGCTTTTTAACAAATCCCATTTACTTTATTGAGTTTATCCAACAGTTTCTAAACTACTTATTATTATCTTTTCTAATTTATTTGGCATTATTTTTTTCTCTGTTGTTAACAACTAGGAAATTATTTCACCCTTCCTTGCCCCAATCTATAGTACTTTGTTTAATGTATATTAAGTTACTCTGCACCCTTTTTTTTCTGAAAATATTATATAAATATAAGTTATATTTATCTCTTTTGTACACTTTCCTGTTTTTGAACCACATGCCTGATCTCATCAGTTAACTTCCAAAACCTTCCATTCTTGGTTTAAATCTTGCTGTGAAGGAACAAGAAGTGAATGTTCTCAAGTATGGAAAATGCTGAAGGCAAGTGAGGAAATGTAGGAAAGAAATCAATAATTACCCAGTTTACTATTGAAGAAACATTTAAGAATGTGATACAGGTTTCTAAATTACTTAAATGCTTTCAAAAATATTTCTGTTGCTCTAGCAGGTGTAGCAGTTTAGCAAGCAATCACAATCCAAGTCCAAGTTACTACAGGAAAAAATGCAAGTTGATTTTGCTTAACTTTTAATCCATGTGTGTGTGTGTGTGATTTTTTTAGTGCTCTGTAGTCTGTACAGTGACCTTTTCAAGTATGCAATCACTTGCAAATTTATTTTAATAATGTATCTGTTTTGGTCTTGGTAGAGTGCCTGTACAATCAGTGAACATTAACAAAGGGAACACAAGCTGGCATAGGCAGGTAGTTATATATGCAAAATTAGAAAGATAAAATTGTTGTATTTTCAATGTTATTGAACAAATTCTGTGTATTCGTCAAAGCTGTTCCAGGAGGCTAGTATGAACTTTAAATATTCACATACTTCGTTGACACTTGGGAGAAACACTAAAGGACTAACGGAAGAGGGTGGGGAAAAAAAAGATTGCTCACTCACTAAAGGCACTTCTAAAATAAATTTATAGCAAGTATATTATTCTTTACTAACACCATCTAGAAAAGTCTCAGGGTTTGTATTTTAAATCATTTGAAACTGCTCTTAATGAATCATCATATTTGATTAGTACTTTTATTCCGATTTGTTGTATCCATTATTTTGAGCACTACTTCAAGGCTAGTTTTTTAAATGTATTTTGTCAGAAAAGAAGTTCGTAAGAAATTTTGAAATTGGTATATTAGTATTAAAAATAATCAAAGTTGGATTTAAATAACGTCAATTTAAATGTAGTTGAAAATTTTGTAAATAGAATTGTTAATAATCTGCTGTAATTCAGTCTGGGATAAAAAGAATTTAGAATTACTTTTGCATCAGGTGTTAAGTATTTAACAGTAAGGAAAAAACCCACTTGATTTGAGAAGTTTGATCTTCAGAGTATTCTTAAATTTCTTTTGTGTAAAAAACTTGCTTGATATCATGGAGAAATTAATTTATGTACTACAAGTGCAATAGGGGAAATTTTCCCATTTGATTTTGTAACTCTGGATTGACAAATAAATCTCAGAACTCTCAATAAGGAAAAAACCAGCAACACAGAACTGGTAAAAAAAACCCCAAACATGGAAGTGATAACACCTACTACTTTTATAAGTGCTTGATTCTACCTGTACAAAACTCCATATCATTTGTAGGGAGGACAGCATTCCATTGAGCTAGGAAGTCTGTGAGATCCTAACATTGGGATGCTTGCAAATGCTGGCATAAACAATCTTGCTGAAAGCAATGCTGCTGGAGATACTGATGAGTTAAAGTACATTATCACACACACAGAGCATCACTGTGGCCTTTAGGTATTACATGTATTGTTACTGTCCATGGGATATTACTGCACATTGCACAGATTTTTGCCGTAGCAAGGGTTCTGCTATGAGAGAGATTGGATTTTACTGAAGCAATGTCTTGACCTTATTAATTGTGTCTCAAAGAACTGGGAAACAGCCCAAAGTAGCTCCTGCAGAGTGCTTGGCTCCTCACAAGAACAATGTCATTCCACCTTCCCTGTGCCTTTCTGCAGTTTCCCCTTGGCAGTGGGGTTTAACCTGGATGGCAAAGACACTCAGAACAGAATGACACAGGCAATTATTGTGCTTCAGATTTCAGTGGTAGCTCCTTTTAATGATGCCTAAGCAATGTAGAAAATGTCTCAGAGACACAGTACAGGCTTTCATCTCTTGTTTTGTTCTATATTTGCTGAAGCTCAGCACTTAACACTTACTACTGCAGAGACTTCTCCAGTACAGACTCTCTAAATGAAACAGCTCTTTGTTTGGAAATGCATATTCCCTTGTTTATTGTTTTTTGTTTGTTACTAACAGCACAATGAAATGAAATCTAATGATGTTGTCATTAAGAATATTCAGTAGGGGGAAAAATTATCATCAGTCAAACCTATCAGTTATAATAACAGAGGTTCATCTGTTTATCTTAGGATGAGTTACAGCGTTACTAAGGTAGTTAAATGCCTCCCTGACACCCGATCCTCCCAGATCTCAGAAGCCAAGCAGGGTCAGGCCCAGTTAGCACTTGGATGGGAGACCTCCTGGGAATACCAGCGGCTGTAGGTTCTAGTCCTGGGAACTTCACTGTCACTGTCCAAGCTCGCTCGGCCATGGCAGATGAACCTCAGGAGTTAAAGGGTGGGGCCAGTTCTGCGCACGCTGTGCCTCACCTAAAATATCCACTTCACAGGCTCGAAGGGCACACCCACGTGGGGAGACCCCTGCCCAAATCTTCCTTTGCAAAGCCAAGCCATGATGGTAATGATGACTTGAATTCCTTGTTATACATAAGGAGTGAAGCAACTGATTGTTAAAAGCATGTTTATTGAGGATTAATGTTCAGGTAAAGGATGCATGCTTTCTAAGCCTCAGCAAATCTGGTTTTAATGTTCAAGTGGCATATAACTATTCAAGAATAATGAACCTTTAAAAGCTACATTGAAAGCATATTGGAGAAATTTGTTTCAAACTGTCACTGAAGTATTTCTTAGCTAATGGCATTAACATTTTAATTCAGAAATATAGAAATAATCACAGGCTCTCATTTTTATTGCCTCTCACTGAAGAAGGCCTGATTGGAGTAATTAGGTATGCCATTTTAGATTAATCCCCTTCTGTCTCTTAGAAGTTGAAAATGGGTTCCTACCCACATTTTCATTCACTAAAACCCCGTAAGTATTGTCCCCTGTTCATGCCAGCATTCTAATGACTTCTTAAAGTTAGCAACATTAAGGCTTTGGAAGAAAATTATTAATTAAAATAGCTGTTCTCATAAGTTTTCTTACTGCAGTAGCTCACTAAAACTTGAAATGTTAACTCTCCTTCCAGCAGATGTTGCTGAGCGTGGGTCAAGCTGTAGCAAATTTTGGGCCAGTTCTGTTCTGCTACTCCCACTATGTTGGTTCTGGCCACTCCAGCACTTAGCGTCAGCCCCTGGATCACAGACAACAGATCCCACAACAGCAGTGCATTCACATTAGGTAATTGCAAGCTGATGTTTGTGCTGGTTCAGTCAAAAAGTGACCACAGTTCTTGGGCATGGTTTGTTATTTTCAAAAGCCCACTGTCTTAACTCTGACTAGAGGCAATCATTTCCACTTCTACCTGTGTGGGCCCAGGATTTAGACTTCTATTTATCACATTTTGCATAGATTTGGATAGATAATTAACAAGAAGAAAGCAAAATGGTTATTTAAATTAAATAAACTGTTTCTTATCCTCATACATTTAAGTTATACCTCATTTCAGCTAACCCTAGATGCCACAAAACAAACAAAACCAGTCAGAAAACTATCACTGGGGAAATCTTTGTGTAATAAATACACTTCCAGAGACATGTCAAGAAATGAATACTAAGTGTTAACATTTACTCTATTAGTCTGTACTAACTAGTGCACTGATTCTTTTGTTTTGGAGTCTGCAGCTCTCTGCTTCCTGACAAACAATAAAGCCTTGGATTACTAAACAGGAAACTATTTTTTTAAGAAGAATTTATTATTTCAACGATTTTTTCCCAGTTATTCTTCTGGACAAGCTAACAGAGAGGAGCAGTTTCTCCCAACAAGGTTGCAAGGGTTTGTTCATCTGTTCCTGGTGGAGAAATCCTCTTCTACAGTTGCACAGTGCTTATTCTTGTCTTCAGACTGAGCTTTCTCATTGTGAGAATAAACAAATACATAAAAGCGAGTCCTCTTGACATGTATCTTAATGATCCCTCCAAAAGTCTTAGTTTAAAAATCAATGTGACCCCAATGACACCAAATATCTAGGACCTTCATGATTTGAATTTACATAAACTCATGCAACAGAAATCCTGTTTCATGTTTGACAGGTGCAAAACTGAAGCACAGAATTTGAGGAAAATGCAGCCTATTACGGTTCTGTGGTTCAATGATTTGTCAAAGATAACACAGGAAGTATGTGACAGAGATTTTAATTTAGGTTTCCTAAATTTGTGGCTATCATCCTGACCATCCTCCCGTCTTTTTCCTCTCATCAGTAATATTACCACAGTTATCTTTATCAAGCATCAAACATGTATTTGGAGAGGAAGTGGGAGGTAGTTGCTAGGGCTAAAAAGAAAGTCTATGTTTTAGAAAGAAAACCAGCCCTGTACTTGTCAGCAGGTACCCACAGTTTGAAAATGAGCTTTGCTTTCTGCTCCGGGTGCAATTATAGATGTTATTTGTTGTGGGCATACGTAAAATATGAATAGAACAGAACTGTCTCAAGTTGGGCAATAAAGTAACCAAGCAGCCAAACCACAGGCTTGAATACCCTGAGAATTGCTTTCTCTAGAAAAACGACTGAGGAAGTTTGAGGACTTTTCCACTGCTGTCAGTTCTCTCCTTTTATTCAGTGCAAAAACAGGCTTACTCTTGCTCTACTCCTGGTCTTGTGATCTAACTGAGAGAGAAGCCCTCCTTGCCTAAGTGGCACCATGACCAGTTTTCAGAACAGGAAGCTTTCTGCATAAAACATCCATATTAATTTCATAACACAACATTGCTGTGGAGAAACATGCTGAGATTGGAAAGTGTGCTTATGAAGTAGCCTCACATTCCTGTGCATCTCTGGCATGCCATAACCCTACCCAGTCTGCTGCCTCCAGCAAAACAATACTTTTTTATAGAAAAGGCCCTTAGCAACAATAGCAATTGAGGGTCTGTTGTTTTGAAGTGACCTTAGACACAGGCCACATCCATTCACAGAACAAAGGAGAGTAAGTCTTCTTTATTATTTCCTCCAGAGAGAAGCAAGGCATGTGAGAAGGTAAAACTGTATAGTCATCACTGATAAATATACAGTAAAGAAGTAAGTCTGCTGTAAAACTGCATTTTTTCTCAGCAGTGGAATGAAACAGTGAGATAAGACTGAGAAAAACAGTTCTCTGATATTTATCAGGAAGTGGTTGTTGGGTTTTTGTTGTCACACATAGATGATTTGGCCAGAACCATGAGAATCCAAAAGAACTTAGTGTCCTCATTTGGGCTGAAAATGGCCATAATAAACAACTGAAGGGTGCTGATAGCATATTGCCCTACTTGCATTCTCCACAATATCCTTGCATTGCTCATTTTAAAAGAAGAAAAACATTTCCTGCCTGGATACATAACAGTAGAGGGCAAACGTTCTGGAAGGACCTGAGTCAAAGGCAGGGGGCTTGTTTTGTTTTCTTTTGTTTTAATGAGATTTGGAGAATACTAATTGTTCAGGATACCAGCAAATAGCCCAGCTGGGTTTTTGCTCTAGTTCTCAGAAGGAAGAAAAAACAACCTCCCTAGACTGCAGATATTTTTTCCTTATATCTGTCTTACATCTCAACCAGGAAGATCTTCTAATAATGGGAGGCTGCTATTGCTCATTTTAGACTGTACATAAAAAGGCTTTCAAGTATTAGTATTTCTTCTTTATGTTATGACTGATGCAGTTGCCTTTTCTCAAGATGTCTCTCCATTGCATAGCTATAGTCACAGCAGCAATGATAATGACTGTTAGTAACCAGGCATGGAGCTGACCTATTCATAAGCACTGCACCAAACACAAAAAAGTAAAAATAACCCTTAAACTCAGAGTCGTTTTCCTAATAACTTTTTTTTATTTCAGATGAGAAACTAATTGGCATTTGAAAATGCACTAGTTAGTCAACAAAAGTATTTTTTAAAATATCTTGAATAACATATTAGCTCATTAAACTTACAAAGTTACCATCAGAGAAAGCCAAGATTTGAAGAATCTGCTGGATTTTCCCATCAGAAGCAAGATGTCTGACTTCGAACTTTGATTAGTGTTTTCATTATTTTTTGCTCATCTGTCTTGCAAAGTCTTAACACCACCCTTAAGTGCACTAGGATCCAGGGTCAATATTTTGATTGCATTCAAAAATAATTTCTTGTGTAACAGAAGAATATATGCAAAGATATTCAACTCCCGCTTCTCAGCCCAACCTTCCATAGGGTATAATATCAACAGTCATGAGAAGTTTCCACTTTCCTCAGCTCTTAGTTCAAAGGAGAAGTAAAAGCAAGAAGCACATGTGGATGATTCCGCTCTCACATCACTGAAAATCAGGACTAGATCCAGAAAGATCAAGTGAGCTGTAACAACATAACATTACCATGAGCGAGAGCACAAGTGATATGTAATACTGCTGTAACTGTTGGCAGAAAGAGTTCTGCCCTTTTGTGTATTTGTTCTTGTAATTTTGACTGCCTGCCTTGTAACTTTTCACATGCTGAATTTCATAGTTATGCTAGCCCGTGTTTATTTCTTTTTGTCTGGTGACACCCACTCTCAGACATTTTCTTTCAGGTTCTCCTGATAAGGTTAGGAAATCTTGATAGATCATGAACTTTGAACAGGGTTTTAATGTTGAAAGACTAACATTAACGCCTTCTTTAGGCCAAAATTGCAATCTTTGATATAAGAGCCTGGATTATTTAATTTTAAAAGTCTTGATAAGCAAATTTTAATTCCTAATAATAACTCTTATATTTCTCTTTTCAGCTCTCCACTTAAATTTCCAGGAGTCTCTTTGCTCATCACCTTTTTATAGCACAGAGACACTTAGCAAAGTGCTTATTTATAGGAACAGCTAATATATTGTGCCATACAGGCAGCTTTAGGAATGTCACCTCTTTCTTATAAATTGAACTGGTAACACGCAGTATTGTCTCTTCCTTCAAACCTTTTTGCATCATCACATCTCAAATATACTTGGCTATGAATATACTTGAACATGTATACTTATTAGTATACATACTAATAATGGAGTATGACCACAACCATCACAAAGTTATGACACCTGGTCAAGTCAGTTCCTCTGGTTTCTTCTGTATTTAGGTGAAACCATTACTTCTAGATACTAGTCTTCCTAACTTTAGACCAGTGTACTGAATTGCTTCTCTTTAATTAGAGCCCTACCCTAGGCAGCTATCATGGACTAGATGTCAGCTTTCAAGTGCCAAGGTTGAAATGAGATGAATCTGAATTCTGGTCATAGGAGCTGAGGTCCCCAAGCACATGGTGAATGGAAAAGAATAAGATTAGAAATAGTGTTTTCAAGCAGAAAGATGATAAATGTCACCCCAGATTCTTATCATACCATTTGAAAATATCTCCAGGTCTAATATGGTAAGACTAAGGGCAGAAGTTTCATTAAAGCATCTTTTCCAGTGTGCACAGGTAAGACTTTGAGTTAATTGTACAAAAGTAAAATCACTTGTATAGGTATAATGATCTATATTCAAGTGAAGAAGAAGTACAAGAAGACTTCTCAAAAGATTGGGAGTGCTAAAATGTTTACACAGAAGGTAAGTTAGCATGGTATGATTGGTTTGGCAAGACAACAAAGAGAGGGTATCTTTCCCTTTTTACAAATACAACACAGAATAAAAAACAACCAAAAAACACAGGGAAGAAGATTTAAATGAAAGCACAGCATTGACAGAAGACCAGACGGTAACACAGGGGCCACAGACACGCTTAGGGTGGTTGTCAGAATGGCATTCTGGGAGCAGCAGTGCAGCAGCATGTTTGTGTATGTGTGATTAACCCTGGGCTTTATGTGTGACCCCAGGAGAGAGTCTGATAGCCCTTCATCTAACAGAGAATGCCAGGTCTTTTGAAAGAGGTATAGCAGATGCCTCCACTTACAGAATCACAGAACCAGAGTATGCTGAGTTAGAAAGGACCCACAATGATCATGAGTCCAGCTCCTGGTCCTGCACAAGATCATCCCCATGAGTCACATTGTGTGCCTCAGAGTGTTGTCCAAATGCTTCTTGAACTCTGCCAGGCTTGGTGCTGTGACCACTTCCCTGGGGAGCCTGTTCCAGTGTCCAGACACCCTCTGGGTTGTTACATAGCACTCAAGCCCCTTTTGGGTGACAACACAACCCATATTGCTGCTAAAAACAGATTTCTTACAATGGCCAAAAAGGGGTGAAAAAAAAATTACTGTTCATCCTTCTCCATCTAGTCTATGCTTCCTTCTTTTTTAAAGTCAGGATTTTGTTAACTGCTTCTACAAGTAGTTTTAATATAGACAAACAAATGTCACAGGAAAGTACCTAACAAACATTAACAGTCATTTTAGTTTTCACTTTAAACCCTATTTCACACTTCCAAGATAGGAAAAAACCTTCCACAACAACCTTCTGCTCAAACTACTGTTAGGAAGGTCATAACTCCTTGAAAAAGTGTGAAACTGAAAATACTGGCAGTCATTTCAGCAGAAGATCCTCACTCTACTCTGCTATAAGAAGGATTTGGAAAAAATGATACTTATGACATCAGCCCTTACTTTCTTCAACAGCTTAAAATTCTTTTCCATAGTGTTTTTATTATCTTACAGATGCTGTAAAAAATGTTGTTGCATCCCTAAATGTGGGCCAAATTAGGCAGTCAAAAAGAAATTAGAGCACCATTGCTTTAAACAGAACTTTCTGGTGCAAGTAAGCACTTTTGGGATGTAGCGAGTGCTGTAGAATCTGACCCAGTACTAATAGACACAAATGAAATGATCTCCATTTATAAATTTATGATCACAGTACTAATGAGGAGTGGTTGGAAATACACAAATGCCATGCTGAAATGTTTATTCCACATTAGCATCAGTACTCCATCACCAAAACTCCATTCGGAACTATTGGACATTTTACCCTTCAAGCAACCCCTGAAGGGGAAGAGACATTAGAGAGAATTACAAATTCTCTTCTGTTAATTTTGTTCTGAAAAGAAAATGCATTTTCATACAGAACTCAATCCAGCCCAAAAAATTTGATTGCTAAAAGGCTGTAGGTCTAAATAAAAATAATCCTGTAAGGCAGTAGTAGTGGCAAGGTTGGTGATAAAGGAATCCACACAGGGGTATACTAAGGCACAGGACACAGGCAGTGCGTATGGATCAGAGTGGACATTAGGCTCAAAAGCAGAACCAAGTTCTTGAAGCACATATCTTGTTGTAACACTGAATTTTTCTGGCCGTGCTTACAAGTTTAGATCTCAAGTTTTCTTTTACTATGCCTCAGCAGAGCTGCATACCTGAGATTTGAGCACCAAACCACCTGCACTTATCATTCACAGCTGTCTGGAGCAAGTCAAATGGGACAGGCTGAGCCTTGGTGCCTGCTCTCCTCAAGATTTTGATTGATGCCCAAAGAAACGTGAATCACTTTATGCAAACTCTGGGTAAAATACAGAAACTGCCCTGCAACCTGCTAACCCTTATGAGTCATGCTCCCTTTCCCTCTCTTCCTGGCCTAGTGAGCGCTTGGATTCCACATTGCATAAGGTTTCCTCTTTAACAGAACCTGTGGAAAACAAGTTCTCCAAAAGCCAGAAGATTAAGAAATTCTTCAAGCACATCTAAAAGCAGACATTCCACGGACTGGGCAACTGTACTATTAGATGAAGTAACTTTTTGAGAACTAAGGCAGGCTAATTCCTACCCAAGTGTCCATTAAAATATAAGCTATGTGTTAAAATCATAACTGGACATTGCACTCTTGATAAAAAAACTAGTTGGAGTCCAGACTTCTGAAGCTCAGAGATAACTAGATTTGAAATGCTTTAAATTAACTTGTTTGTTTTTATAAACAGTGACCTCTACTCAGGGATCCACAGAAGTAACAGCACAGCACTTTGAGCCTATTCACGCCCATTCACTACAGAAACAGATCAATATTTTGTTCTTTTTATAACATGCTTTTTATATTATGTCTTTCTGTATCTGGGGCCTAGTAACAGAGATACTATTTTAGGTCACGGAGTACATATTCCCTTTGCATAGCTTGCACTCATAGAAAGTCCAAAAGCAAGCAAGCAGCAGGAGGGCCCAGCTTGCCATGCTGCACTTCTGCTCAGCAGTGAGGACTGAAATTGATTTGTGAGAGTTTTCTGCTAAATACTTCTGGTATAAATAGAGGCTGGGGGCTGACCTTCTGGAAAGCAGCTCTGTAGAGAGGGACCTGGAGGTTCTGGTGGACAGCAAGTTGTCCATGAGCCAGCACTGTGTCCTTGTGGCCAAGAGGGCAAATGGTATCCTGGGGTGCATTAGGAAGAGCATTGCCAGCAGGATGAGGGAGATCCTGCCCCTCTACTCAGCCCTAGTGAGGCCACATTTAGAGTACTACAGCATAGGAGACACACAGAGCTCCTGAAGCAGGTCCACAAGAGGGGAACAAAGATGACTGGGGGACTTGAGAATCTTTCTTATGAGGAAAGACTAAGACAGTTTGGACTGTTTAGTCTCAAGAAGAGATGACTGAGAGAGAACCTTGTCAATGTCTATAAGTATGTGAAGAGAGGGTGTCAAGATGATGGAGTCAGGCTCTTCTCAGTGATCCCTAGCAACAGGACAAGAGGCAACAGGCAGAAACTGATGCACAGGAAGTTTCCCCTGATTATGAGGAAGAACTTGGTTATTGTGTGAGTGGCCACACACTGGAAGAGCCCAAACTTGTTTCTCATGATACCTGCCATGCACATGATGGTTCCAAAGACATTGACTTGAGAATTTCCACACACTCATGAACCTCAGAAAGTTAAGTCCCTTAGAACTCAATCCAGCTGTATTTCGGACAACCAGAAGATTCCCACTGGCCACAGTCGGGATTGAAATGACAGAAATACTTCCTGCTAAGAGCAGCATTTCCTTTGACAGTGGCTGAGTATCCTGGAATTTTTCAATCATGGGAAACAACTGGAATCTGTAATGCTGTGTGCTGTAAGTATCCCCAGGAATTTGCTTAGAAAAAGGAAGCTGAGGATACAAAAACACTCCTTTGTTTTAGTCTTCAAGTACCATAAGAGATTAATTATATCTTGTAATATTTAATCTGACTTTTCCCAGCAAAGTACTTTTGTGAAGCTTTTTTTTAAAATATAATCTGTCTGCTAGCTTTTGCATTTTTTCTCTCACGAAATCCCTCTCCCTCCTATTAAAATTAATAAAAAAATATATCCTGTTCTGAGCTATTGACGCATCTCAAGGTAGGGCACTTCTGTGACTTGGAAAGTATTACCCCCCACTGGCTCTTGTGGGCAAGTGTTTCCTACCCACTCTGCTTTCTGTGGACTGTTATATGCATGTTAAAGGACATTATTACAGAAAAAAAAAAAGATAACATCCTGGACAAACTGCAGCATGCAGTTTAAAAAATCCTGTGAAGGGATACAGCCTAATGCTGTTCCTCTGGCTCACACTGTCTCAGATGCAGTTTCTTGGAAGATCCAACCCCGTATGGATTACACTTTTCCATGGCCTACCCCTATCCTACTAACATTAAACAAACAAACAGAGAAAACACCTAGAGCTGCCCTGAGAACTGGGGCTGAAGGGGAAAGCAAAGACTTTCCACTGAAAATATGGTAACAAATTAACAAAAAATAATAAATATTAGAACGTTTATACCTCACTGAAAAGAGAAATGGTAACATAATACCAACATGTTATAGCTGGTGGGCTTTACGCTCTCATGTCCCTTCTTAGGCAGAGTTCTCTGGTTAAATCACATTTTTCAGGGCACAATACTGCCTTCTTACTTGGAGAAGAGACCTGGTTCATTACAGCAGCCAGAGGTCAACACAGGACTGTGCCTTTTCAGAAAATTTGAACACAAAGGTTCAAGTATACTTTTGCACCCCAAATTAATTTGTTCTTACTACTGTAATTCTACTTTTACATAGGTAGCAGTATGCAGTATAGTAGATAGACAGGTACATAGATAGGCAGATAGACAGGCAAATTTTCTACCAAACGCAAATATTTTCTCATGTACTGTTTTTGAAAAGGCAGAGAATAATCAAAATTTGAAATCATCAGCAATTATAAGTCAAATTACCATGTACAGATTAATAACCCACCTACAACTCTGTGATTCTGGCCACATCTATCTGTTTATATGGAAACTGCACTGTAAGCCGGACCTGAGATATGGTCCTGCAAGACTAAGAGGAAGCTGGATGCTTTGTGCCACAGAAGTAACAGACGTACTTGAATTCATAGTCCTCAAGGTGCATTTGATGTCTTGACATGGAAATATTTTTCTAATTCACAAAATTAGTTGTTTAAGCTGTACCCATTTAGAAAATTATGTCCTTGCAAGATTCATCATATCATTCCTGGATGTTTTATGCAGGCAACATCTGAAGTGATGTAGAATCAACTATGTGGAAAAAAAAGATAATTTCGCTTCAGAGCTCATACTCTCAGCTGATGGGAATAAGTCCTTCTTCTCTTGTCTCTTTAATTCTTATTTTGAAAATGTAATTATTGTCTGGGAAATCTGACTCCAGTTAGCCACCTGCCAAGTATTGACTCACATCTGTGTACAAGATGTTCCCAGCTCTTGTACTTTTATCTATTTGTAAAACGTATCACGAGCCACTTTCTGAATACATAGAAAGAAAAGGAAAAGGATTCCCAGCACAACCGAAAGGTCAGGTTCTGGGGGTTCTTTCCCTTCTAGTTGGCCCTGATTCCATCTTTCCATTCTTGATGCCTTTTGACAGAATTGCTGGTTAAAATGGCTTAGTTCTCAATCCTGAATTACCAGGTTAGAGTATTTCTCTAGCAATGGGAGCATTCAAATGCAATAACATTCATGGTATCAGCCTTACATTGATGCCACTTTCCAGCACACTCAATGACATCTGGGCATTCCTGAAATTAATTTGGGCTTTTTTGTGTATGTGTGCACGAGTGCGTGTACACGCTGACTGAGAGCAAGGGGAAAAGAGAGAGTTGCTGTTTTACATTTAGTGTGGTTCCTGAAAAGGTTTGACTGCTAATAAACACTAAAAATCACTTACAGTCAATCGCTTATGCTGGCCTTGCACTCAAATTTGGTTCAACCTCCCATCAAGGCACTTAGTATGCTGGAACAATACCCTAAGGGGAAGAGGGGCACTGCAGGTAATCACTGCTGGGCGCAGATGAAGCAGGGCAGTCTTTGCACCCAGAACCCTAACATCTACCATTGGATAGCAGGCAGACAACTTCTCTTTAGTGTCAGACTAACACATCAGTAATTTATGCAGACTAGGAAAGAAATTCCTATAGAAACTTGCAATTTTTTCTTGTTAGTCTATTGCTGATCTGCCTGTTGGCTGTCCTTGCTGTATAGCACTCATGGAAACCTGAAGTCACACTGTCAGGGCTTGCAGGCTTTCGTCTGGTGAGTTGCAAAAAACCCTGGAATTTTCAGAAGCTGGAAATAGCAGGAAACTTGTATTAAGGCATTATGGGGCAGCATCCCTGATCTCCCTGAAGTGCATTGATACCAATCTGGTTCAGCAGAAATGTGATGAGTCAATATGGTTGTGACTGTATTGGAAAAACAATTGCTATGTAAATAGCACTGTCCAAATCACTTAATGATTTGGTACTGAATGTCTCTGAAGTGCAACTTCATCAAAATGATACAGACCAAAGGAAGGGTTAGCGTTAGGGTTAGGGTTAGGTGCTGATGAAAAAAACCCCCAAAGTCCCTTCTGCTAAACTCTAAAACAGATGTGTCCTGCAGGTTTGATGTTCTGGGGTAGCCCAAAGGAGATTGCTTCATAATAATGCAGTATGGTACCAGAGAAGGGGTGGGTTCTGGCAGGTAGGTTTGCTCATATGGAGAGGTAGATAAACCCGTCTCCTTAGCATTCTTCCTTGCCCTGTGGCCAACTGTGGCTGAGGAAAAGTACAAGGACAAAACAAGCACAGAGTGATGCATTCATCTGGAAGAAATGGCTGCAGTTTTCTGGCTATAGATCAGCATAGCTTGACTTTCTCAGTGCGTACTTGGTTTTGAAATTTGGACTTCTTAAATGATTCAAAGGATGGAACACTAAAAGAAGAAAAGAATGGAAAAATCAGAGAAAACAGTCTGATGTATCTTGAAAAGCAACTTGAGATGCTGGCTGTTACTTCATCCACTGGTTCCATTTGGCAGAAGTCAACCACATAATGACCCCACAGCACATATGACTGCTTCAGAGCACCTTCAGATTGCTTTTATGATGTTTCTACTAAGTGCAGAGTGTATTCCTTGCTGTCTTCTATCATGATCACTGCTATTTCTATAGGAGAGGTACAGAAAAAACCTCCAGTCTTTCCCGCCAAGGAACAAAACATATTCCCATTACGTAAAGACTAGATGTATGGACTTCGCTTCCACAAAATAAGTAACACTTTTGTTTAAGCAGCTGTATCTGAAAGAGGTGTATGTTAGAATCAAGCAAGAAAAAAATAATTAAATGTGAAATTGTCCACAGTAAATAATGTCACAGGTACAAAGCTCCAGTGAAGGAGCTTTGTGAGATGGAAAAAAGATTATCAGCTGAGATAATGATGCCTTCAACTATGAACCATTGTAATGACAGCCATAGTATTATGTTGGGTTTTCCCTAGATTCCTGAATATGACTGATATGACCTCACAGATGTATTCTAGGATGCTCATAATAGTCTCATTACCTTCTGAAAGGTCTTGCACTTACCATGAAAGTTTTGCCGTACCAATCATCAGCAGTCCCAGTTTTAGCACACTGGCTGGCCACCTTTCAGCAGCAGCTGCAGTGGCAGCATGGCTGGAGCTGCTCCTGTGAGCTTCAGAGATAAAAAAAGAACACCCTATCTGACTCACTGAGTTAATATCTGTCAGCCCTGCCAACACTGTATTCAGTGTCTGGGAAGCCGATATAGTAAATTTCTGCCCATATTGGTAATGGCAGTGATTCACTGAAAACAGTTGGAAAGATGTTAACAGGATTAAGATTTTTCTACCTGGCAAAAGAAATAGGGATTTAAAGTACCATAAATTCACACTGAAATCTTTTTTTTTTTTTTTGCATTGGTTTTCTTTTCCACTTTAGTTGGATTTCTGTTCTTGACTTTCTTTCTTTTCTTGACTTTCTATTCTCTTTCTTTCTTTTCTTTCTTTCTTTTTTCCTTTTCTCCTTCCTTCTCTCTCTGTCCCACTCTATTTTTCATTTATGTTTTTAATCATGTTATGTTTTTGTCTTTTCCCAAAAAGAGGAAACCCAGGAGTAACTGCTATAACTCACACATAAAATTCATGTGCATCTTCATAGTAATTTGCAGATCATTCTTTTCCCTTGTTGCAAGTGAGAGGATGTGTTTCAAAAGTCAATTTTAGAAGAACAGACTAAGTTACAAGAAACATATTGATAATACCAGAGTGTATGATCTTGGATTTTAACCTGTTGGTACTGATTATTGCTGTGAGCCCAAAGATTTGCCAATATGACTCTACAGATAGTTGAGACCCTGAAGTTTCCCCAGGACATACCTAAACCCATTTCCCTTCCTGAGAATTCATATTAGCTTGCTAATGAATGATTTACCACACCAGAAAAATAATATGTAGAAATACAGTATTAGATGTGAAGGAGCTAAAACAGAAACTCTAAAGGATTAGTGGTGAAGGTTAGGGGAAATGAGGTTGCAGGGTTCAGACACTGTGTTTTTATTTTGGATGGGCCTGCAGGAAGGAAGGATGTTGGACTCAATGATCTCAAAGGTCTTTTCCAACATAGTTTATTCTGCGATTCTGAGTCTGATGGGTAGAAGACCATGTGGACATGGAGTTGAACTGAAATTGAATTTAAGTGCTCCAGGAAGTGGCAGAAGAGCCTCACTGAGCAGCTGCCACAGAATCACTAGAAACTGAATTCCTGTGACTCTCCTTGGGAAAGCTGGACTTTCAAAGAGGGAAACCCTTCCTTCACTGGTCATCACAACCCCAGTCTCCCTTCAGCAATAGCTCTGGATGTCAAGAATGACATGATACTGAAGTATGTGGATGTCCAGGGATGCATCATCAGTGAAGTCTGTCTAGTATTTATTAACTTCCACTAACTTTTTTAGTTCTATCTTCAGCAGTACCTCTGAAAAGAGTACTATATTTGGCTGGGTCTAAAGAGAATCCTGGCTTATTCTAGTTCAAATCAGCACAGGTTGAATTTTACTGATTTGGGTGAGAGTGGAGACCCAGAAGTCTGCCAAGGATGCATTTCCTTTAAGTGAAAACCCCAAAATAAATCTTTATAAGGGCCTGGCAATGGCAGGGGAGAGAGGGGTGGCAGTGGTGGAGTGTGTGTGTGGGGGGGTGTGTGCACGGTTTTTTGGTTGGTTTTTCTGGAAAATTAGACAGAAAGACACAAAACAAAGTATGTAGCTCAGTTCATTTGAGGTGGCATAACAGCAACAGACAAGACTGATGTCTCACAGCAACATACCATCGTGGACTGTACTCAGTACGTAGCATTCTTCAAATATTGAAACAGAACAGTGTTTAGATCCCAAGTTTGCTCAAAAACACTGGAATGAGAAAAATACTAAAAGAAAATAGTTGGCTACCGCTTATTTGGCTTCTGTTTCCTTGGAGTTGGGAGAAAATATGTTACTAGAAGCAGTAATTAGTGAAATTTTAGAACGAGACAAATTGATGTCTAGGCTAGTTGGATGTACCTATTGACCACCAGCTGGGGAAAAGTAAAAAAGCAGCACTTTTTTTTTTTTTTTTTTTTTTTGCAAAAAGTATCCTGGGGCTTCAGGAAGGAACTAGAAAACCTCCTCACCTTGGCACACCCATGGCATATGGTGCTACATGATTTTTTTCCCATGTGCCTTACTTTGACTTTTTGCCATGAAATCAAAGATTGTAAATCTAATAAAAACCAAAACCAAAGAAAAACCTAAGGATCTATGGGCAAAGAATATGTAGTACCAAGTAACATTTAAGGCTGATGTGGCAGAAGAAGAAAATGAATCAACAATTTGTGAATTATAGGTTTGACACTAATGGGGGAAAATGTTGCAAAACATTTCACACCCTCAAATATTCACTGTTTTCCTGTCTTTGCATGGGACCAAGTTCTTGAGTTCTTGTATGCATCTGCTCATTACAGTTCAACAGCATCAAATGCCAGTGCAGAATGACATTTACCACTTCCCTTTTAAGTATCTTTACTGGGAAGTGAGAATATTTGCAGATTAACTGAAGGCTAATTATTGAACTTCCTCGGTGAANNNCCCCCCCCCCCCCCCCCCCCCCCCCCCCCCCCCCCCCCCCCCCCCCCCCCCCCCCCCCCCCCCCCCCCCCCCCACCATGAAAAACATTTGATTTGGCCTGAACTAAAAGTGCATACTTCACACATATTTCTAACCAACCCCCAAAAACAGTCTCTGGCTTTGAACGTGTTGAACAGGAAGCCATTTAATGTTGGAATGCTTGCTTTGCTGGTCCAAGAAACACACATACTTATTACTCCTGGGCTATCTAAAAAGTTTGAGGGTGAAAAAGTTTAATTTATATGTAGAAATTTGTTTCCTGTTTTGTTTTTTCCCCTTGTGTGCCAAGTCTGTTTTTCAAACTCTGTGATAGGAAACACATTTCCCTTTTTCTCCCTTTCGTCTCACTTTATTTACCCAGCTGTATAAGTCACTACAATTTATAGCTCATGCTCTTACCTGGTTTAAAATCCAAAGACACAGTGAGAGAGAGGGAAATATGAATGTTGTGTTTTTATGGTTACTGAGGAAAGGGAAGAATCTGGGTGAATGTGAAGCTGCCTTTATAGCAATATCAAGGGAGTGGTGGTGGGAGACTTCTCTTTCAGGATGTGCCACAGTATATGTTGAAGAAAGGTGAGAACGAGGGCACAGGGAAAGCTGTGGCAGTGTAGTGTCCCATGATTATTGAATGAAGTTATGTGTGTTTTAACTCTACCTACTTTCTCCAAGAGATACCCATCTCAGCAATTTTGCTCCCTTTGGAACTACTTGCATGTAGAAGCATGAGTAGTTAAAAATAAAATTAAGTGAAGTAAAGTAAAACTAAATGAAATAAATAAATAAAGACCACTTCACAGATCTTTGGTGTGCCTAATACATGTATTTATGCATGAACTCTGCAAGGGAATTAGCTCCCCAAAGAGGAAGAAAAACCTTCCTGAACAAGAACCATGGCATTTTAAAATAAAATTGTGCACATAAACTGAGATTTCTACAATTAGAACAAAACCAGGGAGTGCTTGTAGAACTGTTTTTTATTATCATTAATTTAGATTATTGTTTCAACCAGACTTTTAGTAAATTAATTATTTTTTTGCTATAGAAGTAAACTGATGGCTAACAAAAGCCATTGTGCTAGTAGCTATACATGTCTATCATAGCTAAAGGAAAGTGCTAGGCACACTACTTTATTTAGTCTACTACTTAAATTTTTAAGACTGCAACAGTCTTTGGAATAGTTTGAGGCTTGGTTTGTGCTTTTGGTCGGTTTCTTTTTTGTTTTGTTTTGTTTCTTGCTTGTTTTATTTTTTTCTGTTCTAGCATTTAAATATTTCAATATTTAAAAAAAAAAAAGAATCCAGACTACTAAACAGCGGGAATGCATCAAGAAGAAACCTGACCTGGGAGTGAAGTGATATAGATATACCTCTCCTCTGTTTTGCATTGCTCTTCCTTTGGAGATCAACTGGTTTATATTAATAGCCTCAAATTAAAGTTTAGCATACATGCATACGATTTCTTCTGTGTGTGCAACAGATCCTCCACTTCCTTATACCTCTATTGCTAAGAAAGCCTGAGAGGTCAATAAAATAGTGAGTGCACCCACCAAATCTGTCCAAATCAATCTCCATTCCTTCAAGATTGGGTGGCTGGGACAGATAGGCTGCCAAGCATCATTACCTGCAGAGGAAATCACTGCAGCAGTGAACTCTCACAGACCACCACACTGCATCGCTTCTGTGAAGGTTGATAGAAGGCCAAGCATGGGACTGAAGGTATTTCATTTGGCATTTGCTCACATTTCTGCCAATATTCCTGGCCAGACTGCCTGCCACATCCTGGTCAGTGCTGAGGCAGGATTGTCACATCTCTCTGGGAAGCAGAAATTCTTGGAAAAGATTGTTGTATTTGTTGCACCTTTTCCCCTTTCCATAGATCTGCAAACAGTTGCTTCCTAAAGTTGGTAGCACATCCCAGACAGTGGCATGCTGAGGAGGCTGTCCTGTGTGTCGGCCATAGGGGGTCCAGAGTTCGAGATTTTTCATCTCCCTGGTCCATGTCTTCTGAAGAAAATGTTTATGAACAGAAAAAAATTGTTCCTCATTTCTGCCAGAACGGCACGATCCTTGCTACAGTGTCTCTGAAGTGAAGCCTCATGCTTGCTGGTTTGAGGAACTGTTCTGCCTCTCTCCAGGGATTTGGGATATGAGAAAGAAGGAGGGCTGAGCCTTCAGTGCATATCAACCTGCTCAAAGACAAAATATGCTGCATTTAACTCTCAGTGTTTAGATGCCAAAAGTTCTGCAAGGGTGTCTCCCAACCTCTGGACAGCAAAATAGAGCCTTCCTTGGTCTGCCAGAATACTTGCAAAACAAAGTTAAATTATTACTTTTTCTGACTAAATAATATGAAAATGAGGCATTTAGTGCACCATTTCAAAGGCTGACTGCTAACCACCAGCAATAAATATATTTCACTAGTAACTAAATGCAGGAATTATGGTAGAGCAAATCACTATTTGGGGCCTGGCTGAGGCATATTACAATGAAAAACTGGCAGAAGTAGAATGAGCTTCTTTTATCTAACTAATATGCTTTTCATCTGTCATCCCCTTTATTGTCTGAATAGACTGTAAATATATTTTTTCCTTAGATCTTGTTCATTCTTCTGAGAATCCTTAAAAATACCTCTGTTTCCTCCCTGTTTCAGGAACTCTCAATTCTATCTCTCTAGCACCAGCTACAGCCACATTACTACAGACTTCTGCCCAGGGAGTGATCCTACACCAGGTGGCACAGGGTTACTCGCATCCATACTGCTCAGGGCTATGCTATGGTGCACCTCACCTACTGTCACTTCTGGGGTCCATAAGAAGCCATCAAGGCCATAAGACATAATTATTTTATGTTGTGATCTTTCAGAACATTTCAGCCTGCTGCAGTGGTGTCATTGCAGCATGGTGTCAAATTATTGCACACCATGGAGCATAGTATGAGTCTGTGTGAGGGTACCCAAGAGCATGAATTTGCTAGAATGACATAGAAAAACTGCACAGAGCTTAACAAGCTGAAATAGTCTATTCTGGAAATAAATTATCCCCAAAATAATTAGTGCATTCCATCTCAGGGAAGAATAGAGTTATTCCAAAGGGCAGGCCAGGACTCTGGTATCCATGGAATAGAGGTCCAGAACCTGAGAACAGGCTGAGCAACTGAGTTACAAGTGCGGATATACCTACAGCCTCTGGCATTTCTAAGTAAGCCTTAGTTCTCTCAACTCTTCTTCCTAATTAGCCATAAGTGGCCATGCAAATGACAGCTGAGCACATCCTTGTCTGCTGAGGGGCTCTGGGATTTCTGAAAGTTTCTGAAAGGTTGGATGGTTCAGAACGTGTCCCATTCCTTCTTAACAACACAAAAATGAAAACTAATGGGCTTTTTTCATAAATTTTTTCCATATTAAAAAAACCCCAAAACATTGATCAGAATTTGGTGTAACAAAGACCTCCTTCCAATAGTTTTTGTTTTATCCCTGTAGGGTCATTCCAATCTTGGTCATTACTTAGCAAGCAAATCTAGGTACCTGCACTGGTGAG
>JAOXXN010000446.1:60384295-60404722 GCA_026770055.1 Myrmophylax atrothorax
AGAGGGAGTTGAGAGCCCAAGTCCAATGTTCTGACAGGCCTCCAGCTGTCTCAGTCATGCTAGTTTTGGCCTGACATTTACAAAACTTCCAGACTCTATTCTCAGCAAAATTAGTAGCAACAGTTCCGTTGAGTTCCAAAATTCCTTGATCTGTGTCAAAGCACAAATTTCATAAGGAAGTCACTGGGTTTTGTGGAAAAGAAAAAATTGTATAAATAGTGCCCTAAAAGAGGTTACTGGAGATCCCTTAGATCAGGGACAGGGACCTTGTACAATGCACATTAAAACTGAAGGTAAATTTTCCTTGAATGCAATGCAAGTGAAAGCAGGCATTTACACGGGGCTTTTGGAAGTCGCTTACCACCAGCTAAGGCATAAAGCCTAAACATATACTCAAGAGTAGGAGTTTGTGGATAAAGCCTAAGAATTCAAAATCCTTAGTTAATGGTTATGAGTTTTCCTTGCTGATATTAGAAAACTAACTGATAAGGACGTAAAAAACCTGGCAAACACTTTGTAAACTTCTTAGGCCAAATAATTCAAGCTTATTAGAGATCTCATTATCTTCTGTATTCTGTTGGTATTAGTGCAAGAAACATTGCCTATATATCCATTTTTACGGAAGAAAAGTCTGTCAGTGCAGCAATTCCTTTGCATGCATAAACCTAAATCTGCCTAATCTGTGAATCCTGACACACAGCCTGCCACCTCCAGGATCCGCCTCTCATCTAACCAAAGTGAGCCCTAGTGGTCCAGTGTAGAACAAAATACACCTTTCCAAAACCTTGTCAGTGTGCCTTCCTTTCAGTTGACTATATCATACCAGTAGGAAACAGAAGAATGTTCTCATTCTGCATAGCTCTCAGTGACTAGAAGTCATCTTCAGTCTTATATGTAAATTTTATATATACCATATAGAGAAAGATACGGTTTATAATTCTGTATCTGAGTTAGGCAGAAATGGAATGCCTGAGCTCTGCCGGCAATTAATGAGAATCAGGTGTAACTTTTAAAACGCATTATATTCTTCTTTTCCAACACTGTGGGAAGTGTAAGCAGCTTTTAAGGATTCCATGTCGTTCACTTCAGCTTTCTCAAATCCCACAGCAAACTTTTTTATTTCTACTAAAATTATTTTCATTTTCCAAATCTTGCTATATCTGTATATTTGGTGATTCCCTCATCAGTGTATTTCACAAAAAAAAAATAGTTTTATACCACTTGTATAAAGATATTAGGATGTCTACAAGAAAATAAACTTTGTTAAATCTTGTGTCTATGGAGATGAGCCTAGCGAAACTTTTTGCATTACCTCTTCATCAGCTGTAATTTATTTTGAAGATTAAAAATGGAAACATTTTTATAGGTAGTAGATTCCGGGGAAAAGAAAGTGACTTTTGCATTGAATCCCAAGAACCAAGAGGCATATCCATTAATTTTAGATGAACTGTCAAAAAATAATCCTGAGGAATTTTAAGAACCAAAGTATGTATTTCCCTCTGCTCCTCAAACACTTGAGGATGAATTTTTCAACCCAAATTTATTACCAGTGTCTTTCTACTATATATAATAATAAGGTCACTTCTTTAGCGAAGTTGTTATGTTTTGGGTGAGTATGTAAGAATACACATGTACATGTGGAAAATTGCACACACATAGCCTCAGGATGGTTTTCTGTCTGAAGAAGGCTGTATTTCACAATTAATGTTATCTCTAGAAAATGTTATCTGAGTGTTCTTGTGGTTTTCAAGGATCCAGCTCACTCTTAAAAGAAGTCAGCTATACATACAAGAAACTAATTCCTTTCTGGGAAACCTTTGACTGCTTCCAGTTAGTAGCATTTTCAGAAATGGAGCTTGATAAACACATTACTTTCCTCCGCATTTTGCATGTTTATACGTATCTGCAGATATCTGTACATCAGTGACTTCATTGTTTATCAAGGCAATCCCCCTCCCAAAAAAAAGAGAAAAACAACAACCAATTCATGTGTTAATGATCTTGTTTATTTCTACTCCTTTTTGACCTGCAATCCTGGTGGGATTTGGGGTTTTTTACTGTTTCATTTATAGATTATGTACACATTACCATTTTCATTGTATTTGCACCAACTCTGCACAAGTCTTGTAAATGTCAAAATAAATAGTTTTCTGTATATTGCCAAAGCACTGTTTAAATCTAGGTTGGCATTTAAAAGTGGTTCACATTTACTGTCTGTCAGTGACTTCCCATCACTGTTCCTGTTTTAAAGCAAAAGGATGCTGGTGGTTTCAGCTGTCAGGTCAAAGAGTTTTTTCTTGGTTTGAAAATAAGGTGGAGTTCTTCCTGGCTCATGTATCATCACCTCTAAAACAGTTGCAGTTGCAGTAAGACATTAATGTAGGAAACTGGAGAGATCTTGAGAAGCCCAAATAACAGGAAAGCACCACAAGGTGACAATCGTTTTTAACAATGAGGTATGTTATTTGGGGTTGGGTAAGTGCACAGACATTGCACAGGGATAAGATTACTAGCTTCTACTTATCAACAGTAAGCAAGACCCATGGGACTGAAAGAAAAATAATATTTTACCTGTAAATGCATTTAAACTATTTTTAGCCAGACAAAGGCAAAAACTGTGGCCTATGCCAGCATTTTTAGAGAAATACTTCAGAAGATAAAACTCTGCCTAGCCATAAATACATTGGTCTGAGAGAAGGGCCCCTCTCTTATTGATGGGTATCTACTACTATCTAGCAAATACAATTAATTTATCTTTGGTAACACAGTTCATCATTATTTTCCTTTCACTAATACATATACTACATCACTACATTTGTCTTTGTCATCTAAGAGATCTACATTTTAATATCTTGAGTTTCTTGACAGATGCCAAGGTGAAGATGGGCAAAGCAGTTCAACTGAAATAAAACACCTTTGCCTATTCTTAAAAACAGTAATGCCCAAAGCTTGCCTTGCTTCCTGAAATGTTAGGTTGGTCTTTTTGAAAAAAAAAACGTTTTGAATTTTGTGCTTCTAGATCTGGGAGAGACACAGAAATAAATGCCAACATTACAACATAAAATCTAAAACTGAGTAGTGCCAACTGGAAGCAGACACACAGGAAATCTGTCAAAAAAATTCTTATATTCAAATTGCTTCCTCTCCAGTTGTGCAGTATCAAGCATTTGACTTACTCAGATAAGGTCTGAATAGAAGGGTGGGTTCTCCAACATGTATCTGAAACTAAAATGAAGTTGCCAATATTTTGGAACAAAAATATTTGGGCACTAGCTCATTTTAAATGTTATAGGAAGACTATTCTAAAAGCTTCAATACTCATCTGCTGTATAAAATGCTGATTGTTTGAAATCTCACCATCAGTCAACTTTTTGCTACATGGTGGAATAAAACCTGAATGTGAAAAAAATCTCAATGCAGTCCCTGTACCTATTCTGGGAGCAGCTACTGAAATCTAGGGAATACATTATGAGGAAAAGTCCTGTTCAGAGCACCAGAGTAGACTGATGCTTAGCTAGGAGTCTTTCTAGTGACCTTGTTGAATTTTGGATCAGCCCACAAGATGTCAGATTATGTGTACTTTGGAATACAAATGCTATACAAATGCATGTGTCCACTGTGCCTTAGGATCTGCAAAAGTACAGATCAAAAATACAAGTTGGAGAGAAAGACAAATGTGATGGTAATTAAGTCAGATGAAACTAATAGATTTAAGAGCTGTTAAGCAAATGGCAGTTACGTATCTTCATCTTTGTAACATAGAAATGCAAGTATTTTATAGCTGTTGAAAGACAGTCTTTATAAAAAATATTGTCAAAGTATGAGCAATCAGTTTTTACTTCAATTTTCCCAATGTTCTGTGTTTTCACAGTAACATTAAAATGGTTCTTGTGGGGAAAACAAAACAGTTCAGACTGTTCAGCTAATAATGACAGTTAGATGTGAAATAATACTTTCTAATTATAGATACAGAGTGGAGTTTCTGTGTTAACCTAATTTATGGAGTCAACAAAAATATCAACACTAAGTACAAGGAAGTTGACTGAAGCCAGCATTTTGGGAAGCTGTTTTTTACAAATCTGTCCCTAGTTATTATTTGCTAGTTCATAGATAATGCTGCTCCCTATTACTGCTGTTGTTTTAAACATCACCTTTCAAAAACTTATTTTCTGTTAGAAGTGTACCAAATTGAACTTTTCATATGGCATATCTTTCTCAAGATGAACATTTCTGAAATGTTTCAGACAAGTCTATAGGGATGTTCCAGTGAATATGCAAGAATTTAGAGATTCAGTGCTTTTGTTTTCC
Source organism: Myrmophylax atrothorax (assembly GCA_026770055.1). Lineage (NCBI taxonomy): Eukaryota > Metazoa > Chordata > Aves > Passeriformes > Thamnophilidae > Myrmophylax > Myrmophylax atrothorax. The sequence continues at coordinate 60,388,604 of JAOXXN010000446.1, forward strand.
TGAGCAGACTCATTTCACAACTTAGCAGTGTTTCAGCTGGAAGTGGCTACGACTGCCCAGCTCAGTGCTGTGGGCATGTGCTAAGCACACTGAGCTATTGCTTACAACGTGCAGTCCCACTGGACTTGGGCACAGGGCTTCTTAGCTTACAAAGCAGCAGAAAGAGGTCATTATGTCAAGACAAGCCAACAAAACCACTAGAACTAAGGCAGAGTGGGGATGTTTTGTGTTGGCTGCTCAGGTGCCTGCAGACTCTGCCTCAGAAGACAGGCCATTTCTCACAGATTACTCGGACAGCAACATGTCTTCATTCTACCTTAAGTGACATTTATTCCTATTGTGAATCTGGGATGTGAATAAAGAGCAAATCCTGCAATGAACAAATATCTAACTGCTTCTTCTTTAGTGAGCACCGGTCAATCTGTGACTCAAATGGAGCAGAACCGCTCTTGCATAACAAACTCACTGAAATGTGAGGCATGTGTTGAACACCTGAAGATACAATTAGGTCTGAGTATCGACCTGCCTCAGTTCTGAGTAAAAATATATTAATATCAGCATTAAGTCTACAACAAGTTGCAAAAGGGTTCCAGGAGGCATCTCCCCACTCAGGATGAGGTCTAAGACCTTTGTTCCAACCCTCAGAACTGCAGGAACTGCACCACGTGTTAAAAGATATATTACATCCAGCAGGTCCTGTATTACGCAGTTACAGTCTTTGAATTTCCACTTTATAATTGTCAATCAATCTCAATAACTTGAATCATTTAGGAAAAAAACAAACACAACCCCCCCCAAAAACAACAACAAAAAACCTCCACAACCAGAAAATGCTTCTTTTGCTTTTCCCCATATCCAGCAAATTGTACTGATGTTAGAGTCATATGAATGTCCTGCAGAGGCAAGTTGTCTTCTGCATGCAATGGGTCTCCGATGAACCAACATCAGCAGAAAGGAGATCTGGCTGTTGCATTTCACTTTTAGTTAGATTTCCGTTTTAAAAACAGCCCTCTGCTGTTTGTTTCTTCTCCCAATTAAAATCTTGCACTGGGAAAATGTGATGACTCACCTCCTTCTCCCTTTTAGCTACAGGAAGATAAAAGAGGCTGGCAAGAAGCTGCAGAGCAAGATGAAGTCAAGAAGAGATGCCCATTCTTCCATCACATCACGAGCAGCATCTAGGAACTGCTGCCTCTGCAGACCTTTTCTTCAGGTGACTCAATCTCCCAAATCGACTGTGATCCTGGAAAAATGGCTCATGCCAAATAGCCATCCAGATAATGCTGTAAATTCCAAGCTAATCAGGGAAATTGCCTATTCACTTGAACAACAGTCACAGGCCTGGGAGGCGCCAGCCTCCAACTGCAGTCTTGCCTTGGCTCATTAGTCCTATGTGTCCCCGAAACTAAACTGTCAAAGGGGTGTTGAGTGCACAAAGCACTGGGCAGCATCTGAATTAAATTCCTGCACAGAACCAAAAATAGAACACTTTGAGCCCCTCCTCTGTTGTGAAGAAAAAATTCCTGGACAAAACCCCCACTTTTCTTGGTATTATTTAATGTGTTTTTCTGTCTAAAAAGCTAAAGATTTTTGGCCTCAAGGGGTGCTAGCCTGTTACCTTAGAGACTGTTTCTTTTAGAGGCAGTGGAGTGGCAGAGGGCATGCCTTTGTTGCTTACCTTGGCAACCATGAATTGCTAAATGCTGTTCCCATGAATGCAAGCCTTTCACTCCCATTAGTGCTTGCCCACAGGTATAAACATTCCTTCATGAAAAGGTCCAGGGGAATGTACACTACCTCGATAAAAATCAAGATGACAAACAAAAGCATATTATATAACAGAGCAGTTATATAAAATTAGATTTTAAAACAAGATGTGTCTTTAATGACATTGATCCTGGACGTGGTCAAATTTCCTGTTCCATTTTTATTCCCTACAGCCATAGCAAGTGGTGGCAGTGGGGAAGGGAGGAAAGTGAGAAAGCTCAACAGGATATTCTTGTTTCTGTAATTGCAAAATGGAAGACCACTGTGCCTGTACTCAGAATAAACCTGCTGAATGGTTTCAGAGGAATAGTACAACTCCAGTGGTCTCCTTTCCTGGCACCAGGGCAGATAGAGGCGGGAGGCAAGCAGAACTTTCCGGGGCTGTGCAATGGCACTAGATCCCCCCTGCTCACAGGAATTCTTTATGGTCTAGCTGGGCAAACACTACAGGCAACATTCTCAACGTGTTTACCTGTATAAAACCCTTGTGCTGCAAAAACAAGAGATTTGTTGTATTCTTCCTGTAAAAGAGGCTGTTGAGTGTGGAGGAATTAAGGTCTAAACTTAATTCTCGCCTCCCTTCCCACTCCTTGGTCTCCATTTTGTAAACTTAAAAAACAAGATTTTCATTCCATTAGCAAGTCAATCCGTTTTCTCAGATCCCATCTGATAGTCAGTACTTCTAACAAAACCTTGGCCCATTGGATTTTTATATTGCAGTGATGTGTATTTAAAAAGAGAACAACCTTATGGGAAAAGGGCCACTACAATGTCAGTTTCTAAGGGTCTCTAAATGTCTGTCAAAGGGGACCCAGAAAGAAAATAATGGCTCATGGGAACTGAAAAGTTTAGACTGCAGCAATGCACAAGGAGGCTATGGTCTTATCTGCCTATACAAGAGCAACTTTGTACAATGAGATTAGGATATAGTTCTATGGTAGGTTTGTTGGGTCAAGAAAAGTCTTCTTTTGCCTAGAGAAAATCCATGTGGCAATGATACTTGGCACCTCCTATGTATCCCTCTCTGTGAGCACAGTGGGCTGGTCTTGTAATCACCATGTGCCATGACACCTGACAGTCAAATGAGCTCTTGAAAGCTGAGCCTAATGCAAGGTCACTGTCTCAAACCTTCAGCTGACAGCCATACAGCTGCACCAGTTAGCCACGTGTACACAGATGGACTGCTGCTTCTGAAATATTCGCATGGACCCAGGAGATGTCAGTGGAATGGCAGCTCTTAGGATACCATGTAGTAGAGCATATCCATGGGCCAAATCCCTACAGAGCCCCACCGACGCCAGAAGAATGACCAAGCTATCGATGTTGCCCCTATTCACACAAAAGGCAAATGCTCATTGCTGTGAAAAAAAAAATGGCAGCAGGGTCAGCAGGTTGAGAGAGGTGATTCCCTCTGCTCTTCTCTGGTGAGACCCTACCTGGAGTACTGCATCTGTCTCTGGAGTCCTTAGCATATGAAAGACATTGGAGCAAGTCCAGAGGAGGGTCATAAAAATGATCAGAGGGATGGAGCACCTTTCCTATGAAGGAAGACAGGCTGAGAGAGTTGCGTTTGTTCAGTCTGGAGAAGAGAATGTGCCAGGAAAACCTCACTGTGGCCTTCCAGTACCTAAAGGGGACCTACAAGAAAGATGGGGACAGACTTTTTAGTACGGCCTGTGGTGATAGGACAAGGGGTAATGGTTTTAAACTAAAAGAGGCTCCATTCGTACTAGATATGAGGAAGGAATATTCTTATGATGAGGGTGCTGAAACACTGGAGCTAACAGGCTGCCCAGAGAGGTGGTGGGTACCCCATCCTTGGAAACATTCAGGTCAGGCTGGATGGGCACTCTGAGCACTGTGATCCAGCTGGTTATCCCTGCTTGTGGCAGAGGATTTGGAACCAGAACACCTTTACAGATCCTTTCAAACCCAAACTATTCTATAAAAACATGCACAGCATTTTAGCAGGCATAAGCAACAGCCACACACCAGGCAAGGACAGCTATCACAGGAAGAACCTGGTCCGTTGGCCAAGCTCTGCCCTTCCTGGCTCCCAGCAGGGTAGCTAGAGGCTGAGCAGACAGGACATGCAGAACAGGAGACCAAAGCCTGATCTGGAAACCTGAGTGGCCTTTTCCTTACTCTTAAAACCTATGGATTTGATTTTTCTCTCTCAAAAGAAGAAATGTTACACTCACAGAAAAAATACTCACAGATGTCACTTTTTAAGACGCTTTTCTCTTTCCCCTCTTGGGTGGTTCTCAATTCTCTGTTAGTAAAGCAGCTACATTTTTGTTTTCCTTTGCCCTCATGTTGTAGAACTGTCAGAAGGTGAAGGATCGGGTAGAGGCTCTTCTCCTGGGCAGGGGTTGGCCAGCTGCCCCTGGAGATACTCTCTCAGCATCTTCCCTCACTCTCCAGTCTTCTCACTTCCCTTCATGAGGTATGATATCAGGCACTGACAGCCACTACCAAACTATGGATGTTCCCAGCACCCTGCAAGTGCCAGCCAACAAGCCAGGATCCTCACCCACTGCTGTGGCACAAGATTCATGCTTGCTGGCCAGCTGGGGCTATAACTTTGAGCTTCTGATGGTGTCAGTGGAACAGCTTTGAGCTTCTTTCTGCTAATCACATTGATGATCACACCATCACTGTTCCCTTGTGGGAATGAGGTCTTTACTGATTTACATCATGTCCTTCTGTTGAAATACTGTCTATTCTACTACTTTCACACACCTTTGTTGACATTTCCACTCCTAGTGCAACCTTAAGAGAATGAGAAACCTCCTGGTCTGTTGCACTGGCAGGGCCCATGGACTCCACAGCCTCAGCGATTTTCAGGGGTGTGGTGAAGGTCTAAACACCTCATTGTTAGAGGTTTCCTCTGAAAAGAAAACCAAAACACTTGCAGAGTACCAGCCTCTATCTCTATGTATATAAAAATACAACCAAACCAAAACACGGGAAGCCCATCAGGAAAAAATAAACAAAAAGGACAAAATAATACTTACATTTTGGGTCCCCCAAAAAGTGACTGTTCTGTTCGGCAGTACTAAATGCAAAAATAACAAAAAATGAGAGCAGCTCCTTGGTTTCTTGATCAAAACAACCTTCTTTCATGAAACAAACAATATCACCTTCCATGTGTTTGTCAAGCAAGAGACAATGGTAGTTGTGGGATATTTCTATAATCCACAAGTGAGAAAAAATGAAAATACATTTGATATATGAGACACAAAACAATTGTGAAGTGATGCAGCTGTGAAAACCATTAGTGCAAACATTTTACAAGGAATACTGAAAAACTGGGGACATGTAGATGAAGCTCAGCAAGCTTCTAAGTTTTACAAACTTAAAATGCTTGCAGTGTGGTTATGGTGCATCTCAAGAAAGCAAGCCAAAACATTTCTTCATGATACTTTTTCTTGGTTTTCCTACACCAAGTAATTACATGAAAACATTCCAAGAAGCAGAACATTTGCTCTGCTCACTTCAAAGAAGAAGAATGTATGTAGAAATTGAAGAGATTAAACAAAAAAAATCATAAACATTTCTGAACTGAATATGCATTTCAGAAAAATATTCTGTCCTACAGTTCTCTGTTCAAAACTGGTTGCTGGATTCTGAAGTCCTTACCATATTGAGAAGCTCTAGCATCTCCTTCAGGAAAAACAAAAAAGAAGAAAGAAAAATGATCAAGAGGGCTGGAGTACCTGTCAGCATCCACCATCTGAGCTGGTAACAAGCAGGCATTAAGATTTAGAGGTAATTATTTATTTAGTCAAAAATCATCAGAATTCTGCTTCCTTTTAAAGTGTGGATGGTTCAGACTTGGAGTCCCTTCCTTCCTCTACCCCAAAGGCACCCTTACCTCCCTGCCTTGCCTGGCACCCTTGTGGAAGTGCAGGCCAATGTCTGCCACTGTTCCTTTCCTTGCATGGAGAAACGATAACCATTTACATCAATGAAACATAAATCTGGGAGCAAAATGACATCAGAAATTAATCAAAACAAACCAGCAATTAAACAAACATGAAGACTGGTAGGGGAATAAAGACAAGATCAAAGGCTACAGTTCTCACTGCAATATGAGCTTTTCCATTGCTTCCCAGTTGTGTCATTACTGCTCAACTGAATGACAATAGACCACCACCCTTCAGAACTACCAAAGAAATTTCCACTATAGGAAACACACAGAAGGTCAGATATTTCATTATTTTAGTCTTCTAGCACCCATGTTAGGTCACATTTAGATTCACTCAGCTGTATATCCTACATCTGAACTGTAAATTCTTGACATATTCAGCAGTTCCTCCATAACTACAGCACCCAGAAGAAAATATTCCTGCCTTGCTTTGTCTTGCCTTCCATTCCTTCCCACAAAAAATCCCCTCCCTCTCAAAGACAGGAATTTGGTGTGGTTTTGCCACCAAGTCTGATCACATCAGGTTTTGGAGGGTGGCTTTCCCCAGGTTCACCCTGACCTCAGCCCCCCTGCAGACAGAGGCCCTGGAAAGGTAGGACAGCCCTAGCCTTGACCCAAGAACATCTACATGATCACTGGGTCTGGTATCCCTCTCAGCCACATACAGAGCTTGCTTCCAGGGTATAATAGTCCGAGTGGATGGAATCAAATAAACTGGTATTATTGCAGGGAAAGAAAGTAGCAGTGGTTTTGGTTCGCTACACCGAATGTGTTAAAGGCTGAGGGTTGCCAGGAAAAGGACCATGCAAATTAAGGGATATTTTTTTCTGTAACATGGTGAAATTAAAGAAAAGCTAAAATTAGTATTCTAACACTAGCTTCACAGGTCCCAGTTCTGCTATTACGGAATGAATGTGCTGAAATGTGAGGAAAAGAAGCCTTACTTCTGTGAGGAAGCTCTGAAATGCTGTGATTATGAGGTAGTACTGGAAAAGTTCCCTGGAATTATCTAGTGATCATGTATTGGGCTGTTTCAACTCATACTTGAACAACTCATATGAACTGTGGGCACACCAAGAGAGCAGCCCCCATCTCTTCTCCAGATTTTGCCTGTGGGTTGGATAGTCCTGATCATTCTCTTCATCTACTTGCAGCAAACATGCTCTAATTCACCCACTAATGTAATTTGTCAGCTTCTGTTGTAAAATAACAGTCACAGTTTGAAGGTACAGGTACACATGGCCCACAGTGATCCTCTTACATTGCTGTACCAAAGTCACCATCAACCATTCCTCATTTGAAAGCAATCACAGCTGATTCTGTTGCTGATTTATGTCATTAATTATTGTACTACCTAGTCATGGTTAAAAGCACTTTCCTCTGGAAGTTTTGGACTAACAAGTATTTTGGATGGTAAATTCCATGAGAATGTACTACTGATTTTTACCTATCTAGTGGCTTACTTTAATCACAGTGAAGTCACTGCTGGGATTGTAGACAGCAAATGTTTAACAGTAGTCAATAATGCTATGCAAAAATGTAGGGAACAAACTGAGGAAGAACACCATATCCAATTGAAGTGGCAGAGGAATGCAGTAGGCAGAATGTAATTACTTTTGTGAGAATTTGCCGAGGAAACTAAAGCAAATGCCTCCACTCCTTTGAAAAATGTACTTTTTAGCATATAATGATCTAAGTCTCTTTACTAGGTGAACATTTATTGCATTGCTAGAATGCTGGAAGGAAAGTTATAGTGGAAAACCCCCACCAAATACAACTGAATAAATATTTCTCTAATGTTTACTAATTTCAATTTTATATCAGGAAAAAAATGTCATAACTGTCTAAGAAAAGCAAAATCAAGTGAAAATAGGACTAGTTTTGATCTTCACACATTTCTGAACTTCTAGAAGCCAGTGCCATGGGAGCAAGAATCTGGGATACTTCTGACCCAGGAAATGCTAAATTTGATACAAATGCCTTTCTTTCATAGGATTTAAGACCTGAGGTTAGACATACATTTGGAAACTGTTGAAAATGGTTCAGCAATTCATTATGATTTTGATGACAGCACTCAAATTTTTTAAAAAATAACCTGGGATGTTTTGGATGCCTTTAAGTCCTGGAAGGAAGTTCTGAAGTCTATACTCATTAGTAAGAGCAGAAGTCTACATCCACAAAGTGCTTCAGAGGTAGCACTGCAGGGATGTGTTTAGAAATCAGCACCCAGCCTGGTGATGCTGGGCCCCTACCAGGCACTGTGCAGGGAGTGGCTACATGGAATTCACTCTGTGCACTGCTGAGACTAACAAAGAACCTCTCCAGCTAGCAAACAGGGAAACCCTGAGGACAGGGCCCACGTATTGTACTCAAAGCTATTCGAAGGTCCTTTGCCTTCTTCAAACCAATGTCTCAGCTTGTAGGAAAACTGTCTAAATTACAACAAAAAGCAGAGGTGTCCAGCCATGCTTTGCAAAAATGACCTCAGAACATTCTACAGAGCAGTTCCACGGGGAGTGACTGACTGCTACTCACTTTGGTCCTTCAAAGCTGGGAGAAATCCTATTTCTTTTGAAAGCTCTCCAACCAGCATAAAACAGACATGTGCTCTCTTGTCTACTCAGACATCCTGTGCAACAGGACAAATGCTCTCAGACAAAGTGAGAGACTGGGGAGACAAATTTCAAATATAAAATTCACTTCAATAACATATCATGTTTTGGGCCAGCCTTCTTTCACAATGTTCCACAAAATCAGTCTTAATAGAGACATTTACAAGCACAGAGTATAGATTTGGAAGAAGCCAAGACTCCTTTTATTCCAGGAAATTGAGAGAAACTTTCCATACAGACATACACGGCCGTGCAATCACAAAATCTCCTCGAGTGTAACGTTAAGATACACAGCAGCCCTGCTCGTCAGATCAGCCAGAACCACTACATTTTGATTGAAGAGAAGAAAAACAACAACAGTAAAACCTCTGGGTTCAACAATTTAGGCCAACTCCTAAAAATAGAACTGCTTTCTTATGGAAAGAAATAAAAAAAAACAACACCTCAATCCAAAACAAACAAACAAAAAAAACCTCGAGAAAAACACCCTCCAGAAGATCTGAACTGTTCTCAAAGCTGTCTCAATTTGGTGCCAAGCACACAGGGGCAGTCTAGTACTTAAGAGGGTGCCTGTGCCAGCTCTGAATCCCTCCTGTAACTAGACACTGTATAGCCAAGACTGGGAAGTGACTACGGAAAAAAACCCTCCTTTCTAGTGGGCAAGATGTACAGCCATTTTAACCTTTACTTGAACACTTGCCTTCAGGCCTCATGAGGCACACTCTTTCCCCAGCATACTGCCTCCAGCTGCCAGTGCTTGCAGCCTGGCATGGCTCCTCAGTGGGACCAGCCTCCAGCACCCATGTTCCAGCAGTGCCTGGGGTGAAGCAGCAGATTTGCTGCTTGCAAGGAAAGGGTTCAGCCCTGCTGGTGAGGCTAGCAACTCAAGCCTTCCCCACTGCACTGACCAGGTGTCTTTGGTAGTATATGAGTCAGCAGTGCCCTGGCAGCCAGAGGGGCCAACCATGTCCTGGAGGGCATCAGGCACAGCATCAGCAGCTGGTCAAGGGAGGGGATTGTCCCGCTCTGCTCTGCACTGGTGGGGTGCCTCACCTTGAATATTGTGTGCAGTTTGAGGTGCCACAATATAAGAAAGATATTAAGCTATTAGAGAGGATCCAAAAGGAATGAAACGAAGATGGTGAAAGGCCTTGAGGGGAAGCCAAATGAGGAGTGACTGAGGTCACTTGGTCTGTCCAGCCTGGAGAAGAGGAGCCTGAGGGGAGACCTCATTGCAGATACAACTTCCTTGTGAGGGGCAGACACTGATCTTTTCTCTGTGGTAACCAGTGACAGGACTTGAGGGAGTGGCCTGAAGTTGTGTCAGGGGAGGTTTAGGTTAGATATTAGAAAAAGGTTCTTCACCAAGATGGTGACTGGGCACTGGAACAGGATCCCCAGGGAAGTGGTCACAGCACTAAGCCTGACAGAGTTCAAGAAGCATTTGGATGATACTCTCAGGCATGTGGTGTGACTCTTGGGGATGGTTCTGTGCAGGGCTAACAGTTGGACTCAATGGTCCCTGTGGATTCCTTCCAATTCAGCATACTCTGTGATTCTGTGATATGCCCTCAAGAAGGGTTCAGCCTCAGGTTTTGACCAGAGGGTCTTTGCACAGGGTCACTCCCACCATGCCCAGTGGACAGAGAGAAACGCCAGGAGCTTCCTTCCACCAGGGAACTGGTGAAGTATGGATCTGCTTTTGCACAAAAAAATCACTACTGGGGATGATTTGCCTGAAATTATCATCTTGGAGCAAGTCCTTGCTGTGCTAGGGGCTGTATAAACTCAGAAGTGTCTGTGTAGGACTGGAAAGGCACATGGGAATGGGCTGCTCCTGGCATGCAAAATAACTGAAGAGGAAAGGCAGTTTTCTGTTTCCCTACCTGCACCATTCAGAATGGTCAAAACACAAAAAGTAATGTTAAGAAAAAAAGTCACAAAGCAGCTTACGTTTATCCCCTGTGAGACTTCCTATTATCTCACTAAGAACCAGGCAGAAATAGAGCTCCTCATGATTTTGCTTTCATGCTTTGTTCAATCTCAAAATGTATGGTACTAAGAGAAGGTATCCCTTCGGGGACAGAATAAAGGAATAAATGCTTTCCACACATTATACTGGCAAGAAATACAGGTCCTCTTTGTTCATGAAAAGCCAGGATTCTGGATTTTCACAAATCACCTGAGAGCTTCATGCCAAAACACCTAGTGACATCTGGCAAGAGTTCTCAAGTGTTATCAAGCCTGCACCTCCTTCTCTTTCTCTCCAGACCAATGGTCTAATAACTGTTTGTCCAGAACACCTGAAGGTGCTGCCTGCAAAGACTCTGGGAGGGCAACTCCATCAGTTCCTCTGAAATCTTGCCCACTCCCTTCTGCTCTTGTGAGCATTTCACTGGTATTCTAAAGCAATCTCTGTATTAGTAAGTTTGACTTTTGCCTATGGTATAAAAAGGTATTTGAAACAAGTACATAAAAGATTTCTAGCCGTAGTTTCAGCTAATCTTCATCAGTTTAATTGTTGCTAAACAGGCTCCAATGTAGCTCCACCAGTTTGCACATGAACTCAAGACGCAGTCCTTGCTTCAGTTTCCTGAAAACCTTTGTTAGAATGACTGGATAAGCTACTTTCTTCCATTCCACATGGCTGAAATTGGTCTAAGGACCAAGCGAGGCCAGTACATTTAAGGAAGAAAGGCCACCTTTTATGCAAAAAAGGGTCTTCAAGAAGCCAGGATCACAGCTGAATTTTCACATGCCAACTACAAGAAATATAATATGAGAGAAATTGAAATGCTATTTTGGGTCATGTAAGTATCATATTCTGAATAATCCTTTTATTAGCAGGCTGCTCTTTCCTGCCTCATCTTTCTTGCCCGCATTTAACTCAGGCTTATACATTTCCATCACTGCTGTGAGAAGGGCATTTGTCAGCTTCCTGTCCTTAAAAAATATAAGTAAATCTGAACTTGAACTTGCCAAGAAGTACAACACAAAGCACAGAGCAGCAACTCTCATAGTTGTTTAAAAACGTATTTTCAAGGAGAAGGTCAATATTTTTTATATGATATTTATCTTCTTTCTAAATGTCTGACCCAAATAAGTAATCAAAGAGAATGAAAGCCTAAAGCAATCAGTTTGAATTTCATCATGTGATTCTGGCCTGGTGTGTAAGAAAATACTCTTTTAACTTAACAAGCAAAGTGTGCATTGGAAATATTATTCTAAGCATTTAATGAAGTTGCATAACTTGTGTGTTTGCTAAAGATAGTAAAAATAGTAAAGAAACACTTTTGCAATAAAAATGCTCTTTTATTTAAAAAAATTAAAAATGCTTACGGTTTTTACAGATAAGTAGTACCAAAGTGCATCTAATAAACATTTATTAAGGCTCTTCAGGTAACATGCTTAACAAAAATACTCAGTAAAATATAGTTTCTTTTAGCATGATAAAATGAGAATTGAAATTTTTTGCAAAAATTTTTCTTTCCAAACAGCGATCACAAATACTTTACTTCAGAGTACAGTGTGGTTAAATTGTTTACTCAAGAGACTAAACCATTAGCATATTTTCTTCCACCCTGTCTTTTTAAGTTTAACCCTATGTATAAGTTTTAAAGCTTTCGCATGATTTGGACCTACAGCTTGGAACAGAAGCTATGCTTGTACTAGGCATGGCTCTGATGTCAAGGCCAACTGAGTCAGTGCAGGAGCATTTTTAATTACAGCACCACCTTATGCATTTATGATTATTTAAGTGCACTTGACCCACCAGTTGTCTAATCCTCTCTTTTAACTTCTCCACGGTCTATTAAACATCCCCATTTACAAGATTCTCTGCTGGAATCAAACCCTTGGTAGCTGCAATGTCTGCCTTTCCTGCCTACAATGTTCTGACAGCCCTTAACATATTCCAGTCCAGATCTGACCTCTCCATGGTACGTGTCTAAACTGAGTCAATCTCATTGACAAAGATCAAACCACTACTTAAAATGTCTCGTGGCTGGATTTCCTTCCCAGCAGACTCACAACTCCAAGCTGAAGTAGACATGAAAGGTTGCATGCAGCTGCAAGCAGTATTAGGCAGAAGAACAGGGCAAGCCTCACATGATCTGAGCAGCCAGTGTTCCTGTGGCAGCAGTAGAGGGAGAAGGGAGGGGAAATGGGTAACGGGCTTCTGACCCTACAGTAAATCCGTGCCTAGAAAGCATGATGGCAACACTCACCCATGCGTGACGGTGATAGTCCCTGCACACTACACATGCACAAGGATGATACAGTCAGCACTAGATAAATGACTTCTCTGAATGGAAAAGAAAGATTTCATGCTATTTCCCTTCTTTGTGGTGTTACTTGATTCATTTGTACTTATGGCTCAGAATTTTAACAAATACCATCTGGAAAAACAACTTGCAGGTGATCCAACAGTACAACACACATTAAAGGTATTTTGTATGGAAAAAAGAATTGCTGCTCTCAAGTACATAGAGTAATTTATGAATTCTGTCCTGAAGGTGATTGCCAGCTGACATTAAACTAAAAGACAATACAATTCCTAGTGTTTTCCACTGAGAAGTCACAATGTAGTCAAAACCACTGCTTTTGCAGGGAGATGAAGAGGCTATGCAAAGAGCTATAGCATCTACAGTTTTACCTGTGATTTCATTATTTACTTACAATCAGGCATTTCATTTTACTTTTAAGTTATATATTCTTCTTTAGGACAAGTATTCTCTCAAGGAGCAAGGAGAAAGCTCTTGATTTCCATTTCTTGAAAAGGCTATTTTCCCATTAATATGCTGGGAACCAGTCAACAACTATCTTCCTGCAGGGCCTATAGAAACCGAACTAGTAAAAAAAAAGGTTTGTAACTAATTCTTCCAACACTCAAATAAAAGAAAATCATGTGCTTCCCAGACAAGTTCTTTAGGTCAAGTACAGCCAGAATGTGTACTCTGAAAAAGAGAATCTACTTCCCAGATAATAATGTTCTTTGGAAAGAATTCCATGCTCTAAGAAACTGATCTGTGAAATTTATTTTCTGGCTATATGGGTGGAGGAACACAGATCCAGGAAATACACTCATAATTCTCAGTGGATTAGAAAAGTTATTGCTTGTCTTGCATAACTCCTTCAATCTTCCTTAGTCCTCTCCTCACCTTCTTAGCAATCATTTTTCTACAAGGTCCTATAGTGACTGAATGCAAATTTTTCACTCTTGGATTTCTTTATCTATATTGCATTCTTGAAGAAATGTGTGGAGCTGTTATTCAAAATCTCCTTCTAGTGAGATCAAGCACCAAGGAAAACAGACCCAGAGGGCTTAATAAGATCTCACTGAGTGATCATGAGGAGTTAGGACAACTAAGACAAAGAGATATTTCTTAATGTTCTGGTAATGGAAGCAGGAAATCAGTTAAATTGGAACTCTCAGAAAGCAATCCACACATAATACTTTAGATTTTGTTCTTATAAAACAAAAATTAAACCAACAAATGAGTAAGATCCCAAATAACATGGTGTAAATAGATGAGTAATTGTTCTGTACTATAACTTAGCAGTGAGAAAACCACTATCCCATTTCAAAACTGTATAGGTAGGGAAGAGCAACTGAAACCATCTACTTAAACATTTGACACTGTCCCACACAGCATCCTTGTCTCTAAAATAGATGGATATGAATTTGACAGATGGACCCCTTGGTGCATAAGGAATTGGCTGGATGGTGAGACTATGAGAGTTGTGGTCAATGGCTCAATGTCCCAGTGGAGACCAGTGATGACTGGTATTCCTTAGGGTTGGACCAGCACTGTTTGATGTCTTTGCCAGTAACACGGGCAGTGAGATCAAGTGCACCTTCAGCAAGTTTGCCGAGGACACCAAGCTGTGTGGTGCAGTCAACACGTTGGAAGTGAAGGGATGCCATCCAGGGGGACCTGGACCAGTTTGAGAGGTGGATCCATGCAAACATCAAGTGTAAGACCTGCAGAAAGGTCAGAACAATCCCAAACACAAACACAGACTGGGCAGAGAATGGTTTGAGAGCAGTCCTGGGGAGAAGGACTTGGGGATTCTGGTGGATAAGAAGCTGGACATAAGCCGGCAATGTGCGCTCACAACCCAGAAGGCCAACCACACACTGAGCTGGATTAAAAGAAGCATGACCAGAAGGTCAAGGGAGATGATACTTCCCCTCTACTCTGATCTTGGACCCCACCTGGAGTACTGCATCTGGCTCTGGGGTCCTCAACATAAGAAGGATGTGGACCTTTTGGAGTGAGTCCAGAGGAGGGCCATAAAGATGATGAGAGGGATAGAGCATCTCTCCTGTGAAGAGAGGCTGATGAAGTTGAGGTTGTTCACCCTGGAGAAGCAAAGGCTCCAGGGAAACTTTATAGCAGCTTTCCAGTACCAAAGGGGTCCTCCGAGAGAAGTGGAGAGAGACTTTTTACAAGGGGCATGCAATGACAGGACAAGGGGTAATGGCTTTAAACTGAATTAGGGCATGTTTAGTTTAGATATTAGGAAGAAATTCTTTACTGTGAAGGTGGGGAGGCACTGGAGCAGGGTTCCCAGAGAAGTTGTGGACGTCCTCACTCTAAAAGTGTTCAAGGTCAAGTTGGGTTGGGCTCTGAGCAACCTGGTCTAGTGAAAGGTGTTCCTGACCACAGCAGGGGGGTTGGAACTAGATGACCCCTTACAACCCAAGCTATTCTATGACTCCATGATATATAGGTATGTATAGTAACCATTCATATGGTATATTCCCTAAGAAATGCTTTCTTCTTCATGTATTACACAATGGACTGCAGAGTTTTAATTATCCCCTCCAAACTTTTTCTAGGTCTCTTCCCTGCCAGGAGGAAAAACTGTGGCATTTTAATTGCGCTCTGCAGCTGAGCACTCTCAGTACACACTCTAGGTTTCTTGTCTTTAGGAAACAAAACCAATTTGTTAATTTGGTTGTTAATTCAGGAGAGAGGAATATGGCTTCAGGACTTCTTTGTAATTCTCGATCCCTTACATATGTCTGGTTTTCTTCCAAATATACTGCGAGATTTGGAATTTGTAGTAAAGATAAGAAATTATTCCAAGATTTGCTTTTCCATTCAAAAGGTACTTAAACTGAGGTATCTAGCTAGTACTTGAGAATTATTACTTCAAGTTCCTTGGTAAACCCTGTGTTGCACCTGGTGCAATAACCTCAGTCACTGTGCTGAAAGAAAGTGAGAGTATTCCACATTTCACAGAATCCCAGAATATGATGCCATTGTCTTCCTAGCCTGCAGTAAGATGACACAGACCACTTCCCCTTCCCACACAACTAACGGTGATAGCATCTGTCTCTTGATCGGTTGGGTGGGGACAGGTTGTCTCTTTTGGTTTTGGGGACATCTTTTTTTCCACTTTTTTAGCTCGGCTGAACACGGGAGTGGTGTGTGTGTGTGCAGCTGGGGGGGCAGAAGCCGTTTCTCCTGCTCCTCGTGGCTGCTGCTGCTGGCTGCAACTGTGGAGTAGGCCAGTTTCCTCCTTGCCACGGCTGTTCTCCTGGTTCCTGCATTTGGGGTCCCCGTCTGGTCCAGTCCCACCGCCGCCTGCAGTGTCGTGGCCTGCCTGCCCTGCCTGCATCGGCGACCCGGGAGAGAGAGGTTGTGGCTGCTTCCTGGGACACGCTGCGGTTTCTCCATTTTTCAGTTTTTTTCTTCTTCATTCGGGACAAGGAGCACGGGGAGGGGAGAGAGAGAGAGTTCATCTGAGAGCTCACCACTCGTCTGTCTCGCTGGAGAGGGACTGGAAGCTCACCCCACA
>JAOXXN010000446.1:60406261-60426280 GCA_026770055.1 Myrmophylax atrothorax
CATTTTTCTGATTAAAGTTCCCTTTCTTAAATTTGATAAAGGGTGGTGTGATTATTGTGGAGGAATTCTCCTCCCCCATTTGTGGGTAAACATTTTGGATTTTCCCCTCAAACTAAGACAGAAGCATACTCAAGAAGGAGCTGAACTGACCAAGTCTGCAGAAGCTTTGAAGAAGAAGCCTGCTTTAATGGAAACTGCCTCTATCTTTCCTAATTATTGCTGAGGAATTAATTGCTGCAGCTTGCAAGGGAAAAGCAGAACACTAAGTCAAAAAATGATAATATTACATTTACAAATCTCAGGTACTACCTTGACTTTTTAATTTCTCGTTTCACAGGATCTTGGTGCTTTTTTGATAATGCTGATATATCTATAACTATCTTCAGAAATGGGCCTGACTGGGACAGTTTCTCACAGAAGACCTTGGTAGGAAGAATGCAAGAGCAAAACATGCAAAAACAGGTTTCTCACTTCATGTGGGGTTGTTACATGAGACTTTCTTCTGGGATGGGATACAGATCTAAAGCAGTCTGGTTCTTAATATCCAGGCTAATCACGGAGGACAGTAAAACCCATGGTATTTAAATTGAGTAAACAGCAATTTGAGTCATAATGTTGCTCTCTTCTAACATGCTGTATGCTGTGGCTGAAACCACCCAGCATCTGGACTCTGAATATGATATTGTCAAAGCAATACTTGGTCATTGCCAAACTCTTGAGCCCAAGTGTGGCTTCACAGCTTGATATCCAGAGAGCTCAAGTATGATTCAAATTCTGAAAAATCACCAGGTCTATGGTTGCAATATGATTCAGCAGTTTGGAGGCGAGCCTTCTTAAGGAAAAAAAAAAAGAAAACAGCAGCAAAAAAAAGCCTCAACTGACCATATATGGCATATAACTTGTAGCAAAGAAACAAACTCCTTGAACTCCTTCACTTCATAGTAGAGCTCCATAACTTGACTGGTTGATACAAAATATAGCTTATCAGAAGCATTGGGCTAAATTCTGCTCCTCTAACAACTGTGTAAACTCAAATGAACTCCACTAATTTCAACGATGCATGGCCTGTTTAAATACGAATGTACAGAAGCTCTTCAACATGCCTCTTGCTGATGCTATTTGAGGTAAGTTTGAAATCATTAACCAGGTAGACAGCAGCATCCTTATAGAAAAAAGCCTCCAGCAGTATTCTAGGAATGTAGCTACAGAGGTGGACTCATTCCCTACTACACAGATACTAGATTTTCCAAAGAAGCCTTGTGAACTGACAAGAAACAAAACTCAGGTTCTGCACCACGCAGAATGTACTGGGAATCTCAGTCTTAGACCAATTGCTCTGTGTGCTCCAGGGTTGTTTACGCACACAAAAGACAACCATAGCTTACCAAAAAAGGTGCCTACTGGCCTGGTACATTGAAGAGTTCAGTTGCTGATTCACATTGCAAAGCGTATTCCTCAAAGTTGGCTCCTTGCCTCCCAGTAGATAAAAATAGTTAAACCATGATTTTTTTTCTTCATTTACTGATTGTTCAGGTGGACCAGTACTGCAGTAAGGCATGAGAGCTCTCAGCCCTTATGCTGTGCTGCTCAGCCCTGCCTGGTCAGATAGCTCAGACACCGTCCATCCATCTGTACTGCCCTCATTCTTCTGGTGACGATACCCATTCTTCTACTCCCTACAAAATACACATTCGGTCATTTGGGAAATTAAAAAGTGAAATAAATGCTGCACCAATTCAAGATCAGCACTACAAAATGTTGCTTTAGGAAAGGTCCCTTTTAATACAGTAAATGAGGCAAATGGAGTCCCCTTTTTTTCTCATTCCCTTCTCTTTAATAGCAATTGAATGAAGGGGAGATTGCAAGGTAAAATCAAGCACATCTGGGTCAATTAGCATGGAAAGTCAATTCTTTAAAACCTGATGGATTCCTCTGGGAATTGTGCACTTCACAGCACGAATTCCCAGTGCAGTGCCACACTCTCAGCAACTCAACTCAATTAAGCCATTACGTGGTTCTTTAAATCTGGGGATTCCAGGGAATTGGTTAATTGTCTGCTTGTCATGGTTCCTCCTCAGGGAGCATGTAAATGTCTTCTGTTTCTCCTATAGATGTGTGGTGCACACAAGAACAATCCATTTTAGCTGACTTATTCAAAGCTTATTTCTCCCGTGGGAAAATTAATCTTCCTCAGACACAGAACAAAGATCTCCAGTGAAAACAAACCATGCCATCAATGTGGAATAGGTTTTCAATGACTACAGTCAAGTTTATATTTCCTTTTTGTTGCAAGGCTCAAGTTTTCTATCTAATTTCACTTGTTCATAACTTTCACAACCAGACCCCTCAGGCCTGTAATAGAGTTTCACCATTCTCTGCAGCTACGAGCAGCTCAGACAAGCTCTTGGACTTACCTAGTGCACTGCAAGTCACCAACTTCACAATCAGGAGAGCCTGAGCAAGCTGTCCAAGCATTTACGAAGCACTTTACTCCATGGACAGAGCTGAGTGTCTCCAGAGGATACACATTCAGATAGATGGGCAGGATAACACATTAGGGGATGCTAATCTGTCCCAGCTCAGAGCTGCTCTGGATCCACTGAACCAAGGGATCCACTCAAGAGATGCCTATGGCAGACATTCCACTTTTAGACAGCAAAATTAGTGAGCTTAATCCCAGCTACGTTTCCTCCTGCTGTGACTGTGACAACCACTCAGGAAAGACAGACTGCTGTCCCTGTCTCACCACAGCACCTCAGTGATTTCCTCTTCATGTGCACACAAGCAGCTGCTTTCACTCTTCTTTTGCTTCATATTCAGATTGCTGAACACCCAAAATCTCTAGCTGGTCTCTACGGCAGACTGTTACTGGGTGCTCAAGATTGTGGAAACAAGGGACCCCATTTAGCCCCTAAATATGGATTTAGAAGGCTAACTTTAGCTTCAGATTTTTTTTAAACTTGGCATGGTAATAAAATCCATCCATGGGGTGAGTTAATTTTTTACCATCAAAGAGAAGTAAAACAACTTCTCCAAGGTCATACAGCAGGATGACTAGGATTAGAATGCCACAAATTCCATGTGCTATAACCAGAAAATTATTCTGTTTCCTAAATGTAACATAATTGGGACACAGTCTGATAAATGGAGACTGAGTAAGCCACACTAAATCTACTGATGTGTTCTGCAATGTCTGGATGCATCCCCAACCCTAGCTATGAAAGGAAATGTAATTATGGTAATGAGAAAGTGCAGTCCACCCATCATTTGGGTTACCACACACATACGTAACTGATTCTAAATATAGAACTGCAGTAATGTCTGTTACACTCTTATCTCCCACTGGATCCCTTTTCCTTAAGTTATAAACTTACCATCTTTTCCTCTGGCAGGAGAAACAATTTATTTTGGTGTATGCACACTCGTTCAAGGGTTATCACATCAATCAGGACACTGGGAACAGCTGCTGAACGTTCACCAGAAAGCTGCTATTGGGAGCAAACACCTTCACTTGCCCACATAGATGTAACCAGACTGTTTGCTCAGGCGCAATGCTAGGGATGAAGGAGGGAAGCTAAGTCTGAGGAAGAAAGTTCAAGGAGAAGAGGAGGATCAAGAAGCCAGAACATTTTATAAAGCACCCTTGTGCTTTGGAACCCATGCCAATTTTAAAAATGAGGCATATGTCTCTCAGTGCAGTCTAAGCCATGAATGCAAGGCAGTGTAGAGATTCAAAAGCCTTATTTAAACACCCTAGTTTGGCTCCAGAGAAGCAAAATAGCATAGCACACAGTCCAGGCTAGCTTACACAGCTTCTGCCATGGCAGTCTAGATCAGTCAGTGCCGTAGGTCTAAAAAAGGTCTATGTACAATGGTGTCCTCTACATTTATCA
Source organism: Myrmophylax atrothorax (assembly GCA_026770055.1). NCBI lineage: Eukaryota > Metazoa > Chordata > Aves > Passeriformes > Thamnophilidae > Myrmophylax > Myrmophylax atrothorax. Next base: position 60,410,155 of record JAOXXN010000446.1, read on the forward strand.
TTCACTTAGTTTACATCATCTGGAGATGTGTCTTCACAGGTGGTGCAATATCTGTGTGTAACTTAAAAATTTCAGCTGTGGCTCTGGAGTACGTGCAAGGGATCCTGACAACAAACATTCTGGCTCTCCTGCCTGTCTGCAATCCAGGGACACAATGCCAGACACTTTTCCTCCTGCAGTGGACTGGCATGCAATTATTTTTGTGCACCTCAGCTTGCCTTGGTTACAAAAAAGAGAGGAAACATTTTATTACCTTTCATCTCCTAAACCAGAGTGTGGCAGATAGCTAAACTTCCAGTTTCACCAAGTTTTTGTGGGCAAAGGAGAAACTGCTCATTGCCAGGTGTCTATAAAGGCATTCAGAGGTATCTAAAGCTGAAAAAGAGTTCTAACTTGAAAATGTTAGTATCTTTAGGCTGTCATGCCTAGATGTTTGCCATGAGTTACAGGAAGTTGCATCCCCATGCAAAGCTCTCTTCTTGGAAGTGCCTTGCTATTGTGCTGAGCAACAGCATGTCACAGCAAAGTAATCCCAGCCACAGGAGGGGCAGGCACTCCCAGTGTGTTGGTCACAGCTCCTTCAGTACTCAGTGCTTCCAGACAGTCACACATCAGAGCTTCAGATCAAAGGGACTCTCTGTTCACCTTCCATCTACAATGAAAGCAACACCATAGCTCTGTTCTCAGTGAAAATAACACTGGTTCTCATGTACATGTGTCTGAACCAATCACCTGGGTGTTGTGGATTCAGAGTACTTTAATTTCCTTTTTGGAAAAGAAAAGAAAAATCAGCAAACTACCTCTTCTGCCTTCTGCCTTTCTGCCTGGAATTAACCAAGATGGTGCCTAATCAGCCATGGATTGAAGAAGAAAAATAGGGAAGGACTAGAGTAATCCCAGTAAATTCAATCCAACCAAGTCAATAGCAACTTGAAGGTTTTCTGGATGCTTGGCAATCCGTATGCAAGGAGTTCCTCCAGTTCACTTTCTGCTAAAAATGTATCTGCATTCCAAAGTTAATACAGAGGCCAGTAACAACTGAATTGCTTCCTGACAAAAGGTACAGTGGCCCTACAGTTGAATATACACCATATACATGTTGAGGAAGGGATTGAATATAAATGGCAACCACGTGCGTAGCCAATTCCTGACTGCCCTGCTTATTCTTTGCTGTAGCCTTCTATCCTGGTTCAGAGACTACGTAAGATGCTGCTACTGTATTTACACTGGTTTCACTGTGATTCAAGTGACTACCTGAAATGTCATACACACACACACACACACACATATACACACCCCCCAAAAGATAGGCCTTCTTCCAGAGCTGTCAGCAGCACCTTTGAAAAGTTGTACATGCACCTTAAAAAAAAAAGAGCCATTTTGAAGAACTTTTTTTCTTACCTTTCTTCAGAAACAGCTCTAGCAACCTCTAACACCCAGGGCAGCATAAAACCTGCTATGCTCACCTTCTTATTTCAAACACATACACATATACGAACATATATACACACACCTACGTACACCCAAAACTCTCTCCCCAGGAACATGGCTTTCCCTTTTCAGGTACATACCAGCAGGAACACATACACTGAAGAAACAGGCAGAAAACAGTCATGTTTTTCACACAGCTGTTTTATTCTGCTTGCAGGAGTTCCTTTTCCAGCCACAGGCAAGGGTTGAATCCAGAGAAGCCAAAGGCAGTTGAGGCGGGATGTAAATGAGACCACACCTTCAAAACACACTCCAATCATAAGGGAAGGGCATAGATGTAAATAAAACCACACCTTTGCTGGACCAGCCTCCTCTTCTTACGTAAACAGTCTCCATGTAAGTAAGGCCACTCCTTCGGATGGGCTGCCTATTTCCATTTGTGATGAGACGCATGTAGGCAAGGCCAGTCCCTTTCACAAACTCTTGAGAGAAGTGTAAGTTTTACCCTTCTCTGGCTCAGAGAAAAGTTCTTTCTTTGGAAAGCACTTTATTGCTCTGCATGGGATCCCATGAGCCAGCACAAATCGTTCCTCAGTCTTCCTGTCAGTCATTGAAGACTGCTTTATGAACTAACCACCTATAGAACATAGATACAGATTTGAAGACAAGTCCTTACACTGACATTAGATGGGTGCCTTCCTTACAACTGGGCAGAATTCAAAAAATACAACAATGGGAAAAGTGAGATCCTTCTGCATTTTCTCTTATATCCTTCTTTCCACATGTACATCCAAATCTGATTTTGAGATTTCCAACCCAGATCAAATGGAGGTTTTTCCCAAAAGGTGAAAAACTAAACTGCATCCAGGCTTCAGTATAACATTTTCCAGATGTCAGAGCTCACTATAATCATCTTCAATTTTGGTTTGGGTTGATGCACAACACAAGTACCAGTAAAACATTACTATCACTGACAGTCATTTAACTATTGGAAACACTTATAATGTGTTAGGACTAGGTTAGGAAGGCAACCATTTGAGAGGAAAACCATGGTTCTTATCAGTATTCCTCAAAGGAAGAAAGTCATGGAGAAATGAAACAGAGTCCAGCTTCCCAGAACAAGACATATGAGACAGAATGAAAGTACTTGCAATGGCACATACCTTAGCCAAACAAGTGGGTTTTAATAAATTTGGGAAAGGGTGTACTGCATTCCCACAGAAATGGTGAAAACACAGATGCTGCCCAAGTTTAGAAAAACAAAATTGTCCACATTTTTGATGTTTGCACTAAAGGAAAAAATACTGCTTTGAACATTTGATAGAAGACTATTAAAGGAAATCATTATTATCATGGCTCCCACCTGAGATACAAGAGGCCAGGATTTGTCAACATTTTCCTTATAAATCCATCTTTCAGTAGTGTCTAAATGGGCCTGAAATAACTAATTGGGACCAAAATCTGGATTGTGAGAACCCTGGAAACAAATCTGCATCTCACTGTTTACAAAGAGACCATGAGAGCAGAAAAGAAATAATTTTTAGTCGTTAAAGCTATCTATCTTGTTTCTGATGCTTTAGGGTGCTAATCAGTGATCAGCAACTGAACAGGAAGCTTGCAATTGGAGCTGATGAACATCCAGAAGTCCAGATGCACATTTAGCCACGTCCTACAGCATTTTCTTCTGAAACACGCAGCTGCCACATAACACAGGATGTCTTGTAATATATCTGGAGCCCACCTTTCCAAAGACATCCTGGACAAAACCCAGAAAGGACCACAACAGGAAGAGAAAGATTCACAAACAGTCTTGGTTTTTAAAAAATTTAGAATTATTTCATGCCCAGGCTTAAAACTAGGCTATTTCTAAAGCACAATCATTACACTAATTTAATGAACCAGTTCATTAGGCTCAAAGTGTAGCGCTCAAATTGTAGCACTCAAACCAAACCATAGATGCAGTTTTCTTTTTAAGCCAGTCCCCCAAAAGTGCCTACCCAAAAGCTGTACCCTTAAATGGAAGAAAGAAAGGAAGTAAAATGAGAAATGCAGTCATAGGACAGGTCTGATTTGGCAGATTGGACTGAGTATACTGGTTCCCATCCACTGCTCCTGCCTCATTGCAAGGTTCAGTGGCCCTGGTCACTCTCATGCACATGTAGCACATTCCAGCCTTCCATTTGCTTCCACAGTTTCCTTCCACACTTCAACTTACATAGCAGTAAAAATGAAAAAAGTCAATTGTGAAGTCATTAATGTTTCCCTGTACCAGGCTAATTAGGTGTTGGGCCAAACAGCAATGGGTCCTGATGCAAAACCCACCACAGTCTAATCTTTCAGTCATTCCTGCATATGTTTTTCTGTTTTACAATTTGTTGAACTTCCCCCTCAGCATTTTCCTTTCTTGCTATTTCTGCTCCAGTTTATGCCACACACCTCTTCTTCCTCACTTTTACTTTCAACTGCAACACCCCTAAAGTCAAACCACCTTCCCTGCACTGTGAGGAAATACCCATCCTGGGTTATTGGTTCTCTCCTGTTTTACCACATTTTACAAGCTTTTTTATACAAACGTGCTCTTAATCTGCAGCACAGTTGGCAAAAGCTGGACCTGAGCCTGGTCTCTTCAACACAGAAGCGGTTTTACTGTGCATTTCTGCAACACTGCACACAACTGGTATCCTTTGCACACTAGTTTACTAGTAAAAAATGTATTACTGCATCAGTTGTCTTAAATCTATTAGTTCAACAAATTATTTAAAACACATTTTACTTGCTAATTAGCTGGATCCTTTAGGAAGACAGCCACTTAAATCCTAGGCTTACAATATAATTATTTTGTGAAGACAATCTGTACAACAGTATCTGAGAGAAGCTTTGAAACTAAATATTACAAGAGAGAAACTGCAGTTGGTGAGAGACCAATAAACACACTGTAAATTCTGAGTTTGCTCAAGAAACACTGAGTCGTGAATGACTATTCCAGAAATGGAAAAATAGAAAGTCTCTTGACATCCGAATAGGGTGAGCAGGCAGTGCTCCAACAAACAAATCAGAAGTGGAAAGAAAAAAATGCCTTCTTGTATCCAAATAGTTCTGAAAATGAAAACAGGGATTAAAAAAGAACTAAAACATGGGAAGCTGAAGTATATTCCCATATTTTATTGTGCCACTTAAAAGTAAGCTAAATGGCAGGCTCTGTCCTGATGAGAAGCAATATCCTTTGTTTTTCGGCCAGCATTAGATAAGACTGTCAAAGATGGGGTTCAAAATAGGATGGGATTTAAATCAGTGCACAAGAAAGAGAGATCATGCTGCTTCCTCTTCTTTTCTTAAATGCAAGGGTGACTTTTCTAACCTGTGTACTCTAGAGATGGTAGCCCAGCTCTTGCCCACACCACTCTGCAAAAGAGTCTGAAAGGGCAGCTGCTGGTAAAACTGACAAGTGCTGAATGCTACTGCCCTTGGCTACGAAAGGCAGGAGACCCTTGAAAGAATAACCTGCACCAGCCCTCTGCCCTGCAGGCACTGGCAACGCAGCCCACACTTGAGCCCTCTGAAAACATCTCTGGCACATCACCCTTCTGGGAGATGCTTTAAGAGTTATGGTGGAAACCCAAGTACTCTACCATGGAGAGCTGCTCAGTGTTAGAATACTTAAGAGAAACTCTATAAACACAAACCAGTCCTGAAGCAGCTGTAAGGGGAGGTAAGACCCTGGTGTGCAAGTACCATCAGAGAACAGTTTAGTACCCTCGGGTTTCCAAAGCAGCTCTCACTAGACTCAATCCCTACTGCTGTGCCTCAGAAACTCCCCTTGCAATCCCAGCAAGGAAAAGGCATGACAAACAACTAACGTTTCTTTACAGATAATTTAGCCCACATTCCCAACTATAATGTGCACTCAAGCACAGCACTCAAGTAAAAGCACAGAAGATGGAGAATGGTGGCTGAAGGTCTCCAAAGAAGTAATCAGTGATTGATCCCTACCTGTTGGACTCAGTGGCCAGTCTCCAACACTGACATTTTAAATTACCCAGCCCAAGGCTCTGTACTGAAGGCGCTCACAACAATGGGATTTGGTTTAGGAACAACTACAGCAACAGAAAACAGTAAAACAGCATTACAGATTTGCTTTTACACAATAGGCTTTAATGACTCTAAATAAATCACAGAATATTTTTAAGTGATCCCTCATGTCGGCAAGAAAACAGATTTTTTTCCTCCTTGAAGAACACTTGGTTTACAAACACCTCTTCAGCCCTACTTCCAGTGGTAGACATTAAAAAGTGAAAATTTTAGAAGTGTTTTTTGGGCCAACCAAGACCAGCAGGTCATTGACACAAAGTGGATTTGAAATAAACATCCCCAACATTTCTCCCTTCCCAAATCAAATCAAAACATTGACATGTTTAAGAACAAAAGAATTCCAAGTTTTTTCTTGGCTTCATTTTGCTGAAAATTAACACAAGCGATGCACAGGACCTATTCCATCAGGATTCCTCTTTCTAATAAAAACAAACTTAGATCAAAGCTCCTCAGTTGCCCAGAAATTTAGGGAGAAAAAACTACAAATGTTCTGTTGTCTTCTTCTCTCAGCTGAGAATATGATACGCTCTCTAAATTGCATATGACAGATGAACACATAGGCAGGCAGATGCTCCCGATTTTGAACACACACCAAAAAAATAGTCCTGGAGTTCTGAAAAAGATTTTCAGAGCTTGACTGTAGTTCTGACTGGTTCCCTAAGTGGAAAACAAATATCTAACTGCTTTATATACTCTTGCAAAAAAAAAAAATCTGCCATAATTTTAAAGTGTGTTGGTCATAGTTTATTTTTAGATCTGACAAACCACAGAAACATCTCCAAAAATATTCTAAAGAAACACAGTGACCATCTCAACTTGAAAAGCAGAAATGTTTTAACAGCATCCCCTAAGCTATGGTACAGGCTAAACAAATCTGTAAGATCCCTTGACAGCCTTCCAAAAAGCCTCCCACATTCACTTATACTCTGTTTCATAAAAACTTTTCACCTAGGCCAGCAAAGGTAGTCTTCACTAGAAGTTCATAGTCAGAATGAGTCACTGATTGAAGAGGGGAGCATTGATCTGAAGACAGAAAAGGAAGCCCATGGAAATTCAGGCTGAAGGTGGTGAGGAGCAACAACCAGTTTCATCTCTTTGCTTGAGAGGAGACAGTTCTCTCAAGACAAGTGAAAAGAGGAAAGGTGGTGAAAAGGCACTCAGACTCAGCCTAGGAAAATGATATTCAGGAAAAGAAGAAAGCTTCCAAAATGAGCAGAGATTTGATGCACAAATGATGCAAGACTAAGTGAATACTGTGGAAGATGCAAACAGCAGAGGCTGGCAGGGAAGAAAGTTTTACCTCTCACGCTCTAGTGTTATGTTACAGCTTGTCAGGGAGTGTGTCAACACTGCCCCATGGTCAATCTGAAGCTATCTACAGCTGGGTATTGTATTATGTCTAACGATTATCTCATCCCCTACACTTACTTACCAATTCAAAACTTCCTTCCAAGAAAGAGCAGTCATTAGGCAAGAGGATCACAAACGCTGGGTCTATTTTCACCAGAAGTCTCCCAGCATCAATTCTGTGTGCCCGCCCGTGTCACACAAATTATGGGTGCTCTACTCTCTTAACCTTTGGAGTATTTTTCTCTCCACCTTCCCTGTTATTCCCATCTTAGTTCTCCCCAAAACTCATTGGTTCACTTAGTCCAGGATTATCAAATAGCCTCTAAGTCCAGCAATTACATTCCTCCTTAGCTTTCTTAGTATGTCTGTGGGATAGAACTTCTTGTTACCTTGGTGGGTTTTTTGGTTTCGTGTTATTATTGGGTTTATGGTTAAATTATGAGAATGTACTGCTCTGTGTTGGCCTGAAGCAAAAGCAGTAAAAATGAAGGAATTTTGAGTAAAACCACAACTTTGACAAGATTTGCTCTGACGGCCTTCAAGAAAAAAAATTAGACACCTCATCCATACATCAGCTAATCTGACTTGAAATATAGCATGTGGGGTCTTCTTGCTGTAAATACATGATAATAAAATGTCAAAAGCACACAAGGAATCAGTTCTGGACATAACATAAAATTTAATCTCTGCATGAACAAACCTGTGACCTCTAGTCCTAGAAATTCACATCTATATCTTTTCAACTAGAAGAATAATTCAATTACACTACAGCAACTATGCTGTCCAATTCACCCTAAACCACAATGAAGAGTAGAAACAGAAGGGCTAACACATCTAGTCCAAGTGTTAGATGTCTTAAAAATTTGAACAGGATTGCACAATTTCCCTAAAACTTACTTATTTTTTCTTTTTTCCTTATAAGAATAAAGTGATGAAAACAGAAAACCCATAGAAACTGGAATTACAAAGCATATAATGCTGGTTTTGCTCTTGGTTTTGTGTCTGTACATGTATTGATTCTTCAAATGTTACAAAACACATACCATGTCCAGAATTATTATCTTGACACTGTACTTTGTAAAAACATTTTAATCAGGCTTTAGGTTTTATATTCCTAGGTGCCAGCCTTTTCATTCTCTTCTTTTACACACTGACACTTCTTTGCATATTTTCTCGGCAAATGTTCTAGGAAAAAAAAAAAGCTTTGACAAACCAAGCTGAAAGTGCTTCAGAAAAAGTGGGACAGAAGTGCAGGTATCTTTAAAATGGATTTATGTGACATTGTGACACTGATTCAGGTCAGTGTTCTCCGGGGTTTTATTACTGCAAGAGTCCAGGTAAGTGCAGTCAACTGTGGTACAACCTTCAGTATGCGTCTGACTTTAATCCCTTCTATAATTCATGTATCATTGGAATAAAGGCAAAACTTTAAAGCTGCTCAGAATTTACTTAATTTTATCTTCTTCTCTTTGCATTTTTATGTCTGGTTAACTTCCTGAATTTGCAACAATTATCCTAACTAAAAACAAGAAACTTGAGGTTTAGGAACAAGTTTGGAAAATGTATATATATTCTTGTTATCTTAGATGTTTATTCTTGAGAAAAAACAGCCTTGCATTCCTTAAGAATTTCATTATACTTAACAAAGTTCCATTCAAACCTCATTACCTCCCCAAAACATAAACAAATGCTTTATGTCTTATTTGGAAACTGGACTATTAATTCTCTTTCTTTGTGTGTGTGTATGTTAGGCACAAGGTTGTGGAGCACGCATTGAATTTATCAGTATACTAAACACAAAGAATGTGGATTTCTCCCAGCCTCCTTTTGATGATAGTTCAAAAGTCCAGGAATCACAGACATTCAAAATGCACAAAAAAAATCTTACCCAAAGAATTGTTTTCCTTCCCATCCTATTATTGTCATTTAAACCAAAAGCAAAGACCTGCTTGCCATATTTCCCTTTGCATTCTAAAATAACACATTTAGCAAGTAATACACATCATTGTTATTTCTCATGATAGGTTACAGAAACATAAATGTGTTTCTCCTTTAATTCTTCCATTTTCCTCACTTACTATATTTCATTATAGGTCTGTGCATTCAGATCCAGAGGATTTTATAAAAAAACATGTGCCTGGTTCATTCCTATCAGTTGCTTTCCTGATCATTAACTAGTTCCTGAAAATTACTTCATTCTTTCCCAACATTGTTGACTAGGTTGTGCAACAATAAAACTCTCTAACACAGATCCCCAAAAGGAAGAAACATGTAGTCATTACACTGTGCCTCTCAGTGGATGTTGTTCCTGAGTGCAGTGGGGCAAGAGAAAACAGAGAAGGGCATCCCAAGGTGTGGAGAACAGGAGCACCCAGACTTTGCTGCAGACACATCTCTCATCTTCAGGCAATTGAGTTTGCTCCTGGTTGAATTGACCCAAGCAGTTTCCTGATGGCAAAATGCTGTGAAAGCAGTGGGAAGGAAGCTGCAAAATCCACCTCATCCTTTACTGCACTCTCCTCATGAACCATTTTCTCCACTCCCTCCTGTCCACCCCTTTCCCCCACAACCCTTCCCACACAAACACATATGTGCACCTCTCTCTTTAGCCCTTTTTAGCCTTTCCCACTTAGCGCCATGGCTGGTTGTAAATGCTCAAATTCAGCACATGGGCGGGAAGCTAACAGAAGGGATAAACCCTTTTCCATTCTCTTGTTACACTGCCCTACTCTGAAATGCCAACCCACTCCTTCAACTCACACTCTTACATCCCCATCACTGCCCACATCCCTCCTCCACAAAACTACACCAAACCCCTCCACAGGGCAGAATGGTGGCTGACAGCCACGCTGCTACCACAGACTACATTTGGCAAGAGTAGCTGTGGTCACACACAGGACAAGAGAGCAATCCCGCAGCCACGGGCCAGACATGAGGAACATATCCCCCTTCCCCATCCTGGCTGCAGACAACCCAGCGTCCAGTTACTCATGCATTAATCAGACAGGGTGTATTTCAGCAACACTAACAGTCCCACAAGAACTCTTTCCTATCAAGTGGGCAAAACTGTCCTCCTGTGTCCTGTGCCTTGCCTCTGCCTTGCCTCTGCCTCGCATTTTTTCTTCCTTAGTCAAGAGCCCTAACGTGGGAAAAGCCTTTTGTCAGAACCACAGGGGTTTTGCAAGTACTTTACAACTCCCACGTGTCATCCTCCCTCCTGAGGCAGGAAAACAATTCAGTCACATTCCTCTTACATCTGGACAGAAAAGCTGGTAGGAATGAAAAAGAAAAACAGCGTGGTTTTGCGATGCAGTGAACCATTCAGCTTGTCCCAGCTGCAGAAACCCTCTAGCTCCTTTCTCCAACCAACCCTTACATTCCTAGCACATCTACTCTTTTGCTCCTCCTCTTCTGCCCGTGAGGGACTGGCCAGGGTACACACGTGGAATAGAACACTTGCCTCGGCTCCTTCCTAGGCAGCACAGTCCTTTCCAAACTTCTACTCCCCCCTGTGGCAGCTTGATGGCAAAAAAAGAAATAGGAAGCACGCTTCCCAAGCCATGCACTCTACCGTCACTCTTTGCAAGCCATTTATCAAGGACAAAGGTATGTGAAGGCCGAGGCAGTCTCACTGAATTTAGATGGTAAGGTAAGAAAGCTGTTCCCGGGGAATTTGAAACTGTAGCCTGTGAGTGACATAAGAAGAAAGAAAAAGATGTTGCTAGTTTTATATGTTTTTAAAATTCACCTGAAATTTTTGTATTACAAAGTTCGTAACTCACAGAGGAAAATTGCTTACCACAGTTTTAAGATTTCCAAATACTTTGCAAATCTTAGGCAATGAAAAAAGGCAATTGCTGAACTGTCTTTTCACCCCATGTCATAACTGAATCTTAAATAATCATGCAGATCTACCATGCTATTAAGGTTAGACTTTTCCACAAGATCCATCATGGGTAACTTCCTCACAAGAAATGCACCACAAATAACTTTTTAGGCTCAATCTTCATAAAGACTCCATTACCCAAAATGGTCAAAACAAACACCTAGGTACAGTAAAAAACTAACCTTGATTTCTATTTAAAACCCTTTAATAAAGCGGTTATAAATGGAGTAATATGCTCAGAAACATTTGCTGTTAGTGAGAGTCCTACCACTTTTACAACATCATGCTTATTACTTAAAAGCCACTCATCACTAAGACATCTGTAGCAACATGGTTGTAAACTCTGGACCTGAGACCACTGCCATTTAAAACAACTAGGTTTCCTCAATTAGTTCCCACAGGAAATGAAAATACCTTAGACATGTTCCCACTCCCCTAAAAATGCACATTTCTTGGGTTATCTGCTTTTATTGTCTCCATGTGAATAATGGTCTGACAGAGAATTTCCCACCAAAACCAGTGGGATTAGCATTTTAAAATGGTTTTCAGACCTGGCCTGGTAGTTGCTAAATTTCATACACATCTGTGGGTCAATAAGGAAGCCACCTTGGCTGTTGTAGGTTACATCCTAGTTTCCCTGTCTGCGTCACTCGTACAGATGTATTTACACAGGTCACATACCACATATCTCTTGCTGAAAAAACAGCCAGCCAAGCTGGCAGTTGAAACATGGGGAACCATTATCCTGAAAAATCACACAATCTCTAAAATCCGGTGTTAATACATTGAGGATATTACGTTGCTTTGCAGGTCAGACAATGCAGTGTGTTTATCAAGTCCCTCAGAGGCATTACAGACGTGTACAATTAACCAACTCTTCCACTTTCTCAGGAAGGGCTGCGTAAACAGAAAAGGTACCAAGGTCAGTAACTCAGGTTGCATCAAAAATGGAGCAAATTTTACAGACAGTTCTCTCTCTCCCCTTGTCCCCAAAGAAAACACTCTGTCACCCCTGCATGTACAAGTATCAACCCTATCTTATTGGACAATATGGACAATTGTATCTCACAGGATTCTCCACAGCAGCTACAATATAAATCATGATATGCCATAGTTTACAGCAGAGCAAAATGCATTTGTTAAGGGAAGTTCCTAATCTCATCAAATCTTATTAACTAAATGTCTCTCTCAGGTTGGGGAAAAAAACCACAAAACCTCAAAATTTACATTGACAGCTCCTGAGAGAAGCAGGTTGAAAGACTGAAAACAAAATCACATGCATTGTAGACTAAGCAGATCTGATTTATTCCTGCCCACATAATCCATGACAGTGGGAGGAAGTGTTCCTCCAGCTGTTTTCCACGTGGTTCCTCTGAGAATCTCAAAAGGATTTCTGGTGCATGTTCTGAGTCAGCCCCTGGCTGCATTTCCTCTCCAGCCAGCAACACTAACTTTTTATGAATTGTTAACCATTTATGGGACAATTGTCAAAGAAGTGGTTAGTGACTCACTGCAGTCCTACACTAGTTGACTTACTACGGCAAGAGGCTGCAAACCTCAGTCAAATCTGAGAAATAAACAACTGAAAGCCTCTTCGCTCCTTACTCACCTATGTGAGCTGTGGAAGAGCTCTACACTTTCCCACAAAAACTCAGGACACCGCCAGCCTCCTCACAGATGTAGTGAATGCTGCTACTACAGTGCTTATAAGGTCTATGGCAAATATTTCAGAATAAAATCAGATAAACTAAATCTGAGGCTCAGCAGGTAAAGGACATTTGGCTTTAGGCTGCTTACAATCTCACTTTTGTACAAATAGTTTTACATGTGCTTTGAATACTCATTTACATTATTTTTACTTCCAGTAATCTCCTTGCTGGTTTAAGATCACACACATTCACAAAAACTCCAGCTACTTTTCAAAAATAAAGCCAAGAGCTTAAAGCAGCAACTCTCAGTGATTCTAGGAGTAACAAAGTATGGCACATTAAAACATAAAAAATGTTAAGTTTAATTAATAATGACTACAGAGAACAACACAACTCAGGTCTGCTAACTCAAGTCCAAGAATTTTCATGTCCAACAGTATATTTAGTGATCTGCCCAACTGATGCTAGCAGAGAATCTGAAACAGCATCTCAAGGAACTGGGACTAGGACCATGAGTTTGGTAGTAAACATTTAGATAGGCCTTACGCTCACTGCCCCTCCCAGCCTTCTTATTCTGGTTCACTTTGGAGAAGAGCTAATGTCTCTCATTGGTAAGATTAGTTGATGTGAACTGTCGAGGCTATAAAGCGAAAGGCTTCGTGTCACTCTAACACAGCAATACATGTCACACAACATGGATAACTTGCTTGACAGATCCTGGGAAATGTAGTTTTTGCTTTGCCTTTATTGATTCATGAGCTCACACATCTCTCCAGAAAAGATTAAGTAAAAGTCCAGCAAGTAATCTCCTTCAGAGCCCTTTCTATGTCTAGAGATACGTAGAATAAGCTACCAGATGACTTCTAAGAAAGAGAAATACCAGGCAACCACGATGGAATGAATCTCTTTATTTTTATTCTGTGTCTATTTCTGAGCTAGCAGAGTAAGTCTCGCTTGGAATCTGCATTTTAAGCAAAAAGCCTACTAACGTAACTTTAACCAGACCTCTCAGAATTTTGAGATATATTTATTACAATTTTTAAGAAATATCCTAGTGAGCATTTTGGGAAAGGAACTAATTGGCATGCTAAACCTGAAGCAAGCCAGAAATGTCTGAAGCCAGCTACAAGCGTATGGTGATGATAAACAGCTCAGGGTCCAGATGTCCATATATGGCCAGACTTCCTATAAGACTGACAGTACTGTATGTTCATTGCGTACGGTTGTTGGATCAGATTCACATTCCTCGGGTATGTTTCTCTGGGAGCTTTTGATTTCCGCTTTGAGGGCTGGCTCAGACCTCCAATTGCTCTTATAAAAAAAATCTGTGACTGAAAGTTGAAAATGTGCAAGATTCTTTCTTTAAGTACACAAACACTCCAAGTCTAGCCACTTTCCTGTAGTCTTGCCAGGTTTTCACCATGTCTGATACCTGATCAAGTGACTTTTTGGGGGGAAGCAGGAAAAAAAAAAAGAAGGAAAAACACAAGAGAGGAATGTAGCAATCCACACCTGTACATTTTACAAGACTTCATCAACCAAAGCTGATGTAGACACACACATACCGTATATAGCTGTGTAAACAAGTCTGCAGGACCGGTGTAGTGAATTCCTAGTTTCAGAAGAAAAAATATACTATCTTAAAAGCATGTGCTGTATAAACACCTGCATGGAAGTCAAAATTAGTGCATTTTAATCATTTTATGCATCAGTGCCAAGATGTACTTCTTCAACTCATGGCATATTCAAGAGACACCTGGATGTGGCATTCGGGAATATGGTTTAGGGGTGATTATGGTGGTGTCAGGTTGCTGGTTGGACTAAATGATCTTGAAGGTCTTTTCCAGCCTCAATGATTCTGTGATATTGCCATCAGAAGGAATAAGCTGAAGACTGATTGGACTCTAAAAGAACTGCCTTTGCCTCCAGGTTCCGTGTGCGCACAACATACACGCACAAACGAGGTACCCACTGCGACACATCTAGCAGCACAGAAACCAAAATGGCAAAAAGGCACTCCTAAGGACTCTGATTCTTACCCACCCTTATGGGCTGGTACAACTTGTGATTTAGTGGGCTAATGTCCGATTCACAGTGGTGCAAGACCAGAATTAGTTCTGAATTCCAAATACCTATTAAAGTCATTTTTTTCAGGGCACCAAGTGTATAGGGCTTGCTGTACTTGGCCTGCAGTGGGAAGACTTAGGACAGATTTATCCTTTAATTTTGGATTTCCTGGCTTTCTGGTGGTTTGTTACTTTTAAACACACTTTTTCTGTCAGTGAGATTCTTAGGTTTTGTTTAATAAAATTGTATCTCTTAAAAAACCTCTTACATGGAAAGTTATAAAACACGTCTAGAGCCTCTCTCTCTCTCAGATGTTCTTCTACCATATTTAGGCATTTAAAAAAGGCATTCTGTTTACCTGGTTACATTTGCATTTTGGTATGCATGTCATACATAGTTTGGTACACATAGTATTTACCCAGCACCGAGGCCACTGGAGTCCTTCAAGTAAATACAGATTTTGGGAGGCCTCATGAGTTTGGGAACATATATTATTTACCATAACAATTCCTCTGGGATTTATTTTTTTTCTTTCAGAGCCAATTTCATTTCTTTTCATGGAGAATTTCAAGTAGAAGAAATTACATCCAAATTACTTTACCAGCCAGAGTACAATGCTGGAAGAATATAAAGACAGTTTTACAATAGTCCAACTGGTGCATCACATGAAGAACTTTTTTTCCCTCATGAATCCTGTGCATACATATTGCTGCATCATAGCATGGAAGTATGCTTACATATGGAGGGATGGAAAGAAGTAGGAAAGGGGCATGGTACGACAGCAGGAGAAAGCCTGCATACAAAAGGTGGCATCTTTTAAGATAACAATCAGATTTCAGTTTGCTTAACATGATGCATTAAGCCAGTCTCTCTTACTAAACACAACACACTTTTACAGGTTAAAGGCCAAAATATTGTCATCCCTTGTGTTAAGGTGGAGGTCAAACAACATGACATCCACTGAATATTCAAATGTACACAGGAGGTGGGGGAAGAACCATCCCTTCTAGTAAAAACAAAACATAACGTTATCTACAATGACTTCATACAAGCCACAATGCTTATGTCTTGGGTTCAACCAAATACAAACCACAGTGTTAAGGTTTTGGGTGACGGGATTGGGATGCCAGTCTCTTCTTCTTCTAATCCTGGGGTGGACCATTAACAAGGTTGGAAGGCAGGGCTGTGCGAGGGACGTGTTGCTCAGAAATGACAGCTGCACACAGGCAGTGGGAAAATAATACCCACTTCTTCCATGCTTCAGACTCCACTCACTGTGCCAAGTATTTCAGAGTAAATAGGCACTCTCTCTCTATTCATAGAGAGCATGTATTAGGGAAGGAACACATTACAAATATCCAGTATGATTCAGTGGCACACACAGTCAATTTATACCCGGTAGCGTAATTATACCTTTTTTCGGTGGTACCAAAGGGCCGGGACCGTTCGCCTCCGGGCACCGGGTACCCCGCGCCACGGATGCCCCCGCCCCCGTCCTCCCTGCCGGGGGAGCTCAGGTTAAGGGAAAGGACGGATTCCCCCGGCCAGCCCTGGCAACCACCCCATCGCCCCCCTCACCCCTTCCCGCCGGACCCACCGCTCGCCTCGGGATAACGCGCTGCCGGGGGCGGCCGGGAGCGCTGGCAGCGGCGGT
>JAOXXN010000446.1:60438414-60452822 GCA_026770055.1 Myrmophylax atrothorax
GGAAAATGCCTCCTCATGTGTTCCTCACTAGTTCTGTTTGTGATATTAAGACTAGAGGAAATGATGTCAAAAACCAGTGTCAGAAATGTTGCACGGGTTTACAGCAAGGAGTAATTAGTTTAGGTATCTACAGCAATATGCAATGCTCTATAGTATACAAGAGCAAAATGCCATTATGATTATTGCTAGGAACAATACAACATTTTCTAATAGAAACAAGCTCCCCAAAGGCTTGAAACTCCAATCCAGCTTCTTACTTGAGACCCATTACTGTGTAATGGATTTGGACATAGAAATGGGCCAGAGGGGTGCTATGCCTTGTTCTCTGTGTGCTTTCTGCTGCAGCTGACCCCTCAGCCAAATCGTGGAGCAGGGTCTCATACATGGACAACTGCACTACTTAGACTCAAAAACGTGGTAAGAAATGCTGTATGTTTGTTAGCCACTTATACTTCTTTCATAAATAAAGCTGTTTTCTACTACTCATTTGAATAAAACCAATAGTAAATAAATTCCATAGTAGCGATGATGGACTGGCCATCCTTAGTCACTCAGAACCAGAGATTCACTTGAGATTTGCTTTCCTTACTCTGCTCCTTAACAGCACTGTGTACCTCATCTACATGAGCAAAGAACAGAGGCTTTTTAGAGATACCTTTCCTCAGATCACCTTTCCTAGGTGGACAACTTTTAACAAGGGGTCCTCATAGAACTTCAAGCCTTTGCCAATGTCTTCTTAACTAACCTGGCTGGAAATGCTCATTAAGTCTCAGACCTGGCACAGGACCCAGAGGCCTTTAGATATCAGTACCACTTGGTCAGAAAAATCTCTTCACTCTTGTAGTGTCAAACCTCTTCTTGGAAAGGAGGCTGTCTTGTGGATAGCCCAGCTTCATGCTTGCCATCAGCCTGGTCCTAACAGATCTATTTCTTCAGATTCTAAATCCCTACCAAGAGTTTCATCCTGTAACTACCTGTGCCCAAGTACGTCTCTCATGTTGCTGGTTTGAGAATCCAGGTTAAACAAACATCCCCTTACACAGTTTGCTTTACACAGAAGTTCTTCTGCTCCCTTTTTTATGTTAAGGGTGGTGGCTCAGTTAAACAGGCCTGAAAACATGCTCGGATTAACTTCTCTCTTGAGCACTATGTTCCCCGTATAAGTATTTTGCATTGTGATTCAGCCTTAACATTGTTCTAGCTGTTTTCAAGATGGCTTTGAAATTCTTCTCATTTGCACACCCTAACAACACCATTATCTACATAGAGTGTCACCTCTTATGCCATCAAAATCTGCTATATATTACATGTCTGAGAAAACCATCTTCCAATAAAGGGCTCAAATTAATGCATGTTCCATCCTCAAAATTTCTCTAACAGTGGGAATTATTTCTTTTTTACATATTTATCCAAGTCCTTTGGGCTAAAACAGCCTTTTGGTTATTGGCCTTTTCTCTTTTAAGAAACCATGTGGTTTTCTTTGCCAATAGATCTATTCCCTCCAGCTCCTAAAGCACTTCCCATTTTTTGATGTCCTTTCAGTAATGAAACATTTGCACTCTTGCTGAAATATCTACAGCTCTGTAATTTTTGTGGACTCTGACATTAAGGTCCATGTGATTTTTACTTGTAAGTAGGGCTTTTTCTTGTGATACCTTGGGTTCACTATCACATGTTTTAATAACAAAATTGTTCATCTTTCAAAAGTTTTTTCTGGCACGGGTGATGTTTTAGCAAATTGTGATTGTGAAGCATTAATTGTGGATGTTGAGGGTATCTCCACACTTTCTGCATTCAAGGAGCCACAGGTCAAGAAGCTACATGAAATCAAGCACTAAATCTGAATAGATGTCACCAATGGTTTTGTCAGAGCTCAGCTACCTGTGCTCTCAGATGACACAGCTATGGAGTATGCAAGTCATTCTAAGGCCTGACAAAGATGTAGAGACAGTTAGTGAGCATGTCTAAAATTTGGTGCCTTCTTCCTCAAGATGTTTTCTGATCTTCCAAGTTTGTTTTCATTGCCCTTTATGCATACTTAGAAGTGTCCAACCAAATGAAAACTCTCCATGTGAACAGCATATCAAAATGCTGTTCTCTGGAACTTGGGATCTCCAGCCAAATTTGACTTAAGAAAAACAGTATTTACCACCCTCTGAAGTCATAAGTATTTATTGTCATAACACCATGTCCTAGTTAGAGCAGCTTATTACTGTGTGGGTGTAACCAAAACTGTATTCAAGACCCTCTATGTCATTTCTAATGAACTGTTAACAATGGACCATTTGCAGCAGCCGCTGAGGGCACACCTGACCCCTCAGGCTGCAAGCTGGGTGTTAGAGAACCCTGTGAGATAAGGTCTTTACAGCAATGTCTCAGGTGTGATAGCTCCCCTCTGAGGAGGCACTATCACCTTCACACCCAGCCTGACAGATCATGTCTGCTAATGGGCCATCAAAGATTCCACAACGAGAGTTAGATCACCCATTGTGGAACTCTCCGCCCTGGGGGAGGTACTGGGCATTCCTACCTGAACCTGAGCAGCTTGGGGTTTGGGGACTTCTGGTACCACTCCTCAGATCCAGAAGAGGAGCAAAACCTCAACAGGACTGCAATCACCACTCTAGACCAGACTGCGACTGTCGTCCCCACAAACAGGTTTTTCCTTTCCTTTCACGTTGGACTCTGGAGGACCATATGGGTCTCAGCACAGAGGCTAATGAACATCATTCAGCTCATGCCCCAGGGTGCTGGGCTATACATCTGGGGTTTGTGAGTTAAAACCAATTTTTCTTTGTATCATTGCATTTATTGTAGTATTTTTATTAAATTGCAACGTTTTTATTAAATTGTAACTCTGATTTATTATCTCTTTTGAGTTGGGTTCATTTCTCCTGCCACTTTACCTTTAAATCAGCACACACCAACCCACCTCTTCCATTTGTATCAGGCTATTTTGGCCACAATATATTCTAATCTTGAAGCATATCAGGGCAGTGAGTCTGGAGTCATGATTTTACTATTTTGGTTTTTCCTTCTTCTCTGCAGAAAGCTATGGACAACCTGGTTTATACTAGGTAGGCTCCAAGATGGCATCCATTTCTGCAAGACATCCCAAGAACAATTATTTCCCCCAGTAATTAAGTGGTTATTAGCAGATTAACAGAGTCATGCTGCATTTCTGCTCTGTGGAAGCCAGCAGTGGAAGTTAGCAATGCGCATCTCATGTGATTTTTAGCTCATTTGTACAAGAAAGTGTTAACATCTGTAGTGTAATTAGTTCCACTGTCATGTTTTATATACAGGATATACATTAATTTATATGAAAAACTTCCTCAGTCATAGAAAATCATAGCATAACCTTCTGCAGCATTTTGGCTCATTGCACCTCAGTAATTCAAGCTTCCCCTTGATCTCATCTCTAAAAGTTGTACTGTGTTAGCTAATTACAAGAATAGGAAGTACTTCATAAGAAGCCTAGGAAAGCCCATTATTTTTGATGTGGTTTGCTTGGATTTCTACTGTCCTGGGGATATATTTCATCAGAAAATGTACACTGAGCAAAACAGATCGTTAACCAGTTATCCCAGATCAGGCCAGAAGAGGGCCAGATGTCACCAGCAAATGCAGCTGCATTCACTAATTTTTCAAATAAAATGCATCCATACATGATTATCAAACTTTGCATTCCCACAAGCAATTTGTTTTGAACAGCAGAACCAAGTGTACTTCATTCCTCTCTCTAGTGTAAAAAGGCTAAGTACAATTCCAGACCTAGCTACAGCACTGTAACAAAGAGCACTGTTAATTTTTTATAGTGGACAATGCCATCTTCTGCAGCCAGCAGTTTAAAAATGAATTCATCATCCTCAAGAAGCACACTTTTTGCCACACAGAAATTCAAAGCTGTGGCACAGATGCAGGATGGCAAAGTTAAGGCATCCAGCACAGAGATTTGAAGACATAAACAAATTCTCTGTCAAGCCCCAGAGGCTGGTGCTGAAGTGCAGTTTTGCTGGGGTGCCATGACTGCAGAGACTCCTATCAACTAGCCTGGAAGTCAGCAAATGTGATATAGACCTACAAGAAGGGCTGGAAGGAGGATCTAGGGAAGTACATGCCTGTCAGCCTGACCGTGGTGCCAGGGAAAGTCATGGAGCAGATAATCTTGAGTGTTCTCACATGGCACATACAGGATAACAAGGGGATCAGACCCTGTTAGCATGGGTTTATGAAAGACGAATCCTGCTTGACCAACCTGACCTCCTTTTATGACAAGAGGACCCACTTAGTGGATGGAGTAAAGGCTGTGGGTGTTGTCTACCCAAACTTTAGTAAAGCCTTTGACATAATTTTCCACAGCATTCTACGGAAGACACTGGCTGCTCATGACTTAGACAGATGCACTGTTTGCTGGATAAAAAGAACCTGCTGAGCTGCTAGGCCCAGAGAATGGTGATGAACAGAGCTACATCCAGCAGGTGTCTGGTTATGAATGGTGTTCCCCAAGGTTCAGTATTGGGGTCAGTCCTGTTTAACATCTTCATTGATGACTTGCACAAGGGGATTGAAGGACCCTCAGTATCCCAGACTGGACAGGAGTGTTGATCTGCTGGAAGGCAGAAAGGCTTTGCAGAGTGATTTGGACAGGCTGGATCAATGGGCCAAGGCCAATCGTATGAGGTTCATAAAGTGAAGTGCTGGGTCATGCACTTAGGTCACAACAGCCCCATGTAATGCCTCAGTCTTAGGGCAGAGTGGCTGGAAATCTGTCTGATAGAAAAGGACCTGGGGGTGCTGATCAACAGCAACTGAACATGAGCCAGCAGTGTGCCCAGGTGGTCAAGAAGGCCAATGGCATCCTGGCTTGTATCAGCAATAGTGTGGCCAGCAGGACCAGAGCAGGGATTGAACACCTGTACTCAGCAGTGGTGAGGCCACACCTTGAATCCTGTGTCCAGTTTTGGGCCCCTCACTGCAAGACAGACTGGTGCTGGAGTATGTCCAGACAAGGGCAATGGAGCTGGTGATGGGTCTGGAGCACAAATCTCATGAAGAGCATTTGAGGGAGTGGGAGTTTTTTAGCCTGGAAAAAGAGGCTCAGGGGTGATCTTACTGCTCTCTGCAACTACCTGAAAGGAGGTTGTTGCCAGGCGGATGTCTGTCTCTTGTCCCAAGCAAAAAGTGACAGGAAAACTGCCTCAATTCTCACCGGAAGTTCGGTTTGAATAATAGAAAAAATTTCTTCACTGAAATGGTTGTGAAGCATCAGAACAGGCTGCCCAGGGAAGAGGTTGAATCACAGTCTAAATCTAAATCCAGTTATTTAGAATATGTGTGGATGTGACACTTAGTGACATAGTTTCATGATGGACTGGGCAGTGTTGGTTTAATGGTTAGACTCGATCTTAGATGTCTTTTCCAACCTGAATGATTCTATAATTCTGACTTACAGTCATGCATATGTGTCTTACAGACATGACCAAGAGGCAATTCTGCTGTCTTCTGACCAGGGAAGATCAGTCCAGAGCTTTAGGGTGACTCAAAATACTTCCATCCCCCTGTATTTGTTTTACTTCAGTAAACTAAAAATGGGAAGGACTAAACTTGCAAGAAATGGCAACAGAAGTGTAACACATGTTGTGGCTGAGGAGAAATTTGATAATTTGCAAGGGTATCCTCCAAAATCTGTTGCCAGGCTTCCATAATTATTCCAAGTTTGCCTGTGGTCTCCATAGCAGCCTTTCCTGAGGCTTGAGGCCGGTGTGATGACTCACAGTGGTTCAGTGAAGGACTCGATTCTTTTCCAAGGGGGTCTGAGTCACAGGATGCCAAACCTGGATTGGTTTCCTGTAATATAGAGGTTCCTGAGCTATGGTAGACATAGCATGGTACTCAAGCCACCTCAGAGTGGTGCTCCAACACCTCCCAGACACTGCCACAGGATATATGGGGGTAAGCAGATGTTGCTGCTGCTGGCAAACAAACAAAATTCTTTGGAAATTTCTGCTTTAGTAAGTTGCTGGGCTCATAGTGACTCTGTCCCTCTGCTCCTCAGAAGGGTAAAAACAGTATACCACAGCAGAGTAGTAAAAGCACTGAAAATAGACCTTGCCATGAGTCCTGGACTGGTTTCCTGAACTCATTAGTGGTGTCACTGTGGGCACAGTGTTACAGTAGCTGCCCCACGACATGTAGCAGAATTTCTTCATAGTGCTCTTACCCCTGAGCATCCACTCTGGAGAGCTACAATAGGAAACTCGTCCTAGCACATGTGCCACCTCCACAACAGGCTTCAGCTTTGCAGAAGATTTTGGAAGAATAAAGATCAGAAATATGATCTTTCCTCCTAGATGAACATCCTAATCACAGTCACAAATTTAGGCTTTCCTTTACATTCTTTTTTGTCTTCTGGTCCCCATGAATCTCATTTTCCTGGAAAATTGGGTGCCCTTCCATTCAGCAGAGGGGTAGCTCCTCCCAGCTTGCCAAGTATGGTTTATAACCTTGTATTTAAAGGGATAATTTTGTACTTTGAATCTCCTCAGACTAAGGAAAGGCAGAAGCCCAGGCCACCCACTCACCAGATGACATAGGGCAGCCTCTGGCAGGTGCTGGTAGCAGATGCCTGTTATGTACTGGGCTGGACCCTGTGGTTTAGTGAATGCTGGCTGCGTCAAGAAGAGATTTACCAAACAGGCCTCTCTGAAATACAGGCAGTTAGATACTGCTTCATTTTCTTAAAACATGGTGGATGCTGAGGTAAATATCAGCAAGCAACCCATAACACATTAGTCAAACAAAGTTACTGATGGCAGCAACCAGTGATAAAAATCTGTATCACCTGAACACCTCTGAAGACACAACTCCAGGTGCATTTTTTTTTCAGCAGCAAAACCATCCCAAGGTATTCTGTTCCCTACTGCTCATTCCTATCTCACTACCATCCCAGAGCCATCAGCTTCTCAGGTACATTAAGGTTTGCTTGCCTGCACTTCATGACCCAATTAATTCCTTAAGTAACCAGTCCACTCCACTGCTTAATTATTCTGCCCCTCCACTGTCTTTTTCACCTGAAAGAAGCAGTTACATTGGATAGTACTGACAAGTCAAGTCACAACACTTTTACTACGATACCTTCCAGTTTCACCTACTGAGAAGACTTAGTGGAGCTCTGATACCACACATCAGCTGAAACAGAAAACCAGAATATGCAGATGGACAAAGCTGTAGAGTTTTTTTCAGAACTGAGATTGATGGTGGCCGTAGCATGCTCCTTGGAGCCCATCAGGCTTCAAAAACACAACCTAGGATCAGCCATCCTGGGGCATTGCCAGCCTAGATACCAGGACAAGCACTAGCATTTATTCACATACTCTGACTACCATTACAAGTGTTTTTAAAAAAATCAAAGAAATCAAATGAGCAGAACTATTTACACTACAATTAAATCAGGGTAACTCTCTTCCTTGTCAAGTTGACTTGTCAATTTCTGGCAAAGTCACATCCCAAACCTCTTTTAGCTACTACCCTCTCTTGATGATCACAGTAGCTTTTGCAACTGCTCTTCATTCCCAAATCCTCCCTAGGTCAAACTAGCAGTCATCTGCTTGAAGCATATCCTATTCCATTTTTATCCAGGAGCTAGGCTAGCCCTGCCTCTTCTCTGAAACTGGCACTACCTCACTTTTTCAAGATGTCAACATCTCTCCTATTTGCATTGAGGAGACCAGTACCAGTTCTAAAGAAAAAAAAAATCTTTAACAACCTTTCTTTCTACTTTCCCCTTCCAATAATGAATGTAACTAACATTCCACTTGGAGAAGTTATCTCCAAATCACAAAGCAAGGACTGAAGCAACCCCCTGCCCATGCCCCAAAAATGTGAAGTAGTACTCTATATCTGCACCAGTCAGTAGCATTTTGTGCAGAAAGGGTCATGAACAGCATACTACTTCTGATGGCTTTATTGGTCAGTGGCAATGTTACAAAGCAGTTACACTGAATAATGCTGTCACAGTCCTATCATAATGTGAGGTTGCTACAACAAATTTAGATTTCACACAGTGAAACAATTTTAGGAAAAAGAAAATCATGCTCATAACATAAGATCAAGAAAATACATGTTGTTAAAAGAAACATGGTCCCAGAATTTCAGCCTGCTCAAACTGAAGTTAATGGAAAAGCTTCCTCTGACTTCAGCAGGCTCTGAATCCAGCCTTCAACGTGCCCTGATCAAGCTGGAAGATAAAATGTCTCTCATCACAAGCTCTTCATTCTTCTGACATACTTGTGCGTGAAGTATTTTCTTCTTTTTAAGTGAGAAGAACATAATTGTGTAATTGACTATGCCAAATTTCATATATAACAGAGCCAATGTTGGGTCAAGAACTTTAGAGAGTGGGAGAATGACAAAGGTAATAACATGTACTGGAAAAGAAGGGAGTTCCTACACTCCTGAGTGCCTGTAGCAGCTGTTTGTGTAGCCTGAGTTTCCAAGAAAGCTTATTATACACTTCTTCTGAATTTGCATCTCTGACAGCATCTGCATTCAAAAATGGGATTTCAAAACCACAGTTGACAAAATCATGTACCAAACTGAGACACACATCTTTAGCTACAATAAATTGAAATATTTTAATCAAATTTGAAGATAATTATTTCTAGGAGCTTAGAGATAACCATGAATTTTTTTTTTTCATTTACAGGTGACCTGATGCATCCTAAAACGCTTGTTTAATGGGTGCATGTATGACATGCCAATTGTGCATCAAATTCTCCGTCAGTGTGGGAACTACCAGAGGGCAGCAACACACCAAGACTTCCCAGCACAAGGAATTCTGTAGCCAGGCATCTTTTCCGTGTTGGGGAAGTTTTAGTTACTGGTCTTACTAACCTAACGACAGCTTTTTGCACCGTAACGCTGCATTATTTTATGAGACCCAAAGCTCAGAATGTAATTCACGCTTCAAGGAAAATTGGAGTGAGAAGTGCTGTTGTTTAGATTTCAATGGTCACAAAGTATGTAGTTCTTTACCAGAACTGTATTTGCTAATTATTTGTATTTTTAAAGCAGAATACTGATTATAACCCACACTTTATAAACCTCTCCCTCTCCAGTGCATATCAGAGATAACATTTGTTTTCGTGTCTCAGACTATGATGACCAAATGCTGTTAGCATAATAATGGACAAGGCTCTGCCACATTCAAGTGGGAATGACAGGAGCTGCCATCCTGTGTCACAAGCATAGTCCATCAGGAGTCCCTGAGATACAAATATGGCACCCACTCTCCTCCCTACAGGCATTTTGGTCAAGAGTTCTCAATAAATGTTCCAGCTTATTTAAAAAAAATACTTTTCATTAATTAAAAACAGTCTATTTACAAATCAGTTGTGAAATGGGTAACAACATTCCATGGGAAAAATCAGATGGATTCAAAAGTTGGTAAATATGTTTTTAACTGTAGAATTTCAGACACTGGCTGTTTTCTGTCTTGATAGAAGCTGAGTCCAGTAAGTAATTCTACATCTCTGATACGGGCTGTATGAAACTTCATTCTCTCTTCAACCCACATGGACTCAGACTTGCCATCCTATTGGGACAGAGAAGGAAGGGAAAAAAAAAAAGTTTTTCCTGACATACATTTAAACTATTAACAAAAGAAATGTTGATGATTTATAAAGACAGAAAGCAGTAACTGTTGGCAAACATCTAACAAACAGAGTGTGCAGGATTATAAAAATTCAGAAGCTGAATTTAGTATTTGCTGTAACTTACTCAGGTATACAACACTTGTAGCTGCACTAGTTGGTGATAATGGGGAATGGCAGGTAAAGTGCAGCATCTGTCCACCATCTCTGATAAAAGTACTTCTGAGAGCTGTGCCTGACTTGAGTAGCGACTTCTGTAATTCTTTGCAGCAGGACAGGTCTATACACTTTCCACACTTTTTTTGTGGTGTATATGGAGTGGAGCTACGTGCCTTCCCATCACAATACCAAGGTACCTGAACTGGAAGCAACCAATACTCTTCAGAAACGTCTGTGTCTTCTTCTAGGAATGCATATGGCCTTAGCACTGATCTTTCATTATGGTTCACTCCTCCTAGAAGCTCTTCATCCTCCTCAGCTGTTGACTGGATAGTTGCATTACAGAAGTCTATGTATGGATCACATTGATGGCCTCTGTATACTCTGACTCTACTCCGCTAGCTCTAAGTTTTGCTCATTGAACAGGGAACTTCTATTTTCACATTTGATCGTATATACAGACTTTAACATAATTCTGTTTACGAAAATATTGTCTTCTCTCTCAAGGTGATCATGATAGACTGTACCATTTTTACAGGATTTAACTAGTTAATCACTGATATCCAAGCAAAACAAGCTCAAGCCTGACTTCAGATGTTCATGGGGACTGAAGATACTACTTACTGCACAACTTTCACTGTTGTCTTCTCTGTGAGGTACAATGAAAGACAAGGCATCTAGAGACCCTTCACACTCCAGAGGAGTTTCAGAAGTATTTTTACAGCTAGTCAGCACAATGAAGAAGTGGGTTGGAACTAGAACTTCTGAATTACCGGGGTATCTGAAATAAAAAAGATTTTTCTGTAAATCTACCAAATCATACTTGCACAAAGAACAAATGACAGCAATCAGTTGTACTCCGGCATATCAGTTTTAGCAATTCAGCTCTTTTGTCTGAAGAAAACTTAGGTCTGGAAGGCAAATTCCAGATTACTACTTTGCAAATCAAATTTGGTTTGTAGGCTGATTTCTGTAACAAGTTTGATGAGGTATAACAAGACTGATTTATCATAAAAATGTGGAAAAGTCCAGAGAGATGAAGAGTTCAGCCAAAGCCTATCTGCCTGCTAGCTTGAACCAATTTTGCTAACTAGTGTAAGTCACAACTTGTAATGTAACACTGGCAGCTCAGGAAGTGTCAACCATGCCACCATGAATAAGCCCTTGCCATGTCCTCTCGTAGAGGCAATGTAAGTTTTCAGGCTAGTGGACATTCTTCCACATGCAACAGCTTCTCTTAACTTCACCTTCAGGTTTTAGGATGACACATTTTGAAGGTACATTTTCTCTTTGCACTTGCTGCTTCTTTCTTAACTTTGCTTTTATATATCACTTAGGGCCATCATGTTCCTTCATAATAAGGATAATAATTACTTTTAGAACACTAATGGAAGAAAGAAACATAGGATGTGAAAAATTCTTACCTTTTCAACTTTTCTGGGGTGTCATAGAGCCCATCAGAGTCATAATCAAACACAGGACCACTGACTACATTGACACCACTCCTGGCTGCAGCATATTCAGGTAGCAGATACTGATGGAAGTAGTTCCATAACACTGAAAGACAGTAATGGATGTTGGAAACAATCTCCAAGACAGAAGCTGCTAATACAGCTCTGCAGAGTATTCAGTGCAGTATAAACAGACATGTAAGCTAGGAAAATAATATATTCTACAGGTGTTAACTGTTTTTAAAGGTTGCACCTAACTGGGCAGCAGTATGCACTGCAGTATCTTCTGGCATTGTGGTTTCACAGTCATCCTATCCACAAACCTGACTAAGGCATAGTGATGCTGCTCTCTTGTGGCCCTGGGTTTCTTTCCTTGGAAACCAAACCATGGGTAGGCTAGAGGAGAAAAGGCCAGAGAAGACCATGCTTCCCTGTGTCTTGCCTCACTATCAAGTTGGCCTGGCTAGCTTGTACACCCATACCTATGAGCTGGTAAGTATCTAACCCATATAATATTTTTAATTACAATTAAGAGTGGAACAATATTCCATTACAAAATAGGACATCTCTTTTGCTCAGAAGTGCCTTCTTTTTCACCAGGAATATGCTTAATATCTCTCAGCCAACCATCTCATGTTCCCTCTCTCTCAGGAAAGTTCCGGTCTTTATAGCTTTTCTACTCCTGCTTCCTTAGTGATTGAGAGCCTAAAATGCAAATTAATATAACTCACAATTGCATATGGTATCTGGATTCTCAGAAGAGACTTGATATAGGTGCATAGGAAAATGCAAAAAAATGCCAGAGATGAAATTAAGACACTTATACTATGCTCCCATGTAATGAGCTAGTTGATTAGGACTCATTAGCTCACAACAGTGAGCCTTTTTCATAAGAACGATAATCTGACCTCAAGGAACTTTTCACAGTCACAGGAAGCCTTATTTTAACAGAGGCAGCTTAACCAGGGATCATTTGCGTAGTTTGGAAGCAAGCAAAAAAATTAGCAGTCTTTCTAACATTCAACTGTGCACATAAAATATGCATACAAACAAAATACCTTTAAATGCAGGATACATTGGCACAATGTTGCTAGTAAGCAAGGCATCGTAGTGAGGTCTCTTTGCATCTGTCATAAAATCTGAAACAAAACCTCAATTAATTACTTGAATTTGTGACTTCATACTTGCATTGCATTTTCATGTTTTAATGATGAGTGTAATAACATTAAGATGGAACTAACTCAACTTTCCAAACCTGTTGTGGGTCTAAGTGCTAACTTTAGTACATGCTAGATTCCATCTAAAATAAATAATCTTACTACCAGATGCAATTGCACTTCTCAGATATACAGATGGCAAATTTTTGTGGAGGTTTAAAAATATCAGAACAGCCTTCTGAATTGCAGGGAAGGGAATCATGACTGTCAGACCAACTTGTCCTGACTGCAGAATCTATGCCTAAAGATAGGAGCTCTGTTGGAACTCTGCAAATTACATTCGATGTGGATGTTAAAATAATCTACTACTTGGTACTCTGTGCAGTAAAGTCAAGGTAAAATGCTTTCAAATCAGGTCAGTGACAGTTCACAAACAAATTTATCCACTTATAAAGAGCTAAGTATTTTGTAATATATTTGAGAATCAGAGTTCTTCAGACCAAAGCTGAATTTCTACACTAAAGACCACCTGTGGCACACAGCAGCATTTTCAAATACAAAATAAACCTATTAAGGCAGTTTTTTACCTAGTGAAACATCCCTAAATTGTACTTTGGGTAGCTCTAACTAACACCTGCCATACAAAGTGAATTTGCAATTTACCAGCTTGCTAGACTTGACATTTACATGTTCCTCCCAGTTTTTTCTATGAGATGTCAGTTTAGAAACCTGGGATGTTTCAAAATTTCTGGGAAGCACTATGTGACCTTGGACAATGCTTAAGCGCCTAAAGTGGTTTTTTTCTCTCATATGCTGAAGTGAACTAGAGCAATTCAGCAACTACTGCTTCATACTCTGATTAGTTATCAAAAACATCTACAAAAGATTACAACAGCTACATTAAAAATTATTTCAATGAGGTATGCTATACAATGAAGGCAATGTACTTACTTGGAGGAGTAAGAAATCCATAAGTTAGGAGAGGATGATTGTTGTAAAACAAACATGTCTGGTTATGGTTCTGTGAAATACGAACATCTTTGTGTAAACAGTGGGAGGTATCTTCTGTAGCAGAAACCCATTTGTCCTATTGAACAAGGAGAAAGTATCATTGTTGAAAGCTAAATTACAATAATTCTCTCAGTATGAGGGACTGCAGAACTCCAAATATTTAGCTGCCTTTAATGGTCTGAAGGGACTTAAAAAAGATGCAAGAATTTTTCCTCTTCTGTCAGTGGAAAACAAGCCTTCCCATCCACTTCATAGATCTTGGAAATAAAGTGAACAGAAATGCAGCATTTTAGTCAAATTGAGAATAACATCTTCCAAAAGAGAATCTAGAGGTGTCCATTAAAGATAACCTTATCTACCGTAAATGTGTTTGTTGGTTCAGGCTAGAAATCAGAGACACAGATGTGTGGTCCACTTGTTACAATAATTGTTTGCTTCATGACACTAACCTCAAAATACTTAGAATCAAGCAAACCTTGCCAGAGTTTAGCTAAATTTAGCAGTCATCATTTAAAACCTACAATTACCAGATAATCAAATAAAAAAGCATCCTCTACTATCCTAATTCTTTTTAAGCCATGATACGGCCTCTAAATTTTGTCTGAATGGGAAAGGCCAACTTGAAAAAAAGCTTTCATTCACCAGATCAGTGCTCCGCATGAACAGGTGTATCTTAGCATAGGGTTCAGGACAGCAAAAACCTGATTTAATTCCACCAACCTCTTTTTTCTTCTGTAGTCAGGATTTTATTCTGACAGAAGAATCATATCAGGGCATAAATGGTTTAAGATAGACCAGAGATTACTTTTTCAAACGGATTCTGCCTTTTTACAAACACTGCCTTCAGACCATGAAACCCACATTGAGACCAGACTTCTGGGACAGCACTGACAGACCACTATAGCAGACCTATGGTGCCAAGCAGTAAGCCAGTGTGGACTCATAGAGCTTCTGTATTAATGGCAATGGACTCACTT
>JAOXXN010000446.1:60452827-60472353 GCA_026770055.1 Myrmophylax atrothorax
TTTCACTCTGAGAAACGGAGAAGAGTCAAAGCCAATCTTTATCAGTGTAGTAAAATGAAGAAAAACTCAAAAAATTCCTCTTTATATCTTATGTGGTTCGACTCAGTTCCCTGGAAGGTAGTATTACAGAATC
Source organism: Myrmophylax atrothorax (assembly GCA_026770055.1). Lineage (NCBI taxonomy): Eukaryota > Metazoa > Chordata > Aves > Passeriformes > Thamnophilidae > Myrmophylax > Myrmophylax atrothorax. The sequence continues at coordinate 60,452,961 of JAOXXN010000446.1, forward strand.
ACTGAGGTTGGAAAAGACCTCTAAGAGCATCAAGTCCAACCTTGGACCGATCACCACCTTGTCAACCAGACCATGGCACTAACTGTCACATCCGTCACTTCCTGAACACCTCAGGGATAGTAACTTCACCACCATGATGACTCATAGCACACGCAGATCTAAGGAGCATTCAGAAATAACTGACATTCAAGCTTTTTACTTTTCAAGGTTGCTTCTAACTTTTTTCATATACTTACATCTTTGCTAACAGTGTACGCACTCCACAGAGACATCCTGTAGTCTTTGCTGTATCCGCTCACATAGCGGGAATGGTAAAGGAGGCAGTAGTTATGTCTCTTCTGCAGAACCCTGGGTCGTCCATAAGGTAAAGTAAGTTTCTCTGTCTTCATAACTGCAACAGAAATAGTGCTTATTACTTTTCAATTGATACTGGTTGTTAAGTATCTTCCTCTTTTACACACCTAGGGTTGCCTAATTTTAAGTTGCCAAACAGAGATGTTACAGTAATGGGACAAAAAGATTTCATTCCTGTATCAAAGGCATAGTTTCTGTGTCAAGGCAATAAGTTAGTGACAAAGCCAGTATAAAGGTATCACTTAAACTTATACTGCACAAATAAAGCTTATATTTAAACCAAAACATTTAAAACAGGAGATTAAGTTGCAAAGTTATAGTCTTTGATGACTTTGTATTGCACCTTAAATATATAATGTGGTATCTGCTTCTGTGTGGCAGTTAGATGAGAGCTAAGCTAACTCTGGTCATTTGAAATGACCATTTTAGTAGAAACCTAAATGTCACTTTTACATGTGACTTTATAAGGACTAAGAAACACAGTGATCTAAACAAACAATACAGTAAACCACTGGTTGGATTTTCCAATGTACAAGGATACCATCACAAACCCTACCCTTCCCATCTCTTTCTCATGGGCCACATGGCTTTATGAAGTTCGTATACAGAGAAAGATATCTCCAAATGTTTCATGTATGATGCTACATAGGAGTTTTCACAGACCCTTGCCTAAGGCATTGCCTAAGTTTATTGACCAACTACTGCTTCCAATGGAAAAATAAAACCTTTCTATTAAAAATGTCAGAAAGAAGCTAGGCAGGAAGTGGGTAAGAGGGTAAGTCATTAGACAGAAAAGTAAAGCTGAAATAGCAACAGAATTGCTTTAGTGCCAGTATCATTTATCTTAATGAAAAAAACAAAGAAGTAACAAAACAGTCATGAGAAACACAGGCTCTTACAAACATCTGCTGCAGTCAAACGTCTTCAGAAAGTTTCAGTTTTCAACCCCTAAGATAAACTTCAACAAAACACTGAATATTTAATTTTTTGCCAACTGGAAACAAAGAGAACTTTCCTCTTCTCTGATGTAAAATAAAAACTGAAGAAAACTAGCACATCATGGAAATATTTTAAAACAACAAAAATACTACTTTGCCTTTGAAAATGCAAGTATTTTCAATCATTACGTGGCCAGAATTATAAAGGTGCCAAAGTATATTTTCCATTAAATAGGTCCTTACAAGCCACAAATTATTCTACAATTTCAAGGCAACAATTTTAAATGGGGAAAGAAATTGAGCAATGAGTGTGCAGGGTATTTGCCACAGTAATCCCACAGCACAAAAAAAAAATGTCAAGATTATGCCAGTTATCTCTTTACCCATGAGGACAAAATAATTAATATTTTTTCGTGAAACTAAAAATGCCAATAAAGTTTTTTGTTCTTACAGACTGTCAAGTTACAACAATTAATGAGAAAATATGCAAACTGAGATAACAAACTCTAAATAATCTTAAGGAGCTTCTAAGGCTGGTTACTAGAATTCTTTCTTCCGTGATAATGGTTTTTTATATCTAATCAGTTCTTCATTAATAGAACTCATAATGAAATTACTGCTATTAAGACCAGTGCTTAACCAGGTCTCACTAATAATTCAAGCAAAAATCCTGCTGTTTCAAAAATGTAGTTTTAGAGCCTTAAGTTCCTATTTCTACAAAAAAGAACGGAAATAGGTTATTTTGCCTGGCCTTGTGAAATTTCTTCAAAGCCAGTTTAAGCAAGGCATTCAAATGTCCACTGATAGATCAACAGAGTCTGTTTCAGCAAAACCCCTTGCATGCTTGGGGAAAGTTGGATAAGTAGATTTTATTCTGTTGTGCTCATGAGTGTTACAATACTGAAAAACTTACTTTAAAAGGGTTCTGAGACACATTTTAAAATTATGCCCTGTCTTTAGTGGAAAAGATTCAAAAAAGCTCTATCCACTCATTGTTGCAGGACAAACTACACAAATCAACAGAAAACTTAAATTAGCTCTGGATAAGAAGTAAGTATTGGATCCTGTCTGCAATTGGCATTTATGTCCAGTTCTTAATAGCGAGCTACAGTGGGGTGTTGCCAAACATAGTTAATTTGCAAAAAAACCCCAAGGTTTCATGAACATGCACATACACACCTAATTTCTGACAGCCAAATCTTTTTTATACCACCTTTCAAAGATTAGCACCAAAGGCTGCATTCCATTTTTCAGAAACGAACAGTTTTCATGATTTACTTACTGTTTTACCTGCTTCATGTTCAAAATAGTGTATTTTCTTTTATGAGTCATGAGCAAGTCTACAGCCTTGCAAAATGCAGTTTAAACATGGCATGTATATATCCAAAGAATGGAAATCAAGCATGAGTAAAAGAAACAACAGCTTAAGACCACATAACTCAACCATGTAAAACACTCCTAATGTCTCATTAAAAGTACGCTGCCACTATGATGTCAGTATTTGCATTGATTTCTTATCGGGTACTTCCCCTTGCACCACTTTAGCTTCCCATTCTGGAATGCCCCTTACTTCAGTGCTAGAAAAGTCAAGAGTATCGGATTATACATATGCCATAAAGACACATGCATAAGGATACACATTTATTTGAGAACGAACTGTTCAGTAGGACTGTATTCAAAAACATTTGAACCATAGAATGTTTGGCTTCGAAGCAACCATAAAGATTATCTATTTCCAACCCCACTGTCAAGGGCAGGGACACCTTCCACTAGACCAGGTTGTTCAAAGCCCCATCTAACCTGGCCTTGAACACTTCCAGGATGAGGCATCCACAACTTCTCCTGGCAGGACTATAGCTCCAATGATTATTTAAAAGAATTTTTACATAATTTACTTGAGAGTTGCCCAGAAATTTAAAAAAATACAAGATGTTTCATGCCTATTAATTTTTCTTGTTGAATTTTTTATTTTATATTATTATCTGAAGTTCTTACCTTCTCTTTCAGTGAGATTTAAACGCTGATTAAAATCCCTTATTGGCAAGCCCTATAATTATAAAGCAAAAAGAGTGAGATTCTACAAAGCATATTATGAGCTGGTACTACACTTAAAGTACTGCATGAACTTCTGTCTTGCAAGTTACACATATACAGAACCCACTGACATGTACTGGAGAGGAGCTACAGGGAATGTGCAGAAACGAACTGGTTTTGCCACAAGCAAATCTATAGACTTGAAAACCACAGCCCAAACAAGAACAGAAATTTAAACAAATCAAGTAAAGCAAGCACAAACTGATGCTTTCCTCATCAAGCTTCTGTGGCATTTTTCCAGGCTCTTCAGAGCTGAATGTGACTTTATATAAGCACACTGAGAAAATTAATACTTGAATACAGGCTAGCACCCACCAACCCCAAGCAAGATTTGATTTTTAAATGAATACTACGGGACTCTGAAACTGGAGAATGCAGGGTTTCACTCCCTGAATACAACACAGACTTCTGCCTCCACAACTTTAACCATTTCAGCACTCACCGCTGCCCTGCAGGAGCAGCCAAGGCTCACTGAAAAGGCTCTTTGTCCCACCACAGAGCATTCAGAAGGATGGCTTGTTTCTTTGGGATGGTGCGGGGTATAAACAGGATTCCTTAACAGATGGTTTAGGCGTCCATGAGTTCCATTGTTTGGGGCTGGTTTCAAATCAAGCAAATCTGTGAAAGATATCAAGTGATATTAACAGGAAGAGAGATTGTAACACTCAGCTGATGGTATTGTGCTTACAAGTAGGGAAGAGTCACTAAAGCCACACTGCTTGCAGCACCCAAAAGACAAAACAATATAAAAGGGACCACACATGTTCCTAGTTAAGGTTCAGGATGGTATTAGTCTTCTTGTAAGCTTGAGCGAGTCACCTCAATTAATTTATATCGGAAATTTAATATGCTGGCTTTTATATGCCCTATTCTTCTAATTCTTTCTGTACAGAATGGAGGAAATCTAGACTTCAATGAGTGCAATTAAAACATCTGATCCATCACTGAACTCTCTTAACTGTAAGCACTCTACCCCTTCCCTGCAGCATACACAGAACAGCTCAGGTGGGCACAAGAAGGTATTTCAATATCAACCATGGCATGAGTAGACAGCGAAGCATACACGGTTGAGAGAGATGCTTCCTGACAATGGCCTTTTGTCCATTACAGCAAACAATTTAAATACATGGTTTAAATATGGTATACTTGAACATTGCCACTGATCTCAAGCATTTGCAGTGTTGCCATTAAGTATTTTCTGGATCAAAATCCTTTGGTAATACTTGGTTTGTCACAGATGCAGTACAAGTTCTAACAAAAGAGGGAAGTAGGCAGGAAATAGTGGAAAACAGGTGAAGACGCCAAAGGGAATAAATGAAAAGAAAGTGGTAAATCTAGTTATAGTCTTTTGGAGAAACAGAATGAAGGGACAAAGCAACAAGGAGTCACAATAATGTTGTGTTTAAAAGAGGGAGGAAAAAGGGGCCACAAGGTTTTCAGAAAGAAACATCACTTCTCTGGTAGAGTGTGGTCTGCATGGTGTTAGAAAATAAAGTGAGGAAAATCTGTATATGGAGCACAGTCTGAGATCCTCAGGTACAGAAACAGACTGCATGGAATAGCAATCAATCATGAATTCTACAGTGACACCATAGGGTAGGGAAGAAACTGGAAACCTGAGTATTGCAGAGACAACTAGCTCTAGAGTGAGACTCCAAGGCAATGGACTACAGACTAACAAAACAGTTGCAGTCCATCAGAAAGCCAAAAAAATCCACATATTTGAAACACCTATTGTATTAGACAACGAGAATGGACAGGAAAACATCCAAAGCTTGTATTACAAGATACAGTACATAAAATTGAACAAGTGATACATAAATGAGGAATTTGAGAGGAGGCTTTCTACATGAAACAAGTAAACAAAAAAATCTAAATTTTATCTGAATTAAAAGCCTGTTTATATTAAGGAACTAAAATTAAAAATATGGTAAAGGAAAGTAACAAATAAGAAAACAGGTGACAAAATACAAGGAACCTGCATAAAAAGCAGAGAGGGTGACTGATGTAGGCATTCCGGAAATGAGCTGCCTGGTAGCTCCACCCATAGCCTCTACTCTGATTGTTATTTGTTATGCCTGAATAAGGTCATCTGAGTGATTAATCTGATAAAGCCTCTAGTTAGATATGAGACAGAAATATCACTTCTTGATGGTAGAGAGATTGTGAAGTAGCCAGTTTTAGTTCTGGTGAGTCAAAGTGTCAGCTCTGGAGCAGCTAAAGTTATACACAGAGGGATGAATGGAAAACAGACATACAAGTTAGCCTGACCAGTAGATCCTAAGCTGATGTTAGGAATTTAGAGATGCACCTCTCTCAGAAAAACAGCAGCTTTATGCTTGTGAAAAATCAGTAGCAAGTCTTAAGGATGAGTTATTAAGGACACTTAAAAATCTGTACCTAAAAGACTTACAATGCCCCAAAGATATTGTATGTTACCGAACAAAAATGACCCCTATCAAGCGTACTTACCACACATTAAATTATAGACTTCGATGTTTTCAAATGGATCAACTTGAGTGCCAAACTTGAATCCTGGTCCAAAACCAATAAAGATAGCCTAGAATTTACAAAGAAAAGCATAGTGGAATTCTGTTTAAGGCAAGTTGAAATGGAAAATACCTTCATACTCAGAGAGCAGTTTCTTCCAAGAACTTAATATTTACTTTACCAACATTGGTCAGATCTAGTCAAAAGCATGAGTGTTTTTTGTTGATTTTTTTTAACAAAAGTAGAGGCATAAGAATAATTTTAAAAAGTAGTAAAAGAGTATTAGGAAACCCGATTCTGTCTCATTGTTGCCTTTAGCTATTTATGAAGTCCCTTGCTCTTCTCTGCTTTTGAAGAAGTAGTTTTCTTAAATGCTTCAAGAAATTTAATGGAAATGTTGATCCAAAATAATCATCACATTTCATGTCCTGTAAACAGTTTGGAAGCTTTTAACTTGAGGCTATAAAAACATCTGTTGGTAGCAATGTCTTAAGTGGTTTAAGCAATAGCAAGATCATAGGCTTCTACGCCTGGTTTGCAGCTGTTCTTTCTTCTTGCACCATTTCCTGAGCTGTACTGGACCTGATCCAGGAATGCAGCCAGCTCAAAAACTTCTCTGTTTTTTTTCCTGCTGGCTCTTTCAATTCCCCAACTCACTTGACACTGCAGCCATGCAAAGCTTACACCAGCATACAGCAGGGTTTGCTGCATGAATAAGAACAAGCAGACAAGGGCAACAAATGTTTAAACTCAATTGCTGACAAAAATATTATTTTAAAACTTATCCTGAGATATTCAGCTTATTTTTAATGAAGTGAAACAGATTGCATTCATTTGTGGTATCAAGATACTGAATGAGTGATAGAGCTTTACACTCTACAGCATCTTCCTGGGCACGATCTTCAAGCTTTTTGCAAACAATGTAATTGCCTCATTTCATAGAGGTTAAAAACTCACCTCCACCTGATTTTTTTGAGATTAAAGCATAACACAGGGTGTCAGTCTGCAACTGCTGATACTAAAATCCTAGGTTAATAATTTACTCGACAAACCCAATTTGAACAAGATGAGGCAGGGACATGCTACCTCTTTTCTGTTGATTGCAGTAATTACAAAGTATGAAATCTTATGCTGCTATAATGTTAGCCAAAAGAAGGGTAAATTGTATCTGTTTTAAGACCTGTTAGGGATGCTATGAACTGACAATCCCAAATGTGGCAAAAGGTTTGAATGGAGTAAACCTACTGAAAAGAATTTACAGTCAACCTGTATCAGAGAGAGACAACATACAAGCTGTCATTGGGCATCACAAGGCCTTACTGGTTGCAACCCACTACTAGACAGGCTATCAACAAGCCTTGCATTGTCAAATCAGGGAAGAAGAGTAGGTCTGGAACAGTAAACTGATAAAAAAATTAACACATCTTTTGGTTAACATGTTTTTTGGCTGTTTTTTAAAAACAGTTTGATGCCAACACCATATAATTCTATAACACAGGAAAAAAAATGGTTTTTAAGAGAAATCTCTCTGTTACATGGACTATGTACGTCTTTTCATAAAACTTGTTTTCAACAAATTTCTCTCTTTATAGATGTTTTTACACATATTCACTGTAAAAAATCCAAGTACCTCACAATTGTGGATTTTATCCTGAAAAATAGCTTTTCAAAATCAAGAGTATGGCCTTTCATTTTATTGATAGCAGACAATAAAGCAGGGATAGCTTAAGTAACTTCCCCAAATTAGATTAAACTGACTATGAATCTGATTTCATATTTTCCTATTACCTCTTCCCATTTCCCATTAAAGAATTTTGTGACTTTTCTTATTTTATACATGATTTCTCCTGAACAGACTACCTCAAAACAGTGATACATCATGTATCATGACAGAATAGAACTACACTTCGGAGATTACTTTTTATTTTGTCTTTTGAAAGTTATTATGTTATTTCTGAAAGATGCTTGTCTGACTAGTTTTTAGGTAGTGGCAGTTGTAAAAGTTCCACAGACTTCCAGGGCAAACTAATGTACCCATAATGGTTTAAGTTTTCTAATAACCAAACCAGCTCTTCATTATTACAGTTTAAGCCTTTTACTTCTGTTCTTAGGCAACCCAAAAATCAAATAGACTAGGCTTACAGACAAGGAAACTGGCTGGCTAAGGAACAGCTCCCCTTGCAAGGGGCCTGGGTGACACAGTGGACAGCAAGGCAAACCTGAGCCAGCACCACACTTTGGCAGCAGAGCATCCTGCACTGTACAAACAGAAGCTCAGCCAGCAGGCTGAAGGAAGGGATTATCCCTTTCTGCTCTGCATTTCTTTAGGCCACATCAGGATACTGTACCTCCAGCATAAGAATGACATCAATAAACAATCATTGCAAATTCAGGGGAAGACCCCCAAGGTGGCTGGGGGCTGAAGTCCTTGCCCTGTGAAGAAGGAACAGGGCTTGTTGAGCACCGAGAAGAGACTGCTTCAGGTGGACCCAGCAGCAGTCCCCTAGTACATACAACAACGTCACTGAGAAGATACAGCTCTTCAGTGCTACTCAGCGAGAGGCAGAGAGAGAACAGGCAAACTGAAAGAAGAAATGTTCTGGATGGCTATAACTAAACACATTTACACCAGGAAGACAGTCAGGCAGTGGAATTTGTCCTTAAAAGCTGTAGAGACTCTGCCCTTGGCAGCTTCAAAGACAAACTTCATAAAGCCCTGAGTAACCTGGTCTGATCTCAGAGATGACTCTGTTTTGAGTTGGAGGAGGGACTGGGGATCTCCTGAGCTCCCTTACAATCTGAATCCTCTTAAGATTTACAATTATTGTATTTGCAGATTTGGTAAGTTTTCTCTTTTCCTTCTTTTAATGTTACAACAATTCAACTTGTCATACCTCTATACTCTTACTGGCACAACAAAATCTCTGGGGTAAATCCTGCTGGGTTTTTGACCAACTCTTACAACAGTGGAATCCCATACTGTGTGGATTACCCAGTAGATGGAATTGCAGATGGAATAAGGCCACAGATCTTTTAAAAAATAATCCAAAGACCCACCAAACACAACATTTGGAAATAGAAACTAAAAATAAGAGCTAACACAAATTCAAATCTCACCTGCATACTGGGGAAGCGATTGTCTGAGCCATGGAATCCACCTGTGCATCTTTTAATCTCAAGTGGTTTTCTATTAAAAATACACAGTTTATATAACTCACACTTCACAAACCATATTGGTCTAAAATACATTCAGTGATGCCTTGCTTATTTCTCTATTATTTTTAGAAGATTTTCCACAGGGAATAAGAAGTCTTTAAAGCTCTGGAAGAGAATGCCTTTAAAATCAGAATGGTAGTTTTCTCTGCAAATGTTATCCTTCAAAATTCTAATGTGTCTTTCAGAGTCATTTAAAGTGAAATAGCACATGACATATGAGCAAAATATTTGTTCTCAATTTTCACTTCACAGTCATTTGGGTAAAAGAACTTTACACTACTTTATATCTAAGTAGACTCTTAACTATTTTTTTTAAATAATGTAATTTAGACCATTCAGAGGGGCATCTTATGGTTTCATAAAAAACCCCCTCCAACCTATGGTAGGTCCATACATACTATTTAAACACATACAGTTCTAGTAACCCAAACCTGATTTGCACAACTTGCGCACCATCTGTGGTGTTACACAACAGGACTTACTGAAGACATGCACTGAAAAACTTCCATGCTGAAAGCCCTGAAGTATCACAGAGGTGTTCAAAACTATATTATTACAGCAGGTACCACTGTTCTGGGAGTTGTAAATTCTTTCATCAAAACATGTAAGGTAATTAACAACAGTGGACTCAGTAAGTCCAAGGACTGACAAGACTGATTCAACCAAGTAATTACTTACATGCTTGGCTTTCATGGAACTCACTTTGGAAATTCATAAAGCAGAGCAAGATGTGCTCAAGTATCTAACAATGAGGACCTTAGTTTCTAACCTGCCACTACACCTCAATACCTAGCATGGAGAATATCTATAGCTGTCAGTTTAGAATTAAGCCTCCCCAGGCCAGCAAAACCTGTAGGGAAAAGCATGCATCGTTTCTTTGCAATGTCACTTTGTTATGACAAACAAGAATATCACACTCCAATAAATATAATTGAACTTTAAGCATCTGGAAGGAAAAAAGCTATGAGAAAACAAGAAATTATTTGCTGTATAAGAAAGTACTGAAAACTGTAACTTACCGAGCAAGCTGCCATTGGGAGGCTAAATAGAAGTGCAGCGGTTCAATCCGGTCATTATAGGAATAATGGAAACGCTTGGGTAGCAGTTGTTTCATATAAGCTTTGAAAGGCTGATTTGGTTCTATGCACTGAAAGGTCGAAATTCAAATACGAAACATACATTTCACCAAAATTTACTTATGTTATGCACAGTTCTTATAAAGCACATACATTGCAAAGGGTCTGCAATAACTTACACTAAGAAAAATGTGACCCTGTCAGGTTTGGAGTCATACTGTCTGGGACATCAATATGAATGAATACTTAAATAGTGACTGGTTTTGGATTGAATAGTTATTAGAAGAATATTTAATATTGGATTATGGGCATTACTGTTTTTTCTTGTAGCCTACAATTGCATAGAACGAAAGAATACTGTTTAGAATTAATAAAGAATTAACTAACACATGACTATCATGATACTTTCACAAATGGTAGGAGACTATCCAATGCAATAATTCTACAGCTCTGTAATAGTGAGGGTATCAGACATTCAAATTGATTTTAGATTCACAGAATATACTGAGTTGGAAGGGACCCACAAGGATCATTGAGTTCAACTCTTAGCCCTGCACAGCACAGTCACTCAGGGACAAAAAGATTTTTCCATTAACTAAAATCCATTAATGATTAAAAAAAACCCCACCAAACAACAAAAACAACAGAACAACAAAACCAAAAAACCATAACCCAAAACCAAAACAAAATCTCTACAGTAATATTGGAATCTTTCAATAGTGAAGTCATCTATACAAACAGCAGCTCTCACCAACAGCAGGGACAGAGCAGAAAAGCAAATTCACTAAGCTGTAATTGACAAACAAAAAATTCAATATCCTATCTCAAAGCTGTTTATCAAACGGTGTGAGCAAGAAAATCTTATGCATGTCCTGACATGACAATGGAGCCAAACTTTACCCTAACTTGGCCCTCAACTAGTATGGTCCAGATACACAATTTCTCCAGTTTGAAGAGCAACTCAATATAGATAGTGAAAAGAAATGATCTCAAAGCCTTAGTTAATGCACAACTCTATAGCCATATGTTACCTTAGTCAATTTTGTGTGAATTTCCCATGTGTGAAACTACTTGAGTTGTTAACCAAATAGCTTATGAAAGGTCACACACAGAACAGCACACAGAATCCATTAGGTTGGAAAAGACATCTAAGAATACCAAGTCCAACCTATGACCAAACACCACCATGTCAACTAGATCATTGCACTAAGTGCCACATTCAGTCTTTCCTTAAACACCTCCAGGGATGGTGACTCCACCATTTCCCTGTGCAGACCATCCCATGTCTAATCACCCTTTCTGTGAAGTTCTTCCAAATGTCCAAATGAAACTTCCCCTGATGCAGCTTAAGACTGTGTCCTCTCATTGTCATTGATTCAAAGGCCAGAAGCTATGTAAGCAGCCCTGCAAATAGCTGACACTAAAAAAACCTGTAAATGTGAGCAGAAATTAAGCTAGAACAACAGATAAGGCAACACCTACCGTGAGATTTCTGACAATGCCTTCATAATTAACTGGAAGAATCATATGTAAGTATTAGTCACCTAAGTCAAAAAAATCAAATGTAAAATGAAAGCATTCCCATCATGTAATATAATTAGATTAGTTTCAAAAAATTTCTAGCATAAGAAATTATTTTTCCAGAATGAAAACCACATAGAACAAAATGATCACTAAACTGTCAAACTATTGCTTTTATGAAATTTTAGTTGTCTCTTGTCCTTGCTTCTTTACAGCTTCAAATGTTAAACTATATTAAACTTTAGTTAAAAGGATTAGTTACATGTTTAACTATATTTCAATGTTCAACTATATTAGTCACAGAATATTAGAAGAATAATCTGAGAGGTAAGTTTTTACAAAAGAAGCAACTAAATGCCATGTTAATCAAGCTGGATGTTTCCTGGTTGCTAATAAACTTATAAAGAAAAAGAAATAAATGCAATTATCAGGAGAGCAGTTTTATCTGGCAAGCATCCTTAGAAAGACAGCCAAGTGCAAGCTGGCTGAAATTCAGATGCTTAGACTCAAGCCAAAAGGGACGATTACATCATGTAGTTTGACATTTTATATAACACAGGCCCACTACATTTCACGTAGTTACTCTGTCCTGAGCCCGATACCCAATACTTGGCTAAAGTACATAAAGGATTACCCTGGCAAGAGAGCCATTCATAATTCCTGCATAGATACATGCAGAGCTACAAAGACAGCTATGGTACTTCATTAGAACACTGCACATGTCAAAAGCAGGAGACAAGCTGCTTTTCTTCTTCTGGAATTTGCATCTCCAAGGAGAACCTGAAACTGCATTTGACTCCCACATTCCCTGAGTAAACATTTAAAACAGTTTAGAATAGCACTAAGTAATGAAGTAAACAGGACTTTTGGGGTTGAAGCCTACGAGTTTTAAATAGCACAGGGAACAATAATCTAGACAGGAAAAAAAACCCACCCAAAAATACTGTGAAACAAAGAAAAGTCTGGTATTCAAAATTCATAAGTACCAAAAATTGCAGGCATTAAATGTTCACCTAAAATGAGACTGCTAATGAATCAAAGTTTCAAATTTGTAAGCATTCATTGATTTTCAGTCTAGTTTCATTGTCTCATTTATGTTTATTTGCAGTTTACTAAACTGCTGTCAGGCCATTAGGCCATTTTTTATAACTATGAAACATTATAATAGTCAAAAGAATATGTAAATTATGGTAACAATCTAACATTCCTTTAAGACAGAAATATTACAAATTTATGCACAAACTAGCAAATCAAGAAATGAGGTGAGACATGAGGGGAGGACTTTCGGACTGTCTTGAGCACCAGTGATCTTATTCAAAGGAGTGGCATACACTAGGCAGGAGGTATTTGCAGTTGGTCACTCTGGCAGACCATGAAAACAATATGTAGGATTCAAATACGTTTTCAGACTTGAGAAGTCAAATGTTCTTTAAGAACACAAGCGCACCACTCAGTATTTCCTCTTCCTCATTACCCAGGTTGTCCCTGGTTGGTATTCACTCATTTATTAATGGAATATGTGGAGCTTAAGTTTGTATTTACAACACCCAAAAACATATAACCAAATAACAAAAGTTAGTTTAGCAACTACATACAAGAGAAATACTCATCTGGAACATTATTAGGTCTTAGGCGAGCTGCAGGACCAGGTACAACTATAAAGTCTTGAACATCATCCAGGTAGCTGTTCAGATATGCTGTTTTTCTGCAGCTCCCTGCTTCCATCCCTGTAAAAGGAAATAAATTTTATTTTACAGTGGGAATATCAATGTAGAGTAGCCTTCCTAAGGGGACAGGTAACTTCAGTTGTCAAAGTCAGGAAAGTAATTTCTCTGGTCTTTTTATCAGCAATCCCAAGACATTTGAACCAAGATGTGTGTAGAAGAAAAAAAACCAACACACAGATAAATACAAGCAACTATTTCCTCAGCTGAGAAAGACTCTCCAATTAAGTAAATAGACAAATTTTCTTCTCTGAAGGAAAAAGAAATCTTACAAGCCGTAGAACAATAGTACAGGTCAGAACAAATATTCATTTAGCCCAGTATACAACCTGACAGTGTTCAGTAACATGTCTAGAGGAATACCTAATAAGCACACCATTATGGACTGGTCCTTCTCTCAGTGCTTCTTATCAGTTTCTAGAAGCCAAAAGGACTTCAAGTTGCGCAGTGCATTTGAACTCTTACTTTTATTAATTCTTGACAGATTTACCCTTCATTAATTTCATAAATATTTTTTTAAACCTGGACAGATATTTTGCTTGGATCATTCCCTGTGGCAAATCATTTTGCAAGGCAGTTTTATGCTGCACTAAAGTGTGCTTATATTTTGCTTGTCACGAAAAGAAGTAGAAAAAAAACCTGGTTAAATAATAACCTGTAGAAATAATTCCAGATATGCAGAAAAGCTATTAGAGAAATAAATCAAGGTTTCATATTCACAGCCTTCTAATAATGGATAAGGGAACTGATAACTGAAAGGAAGATATGGCTTATATTTTCGGTTTTTCGCAACTTGCAAACTGTTGCTACGTACTGCAGTTCACAGAGAGAATAAAACAAAATCTACTTTTTAGAGTGCAAATTTTTTATTCTATTTCTTTTATCATCCGATAATGCTCACAAAAAGAATTAGAAATAAAATACAAAAATTATTTAATTCCCCCTCTATATTCGCCACTTCTTCAGCTCCTCATAAAATAGTCCAATTCTCACTTACATTGGCTATCTCTTACACCATCTTGATAATATAAAACATATTTTATAGGTATTAGTTGCTTTGTTAACCTTGTCAGAAACATAAAAGTATAAACTCAGAATATTACTTAATAAAAACAGTTCTCCAAAGGTCTGAGACATTTCATAAAATCAAATTTACCATGATCTGATACAAAAACAATATTCAGGCATTTATGCAAGTTCATTTGCTTCAGACCATCCATCAGCATCCCTACTATGCTGTCCACTCTCTGTAATGCCATAATGACCTGTAGGACAAAAACAGGAATGTAAAGTAAGTGTTAAAAATACTGTTAAAAACAGCTAAATAAAAATGAGACCCTGCAAACTGCCTATCACCTGCACTGTTCAGAGTTACCGCCATCTACAAAAGACTGGCTATATCTACACTATACAGGCCTTAGTCCAATTTTTTCCTGGCCACCACACTGTACTATGACACAGCTACACATTTTTATGTGTTATTTCAGTTGAAGATGCTTAAAAAAAAAAGGAAAAAAACCCCAAACAACTGCAGTGACTGTGATTTCAAAGTATGAAATTGAGGATGCTTGCTGTATTACAAGTGGCACAAACAGGGACAACAGGGAACGTCTAAGGGTACAGATACTGATGTGCTGAATAGAATAGAGGAAGCCAAGCCTGCAGCACTCTTCCTTCCTGAAAATGCCTTTTGGGATAGACCTTGGAGCAAACTGTCCAAGACTAATATCCATTCCAACCAGTTTAAAGAAACTGAAAAAGCCCAAGAATGAGCTACCAGTGTAAGCACTGTTTGTGATCAATTGTCTGGTGTCCAAGCTTACTTGCATAGGTACAGCACTGGAGCTACTTTTGAATACTTGTTAAGTACAAAAAATATATTTAAAAAAGGTATTTTAAAATAAAGTAATTCTATTACCTCACTGAACTATTGTATAAACTGTCTTGCTTTGTGTGAACAAAGACAAGATGCTCTTGTGGAGACTATATACAAACCAATGAGGTCTTTCTCTCCAGAGCATTCCTGACACACAGAACTTTAGATCCCCTGTTAACCAAAGTAAAGGATTACCAATGTAAACATGTTCCCTATACTGCAGTTCCAATTATGTCTGCTACATGCTTACATGAACAGTAAGGGCTCACAGTTCAAAAGAAATTGGCAAGAGCTTTTTACTGTTGTCACCAGTGAAGTTAAAGACCTAGTTATGATGCCCAAACGTCCTGACCATTCAAGATGGGAGAATTTTACAAAGTTTCTGAATTTCCAAGAAGTTTTCTTTGCATTTTTTACTTTGGTTTGTTAAAAAGTAAAGCTATTTAGTACTTTTGAAAACAGTATTGGACCCAAAGACTTCTTATTTATACAATAAATCACAGACTGTGATGGGGTGAATGTTTTTATTATCTGACTCTTTCAGAAATGGCATAAAGTATAATTGCAGGGAGATAGGACCAATAGTCATCTAATCTTAGCAAAGAGACTGGGGGGAAGAATGACAAAAATAACATGAATAACAAACCACCAAAACTAGGACATCACTAGAAAAACCTCTGTTCTTGCTGAATTGAAAGTATACAAATTTTATTCCTCCCCTCTGCCAAAAATCAACACAAACCATTAGTAGGTGCAAACAAAACAACATACAAGACATACTCAAACATGCTTTGGTAATTTAAAAGTTATCAAAACAAATAAAGTAAAAACTAGAGTTACTAAACAGGCTGTTTATTATATACTTTATATCAATATTCATTATGGATAGGCTGTCTATTAACCTATTTTTTCCCTAATAAGCAAACTTCACATCATCTTGGTTAATCTAGCACGAATTATGGAAATTATAGAGTCAGAGGAAAGATTCAAATAAAAAAAAAAGAATTAAGAAACCACAAAAGTACTTACTCCGCTGCTTACTGGTCCAAACTTATGGCCCGAGGAATCTGGTTCTTCTAAATACAGAGTGTAAAAGTGTGGTCTATATCAAACAGTACCAAAAATGTAATATTTTACATACATGTTGAGACAGTTTGAAGATAATATATTTCAACAATGGAGATCAAATATTGGAAACAACACTGTCATTCAGAGGGAAAACACATTAAAGGGAAATAGAGAAATGCAACTTAATGAGAAAGCTTTCCATCATTGAAACAGGCATTAAATCATATTTTAATGTTGTCAGAATAATGGATAAGACAACATTCCATTCAAACAGGAACTTACACTTGCAATTGTATACCTACCTTTCATCTTCAGGTAACTGCAGCCATCGAAGGACAGTTACTACTCTTTCTTCAAAGGGGATTGAGCTGTATCAGAATAATACAGTATCAACCAACTACATTTCCAAGAGCTAAAAACTTTTAGCTATACATTACAAAAAACATCAATGTCTTTTAGCAGGAAAAAAAAATTAATTCCTTAAGGTCTATTTATGCTAATTGTCTGTGACTCTACAGGAGTTCATGACCTGATCTAAAGCTCTCTTGATTGCAGTATGATTAGAAGAAAGCTCCCAGTACTACTTGTGTTTCTTATCCAAAGTGAATAATTGGCTTCAAGGTGAAAAGTCACATGTAGTGTTTCATTCCCATATTACGGTTTGAAAAAGGTTTGGTTTAGGGGTGGGGTTGGGTTGGGGTTTTTTAATGTTCAAACTGTATTTTTTTTTAATGTTCAAACTGATTGAATATAAGTTCTCATATTATGTCACAAAGTAAGTTCTCTGTATCAGTTACTAAAGTAGACCAACAATAAGCATGTTGACCTTTAACAACATGAAACACCCATAAAGTCAGTATTCAGCTACAAGTTCAAGTAACAACGGACCACCTCCTAGGACAAAATGTAGGTAGCAAGACAAGAATCAAAATATTCATCCTATGAAGCATGTCAGAAGAGAAAGTGATTTTAGGAAGACAGAAATGAAAAGCCTGATTTCCTGGGCAAGAGTAGAGATTATTAAATAAATGGTGACAAACATTTTCATTAAACAAAAAATGTTTGATTGCAGTGAAGAGCAATCACTGACTAAAATATGACTGCCTTCATGTGAAATATTTTCAAAATCTGCAATGAAAATAATTTAAAATTGGAATCATTTACCGCAGTCAACGGTAGAACTTTACTGCTCATGGACAATATCACAAGACCTGATCCATTCACTGTATGAGAAGTTTGGATTGAAATACTCTACACCCACAAAAAGCTTTTACAAATGGAAAAAGAAAAGCACTAGAGCTCCTAAGTTGGTTATGCTTAAAGCTGATTTTTTTCCACATCTTACCTCTAAAATATTTGCTGAGAAATCAAAATATTACTATACAAAGACTCTACATTATACTGAAGAAAAATTATTCGAATCCTAAGGGTTTTTTCCATGTTGTACACTATTTAGAAAAGCAGGGGAAAAAATATATTTTCTCTGGCATCTGTCCCCTTGCAATACTTAAAATCTAATATTCATCCAAGACACAGGCATTTACATACCTGTTGTATTTTTCATACAGGTTTGGAAATGTTCCATTAACTGCTACATCAGACCCAGGCCAAAAGAATGTACCCGCTTTCAGCCCTTGGTACACAGCCGTCAGCCAAATCTGCAGGAGAACATTTGCTGCCATTAGTGCAGGTCATGGAATTAGCAGAGTAACTGCCAGACCCACTGCCTCCCTCACCAACTCCGCATCCTTCAGCAAGACCAAAAGCTAAGAGTTTAAGTGGAACGCTCCAGTCAATCTTGAACAACATCGCTGTCTGCAGCCCACATACACCTTGTAGACTGATTCCTCATTGCAAACACTCACATCCCTTCTGCTGCCACACCAGGGGGAGCCAGGACAGAAGTAGGAACTGTTAGTAGAAACGCAATAGTAGACCCACGGCTGAACATTAGAAAAGGGAAATGTGTCAAGAACAGTGACACAAGAAGGGATGGGAATATTACAAAGACCTACATCCCACATGTTTTTGACATATGGAAGCCACTTTGGCCTGTTCTACTTTCATTGCTGATCTCACAATTTGCAGATTCATGCCTTCTGCATATTTTCTGCCTGACTCATATCACTCTCTTCTCAGAAGCCTAAAAAGTCTACCCCTGTGTGCTCTTTCCTCAAGGAAAAAAAATAAAGAAAAGAAAAAACACAGTCCTCCCCACATTACTAAATAGTTGCATCTTGTTCCTTGCTCTTTTTCAGGCTAGCAGTCACCCAAACTTTTCCATGCCACTTCATTTTGATGGCAGTCTCAGCAGTTTTGCCATGGGTGTATGATTGAACTGAAACAACTTCTTTTAAAACCACATCTTTAGACTTAGTAGTAATTTGGTCAAAGTGTAAGATTTTATTAATGATTCTTACTACAAAAACTAACTGGTCTGTCAGTTCCCTCAGAGAAAATAAGTAAAAGCCCAATCATATTAAAAACAGAAAAGGATCTGGTATCTCTATTAGTTATTTTAAGCCAGCATTCTCCTTAGGGAAATTCCATTTAAGTTTAACAAAATCCGTTACATTTTGTTTCATTTGTTATTTTGCAGCTCTAGTATGGCAATCCTAATCATGCACAGTAATGCTTCTTGGCTGACCTAGAAGTACTCTCTGTACTCTTTCAACATCACTGTGCATCAAAGTGGTATTAAGTAACATAACAGGCTGATGTACATTCTCAGAAGGGCATTAAAACTTACAGGTTGTCCTTGGTACCACTGTGGATTAAACTTCTCCTCACTTTTAAGGGTGAAAGATGCATTTCTTTTGGGGTCGTACATCTTGTTATCAATTATACCATGAGACTCAGGATACAGCCCCTGTAATTGAGAGTATACCACGTTGCAATGTAATAAAGAAAAAGAGCATTCTGACTACACAAACATGTCTTTTAGACAAGTATATCCATGAATACTCTACCCCACCAGTCCCTTAAGATCCAAATTTTACAGCATCACTTACCACTGCTTCCAAACCCTACCTTCCA
>JAOXXN010000446.1:60472363-60488839 GCA_026770055.1 Myrmophylax atrothorax
AATTGCTTCTCAGTGAGATTTAAAAAAAAAAAAAAAGACCAACAACTTCCTCTGGGATCAAACTGAAAGACACCCTATGAGTTCACACATTTTTTGTATCTTTAGTACCAAAGACAAAGCAATTACCTATGCTGGACCTCCATCACATGAGCAAAAGTTGTAGCTGGGATAACCATTACAGGAGAGTGAAAGAAGTACTCCAGGGCGCCCAGGGGCATCCATTCTCGGGTAGTTTTAGGAGACTTTGTGCTCTGCCTTTAAGCAGACCAGCTCCTTTTTTACATTTATAAAGGATACAACATTACCATCCTTAGGACCCCAGCTACTTTTCACAAGAATAGGGAGTTGAGACAAAGCTCTGTCCTATATACCTCACATGGCTGCAGGGCATGATTAATACCTCTTAGTTGCATATTCAGTCATGGAGACTTCCAAGGATTGCACAATTAAGCATCTCATTCCTGAACCTGTGTTCCTCTCTTGCCAAATGTCCTGACAAACTGGAAAGGTAAGACAGGAGGTGCAGATCCTACTATTTTATTGAATTTTAGTTCCGGCATGATGAAACTAAAATGGCTCTCCTGGATTACAACCCTGCATTTGTTGTTCAAAACCTTCATTTCTCTTTTTCTTCCTACATGCAGGAGGTGGTAAATTTGCAAGATCAGCTTTGTGACATTTCTATGCAGGCTTGGGTACAGTCCATTACAGACAGAGTCAACATCAGTGTGATGCTCAGATCTCTCATTTCATACTCCGCATCATGCCAAGATACCTTAAAGAAGTGGAGTAAGTGTGGCAATCTAAAGGAGTCAGGCTGCTCCCACTCCAAGAGAATGAGCTGCAATTTAGTGGGAATATTTACACAAATGGGGAGTTATAAAGTGATGTGACCTCCCACTATATGGGAATTCTCACAGCTAGCCTTGGATCTGGGCACTTAGTTATAGTGTTATATAATGACTGTTAATCTAAATTATCTAAAGAATAATAGAATTTCCTATTCTGAATGGAAATCCTATTCTTTTAATAATCCATCAGAAATATACTATTCCCTTGGAGACAACTTGATAATGAACAGTCTCTTTGGCCGTGGAAACATATAATATATAGGAATTCTTACTGTGACAATGGAGTAATGGTTGGGAAAGGTTTTTGAAGGATACACTGGTCTCATACTGGAAGTGTATGTTCCACATTTCTCTAGAGCAAGGAAGAAAGAAAATCAGCAAAATTACAGAAATAAAAATCTTGCAAGTTTCTCTCATGAAGACATATTCCTACTAAAAAAAAAATAAAAGAAATATATATTTCCAGAAAGTTTTCATTCTTCAGAACTGTGGGCTTAGTTTTTCTTTCCACATTCACTTGCAAGCTGACAAATAGCTATTAACATGAATTTTTTATATTCCTAACAACTGACTGAAACGGTCACATAAGCAAAACCTACAGTCTTTGTGAAAGCATGCATAGATAAGAATGAATAATCAAAGAAATCACACACTCCAAAGTTGCCCTGGTATGCACTAAGTGCAGTCTGCAGCTTGAGACCGGCCAGCTACTTCACCCTGGGTGCATCCAGAGATGAAGTGGCCACTGGCACAGTGGTACTCTGGCTCTCACAGTCACCTCTCAAATCACTACTTATTTTGCAGTCTCATTTTTTGGTTCTGGGGCTTTAAAAAAAAATAAGCTCTTATTCTAGGATAAATTTCAAAGCTTTATCTTGATATAAAAATCACATGGTTTTAAGGAGATTAGTATTTGCTAGTATGAAGAGTCATTAGCCAGACCAAAACAATTGAGAAAACCTTATTTAAGGGGCCTAAATTTCCACTGGCAAATGTATGGGCCCTGATTCTGAGAAAGAAAAGAAGAAAGAAAAGAAAAATCCTTCATTCACAACTTAAAATTTGCTATGTGATAACCAAAACTGCTTCAACAGATGCTAAAGAGCCAAAAGTAAAGACTCCATAATAAAAACACCACTGGGTCATCTTCACTATCATTCTGGGTAGTAACAAAAAATATAAATAAAAGAGAAATGAAAGGCTTAATAACATAAAAAAGTGTTGCATCAAGGCACTTTGACTGATTTCATTAGATTTCAGTTGAAATAATAAATTTGAGCTAATCAAGATAAAAATAAATCTCAAGTCACATAGACATCCCCTCCCATATATTCACTCTGTAGCAACAAATCATCACTTGTACCTTTTTTACTACTGCAACACATTTAACTCATTTCAACCATTTCCAAGTCTGTTGTTGAGGCTGTTTTCCAAAATCAGGTTTTTTAGTGTGACTGGATGGAAAGGTGTTTTTTTGTTTTGGTTTGGTTTATGTTTTGGTGGGATTTTTTTGGTTTTTGGTTGTTTTTGTTTTTTAAATAAGAGAAAAATACATGTAGAAAGTTCTCGCCAAAAATCCTAGGGGGTTTTTGCTGGGACTTTCCTTAATACTTATCTCCTTTTGGCTTGTTGCCTTAGTTAACGACAGTTTAAGATAAAAGGATGATTTATCTAGAACTTGCAATATCACAGCGCAGAAGCATGTGAAAATGTCTTCTTTGAACCTCATGAACACAGTAAGGCTATGCCTGAGTTCACTAAAACCCCTCAGCTCCATGATGAATTGCCCACCTTTCAGCAGGTGGCACAGTGAGCAAGTATATAGTAAAACTTGCTAAAAGTGATACTATGATATTTTCTTCCAGGCATCTACTCTAACAGATTTTTCCAAGGAGACATCAGAATATCGCTGTAGGCATGGATGGATGAACAATATCAGATAATGGCAATATTTTTATCAGTCAGAATGCAGGACTCATCAAGTGCTTTCAAGACGAAAATCCAGGTATTTAACATGATCCTGATTTAATAAAGAAGCAGGCAACCTGATAAGTGACTTAATGTAAGTAGCTGTCACTGTTTTCTAAATGCCATCAGTCTCTTTTTGAAAATTTAATAGTCCTATAAATGGATAACCACAAACTTCAAAAAGATTTAATATAAATTTCATCAATAGTCAAGCAATTTATCCATAATTGTTACCTATCTACACAGAGGAATAGATTTCATTACTCTTTCCTGAGCAGTAAAATCCTGCAGGAATATTTACTCACTCATTAAAAAGTTTATTTTCACAGTATGACTGTTTCCACCATTTTTGGTGCCTAGACACATGGAACATGAAGCACAGAGATTTGAAGACACAAGCCCTCAGAGTGTCATGTGATATACACCTTACTGACACCAATTTTCCTTCACAAGACTATTTTTCTCTTACTGAAGAAAATTTGCCTTATCTAAGCATTCCACCCACCACTTTACTATGAGGTGGAAAAGGAGAAAGCTGAAGAACATGTAGTATATTGTATTATAAAGCCTCCTACCATATTGCTGTGGAGTAAACATAATGCAGAAATAATATTTCCTCCCAGACTATTCCTTATTTTGCTATGTCTAAAATTTGTATTATTAGGCATTCTGATATTAGAATCCTTTAAAAATATAAGTTTTGACTATCAAAAACTCCATAGTTCTGGAGAATTGAAGTGACTTTGACAAAGAGAGTAAGACACTCATATTTCTTAGTGGTCAGAATTTATCATGGGTTCAGTGCACAGAGAAGTACAAGATTATTATCAGAGGTCAATGAGAGAAGTCACACTGTAGCCTATCCAGACCAAAGAATGAAGAAACTTTACACATGGAAGTGGATATCACAGACTGAAAGTCCTCAGATGCTTTGTGGCACTGCTGTTGTGTATCTCAGGGACAGCTACAATAATTTGTAATAGCCAGCCTCTCTTAGCAATGCCTAAGAAGAATTCTCCAGTTTTAATTTTTTATAACTGCATGTAATGAAAACTTTTCAAATGCCTCACTTTATTCTAACATGGAAAAAAAAGAAAAACAAAACAAAACAAAAAAACCCTCAAATATATCTGTGAATTGTTATCCTCTAGAAGATGTCAAGTTGTAACAACCACTCTATAAAAAAGCAAGTATTTTTACTGATTTATTTTTAGTCAAACTGAAACCAGGCACCCCAGGTAGTAATTTATGAAGTCAAGAAGATAGGCATATTTTTCAGACAAGAAATACCATCAGTTCTTTACAGACCACAGCCAAAACAGAAACAAGAAAAGTTACTTAGGCACTACAAAACTAAGACACTACAAATTGTAGGGAATAAACATGTACTGGTAAGGCTCTCATTTCTTCTGGAAATGTTCATTAAATGAAGGTTTTCTTGGATTCATCACATTTCTACTAGCCCTTCTATATCATCTGTTCTTAATATCTTCCTTCCTTGTCTTCTTTTTCAAATATAATCAAATGCTTTCTACCTTGCTTTCCATTTTCCAAAGTCATTCCATCTAAACATGAGATGATATGCATTATAGAGTAAAAAGTGTCTATTTCTATATTGAAGAAATACAGTGAGCTCACAGCAAAAAACATCCACCTCCTAAACGAACAGGGGCTACCTAATAATTTATAAGATTTCATCAAAAATCCAAAGGGCCCATTCCTCATGTCCTCTCTCTTTCTACCCTTACACACTCACACACCTCAAGTCTGCTATGCACGGTTGTTATTTAGGGCAACTACTTCCATATTCATGGAAGAAGAGTGAGAATATTAAACAGTAAGCATAGATGCATCTATGAATTTTTCAGGTAGGACATCATAATATTTCTTAGGCAAATAAACTACTCACGTAATTTGCTAATAACAGGTAGAAGTCCACCCCAAGTCTGCAAATATTCTGCTCTGAAGCCATCCAATGAAAATAGTAGCAGTGGAGACTTGGTAAATCTGAACAAACAGAAATTGAATATTAAAAGACAGACTCTGAGAAATAATTTCCTGTCACTTATTTCAAGAAAGTTTCCCCCCAGTAGCTGGAATGTTCATTATGGGGCTATAAACCAGACCAAGTAAGTAAGTCCTCCTAAGCAGGAAGGTTTGCAGGCTGGCAGAGTGGTGACCAGACAAGCCATCCAGTCCCTCTGCTTTCAGGCTGGTGTTGCAACCCTGCCTAAAGACACTGAGAATTGCAGTAGGGCATGCACAGAAAAGTCATGACAAGATCTGATTTCAAACAGAGCCATAAAATGAGACACTCAAGTCCCATCTAGTGGGTTTGATACCCCTTATCTTGAAATCAGTCCCACTGGAACAACATTCAGCCCTTCTAACCCCACTTTCTCACCCCAAGGTAAGAGCAGGCAAAGAAATAAGGCAATATGAAGTCATGAGTTTCCTTTATTCACTTTACTCCTGAACAACTTGTAATCCATCTTAAAAAAAAAGAAAAAAAAAAGAAAAAAAAAGGAATTTTTTTTATATATACAGTGCACAAAACTGTAAGCAAGTCTAATGTACATGGGATGTTAAATCAGCAACATTTTTCCTTTCATCTTAGGAAGATTATTCAACCAAGAACTTGCTCTCTATACCAGAAGTACTGCTAATATCCAAACACAACAATGTGACCCTGAGACTGGAAATACTGTAACAGTATTTCTGTCTGGAACTTGACAGATAAATTCAGAAACTGATTTCACTGGAACATGCTAAAATAAAGTCTCCCTTTCCAGTCTCCACAGGACCTATGTTTTCCAGTCTTGACTTGTTCCCAGCTTTAGCCCTGTGCAAACAATTTCTCTCCAACTGTAAGTACTTAAAACATTGCATCACAGACAGGAATAGTCATCACTAACTTCTTCCTTGAAAACATACCCTATGTTTGACCTATAGATAAGAGGACATGTGAGACAAAAAAACCAAAAACAAATACAACAACAAAAAAAACCACAGACCACTACAGTGCAGCAATAACTACTAACAATACAGATTCTCATAAAACAATTTCGCATACTTTACATGTTAGTTGCAAGCTCATGTTTCCTTTGCATGTTTGCAAACTGTAAAATGAATTTTTTTTTTAACCTTGCTGCTCTTTAGTTTTGCAAAATAAAACAGTGAGGATAAAAGACAAGTATTATTTATAAAGTGTTGACAATTTCTTTAGTGTGGTACTCCACAAAAAATCCAAACAGTCATTTACAATTGAAACATCTATAAGCCTTTTATCAGTCAAACAAAGGTGACAATATTAATCTAAAGATTAGCCAGGCAACCAAAACATGCCTATTTTAAGAAAATCTTAATCGACAATTTGGACAACAGGTCACCCAAAAGGATTTCATTAGTCAGAACCATTACATAGCCTACCCTACACCCCACACAGAATAAAACATTTAGATGCATTTCTAAGATGTATGTTTGTATCCTGGTTTTTAATTTAAATTAAATGCACACTTAGCATCACCTTCAGAAAAATCTAGTAGGGGCAACTAGCTGGGAACCAGAAATGAATGGTTTTCAGACCAAAACTAAAGGCCTTGGGCTTTAGTAGGGAAATTTGATGTACCACCTCTGCCCATAATACAAGTATTTTTTGAACCACAGGTTCTGATCTCCACACCTTTTGCAAATACCTTCCCCATGCCCCTCCTTGGTCAATAAATTGATTCACTCAAGTGCAGAGGTCTAAAAATCTTCATTGCAAAGTTCCCTGCAATAAAAGATGAACTTTGAGGTAAAGATTGTTCAATATTACTTACCAACAATTCTAACTTTAAAAAAACCACAGAAAACCCCACCAAATTTGAAACAACTCCTTAGAAAGGGACTTTACGCAACTGTTTCTGGTTTGGCATTTACAAGTAAACCAACTCTTAAGTACATGTTTTGGTTGTCTGCAAATCTATCTACTGACCCCTTCACACATGTAAAATTAAACTTGGCAAAACAGACCATTGCCACAATGAGGCAGTTGGTCATTTCACTTCTCATATACTCTACACATGCCAAAACTCATATAGTTAGTGATCTGCCCTGGTGCTCAGGGAAGTAAAGCATGACAGACCATGTGCAACTGTCCTCTATAGAACAGCTCCAATAAAATCTCCAGACAAACTGACCTAAGCTCAATTCTGAGGTATATCAGTGACCTCCATGACTTTTTCCAAGATTGCACTTGCTACTTCAGAAGTGTGCTACCATGAGCAAGCAACCTGGGATGCTCAAGTTTTGGTCCTGCCAGTGATTCATACTGGCTGTGTCCAAACAGTATGACAAGCATGTTTCACAGCTCTTGGAAAATAGGTATAGCAGTCACATCCTGACTCCAAACTTAAGGAAATGCAGTAGCAATTATTCCCTCCTATAAACTAGCCACTGTGGAAACACAATGCAGGCACCACAGACTTTCTGTGGTCTCGTAGGTTCACCAGGCTGGATGATCAAGAGCCCAGAACCACAGAATACATTGCCAAGCTGACCTGCCTAACTGCAGGCAGGTTAGGCCATAATTAAGAGAAAAAAAAAAAAAAAAAAAACCAGAAAAGGAAAGAAGGTCCCTTTGAAAATCCTAACATACGACACAGAAAACTTCCTATCCCACACACATACACTACAGTCTACATACAGCCATAAAAGCATAGAAAGAAAAGCTTTCTTTTCTACTAAATGTACATAATGCCTCAACAGGAGGTACAATAGTAATGTTCAAATATACAGAGATCAGTAAAGCGGAAAGGAAACAGCTGTGCTTCCAGCATAACAAAGATGGAACAAACAGTAATAGGCTTAAAGTACAGCAAAAGACATCAGGAGAAAAAGACAGCAAAAGGCTATCAGCAAAGCCATCTAGCTAAGCACTAGGATAAACTGCTTAAGTAGGTTTGAATTCTCAAAGCGTTATTTCACTCCTAGAACAGTGGGAAGGACTAGATCACTCCTGAGATCTTACAACTCAGTAACTTTATAACGCTATTAAATAACATACAACCTAATCTTGGAAAGACTTAAGTGTGTACTTAATTCTAAGCAGTTGACAAGTCTCCTTGGTCAGTAGGATTTCTCAGATTAAGCATCTCATTGAGCACTTCATCTTTTGCCTATTCTGCACTACAAGAATAAATCCAGCTGAAATGAAAGCAGAATAAAACCAGCAATTTGAACCCACACAACATGCTGTATTAATATGCACAGAATCAGAACTGATATCCTGAGGTCTCAAAATGAGCACTGCGCTGAAGTCACCCGCCCTCCTGCCTACCACACCATAGGAAGAAGTAGATTGTTTACAGAGTTGGTAGTTTTGGGAGAGGCTTGTGTGCTATTAGTCTGAGATGAGCCGCCAGTCAACACTGTTTGATTCAACTTTGACCACACATCACCCTTTCCTGGGCTGGGTCTTATTGCAACACTTTTGGGTTTGCCAGGATTGAAACAATTTTAGTCAAATAACTACATATCTCTTTCATACACTGAACAGGAAAATAACAAATAAACCCTAAAAAACAAGTTAACCAACAGGAGCTGCCCTATTGCATTTACGTCACTAACTCTGACTGTGAATCTGTAGAAGGCTCTTGCTTGTTTACCAGCCTTTCTGGGGCAACACTTCCTAACCTTGCATTAGGGAAATCAGCATTCTAGAGTCAGTTTCTATATGCAGTCCCAAATGGTCCCTGAGCTCATAACAAGAGTTAATGACAAAAGCTTCAAGGATCACCTGGCTCTCACCTTCCCACATAAGGGGTTATTGGGAACTTGGACTAGAAGCTGGCCACTTTCTGTCCTAGTGAAAATTCTGAAGGGTCAGCATTTGTTACTGCTCTGAATTAGAATAAAAAGTACTCCACTGGTACTAAATACTTCGAAAGGAAATGTATTTTGTTTGGAAGTATTATAACTCCAGTGAATAAATACAGTATGATTTAAACATCTTACATCAAAAAAGTAATGACATAAGAACAAAATAAGATATTTTTACTTTACTAGAAATATCTCCAAAACACCATGACTTAAAAATCAAAATAGGTCTGATTTTTTAGTACTTGTGAAGAAGTTTTTAATACTATAGTCAAGAACACAACTGAACTCAACTTATCCCATAACATATCTACCAACTACTTACCAGTGGAACACATTTTAATCAAGAACATTTAACTCACTTCTATTAATAGCTAAGACATACAATCATAGTTTATATTCAACTTTAGCTATAAAGTTAATTTGAAGATCTCACAGCAAAAACAGTACAAGAAATGCAGGGATTTTTTTCTTGGGTGGGACTTTTGCACTATTTGAGCTTGAGTGCTGATGCCATAAAGCACAAGTCATTCCTCAGACAGTGTATACATAACTTACAGGAACAGGCCCAGTGTGGAGCTGAGACAAAGACAAGGAACCCATGGCATATTACACTTTCTAAAGAAAGTAGCTCAGACAGCTTGAAAGTAATGTTGTCACACTGATGGTGAAGCTGGAACAGCGATCTGCCCACATTATGCAGTTCTGGGGCTGTTAAACGCAAGCAGAGAGAGGTCTTTAGAAGTGACCAGGGAGAGAAGGCAGTCTGAAAAGCATGAGATTGCTGGATGGGTCCCAAAATATTTGGCATAGTGGGTAGTGAAACACATGTAGGTCAATAAGGCTGGCAACAAAGCAAAGTTGCCCAGAGCACACATATCGGTGAGACACAGCCGGGTTGAGGAATGGGCATGTCTTGCAAGTAAAGCAAGTGCTGGGATACACAAGTGCTGCTGGCATGGAGAAACTTGATCTGTTAGTAAGAACACCAAATGCTGGCTGAACAGGTGTCCTTCTCTGTCTGGCAGCAGCTCTTACTGTATATAAGAAAGGCAAGCGGATCCCAGAAAGGCACAGCAGGGAAAACAATCTCAAAAATTAAATGCAAGCAAAGAGCAGAGCTATGCAAATATACAATTTCCTCACCCTTTCGGACACTGAGGTTCAGTAATGTCCTCACACTCTTCTTCAACCCAGCTTGCCTCTCCTTAAAACAAATGAGTTCATTTTATTTTTTAAGACAGTACATTCTTATTGATAAATGCAGGGGGGTTTTTCCATTTTACAGGATGCTTTTAAAGTCACTATGTCCTTGCTCCTTTCATGCAACTATGGGTACATATGAAAGACTAGGAATTTCTTGAGAATACTTACCTTTACAAACAGCTTGATAATTGACACAGCAATCTTTGTTTTCAATGCAGTCATCTGAACATGAACAATGATATTCTGGTCGCCTCTTCTCTCCACACCTGAATTTATTGCAGGTCCATATGTGCACTAAAAATCAAATGAGAGATAAGGACATCACAATGATTAATAATACTGAAAGTGCAGAACTAACAAACCAAGTGTAAAGTTGAGTCTCAAGTGTCTACTCACTAAAAACCAGTCCTGAGTTATCTCATTCATGCACAGTATTGCAAACTTTGGCACTTCAGAAAACAAAAACACCCACGGCTAAATAATGCAAGAGCATAGGCATCTGTATACAGTTATGCAACAGATGGTTATAAGTATCACAGATCAGAAAGAATCCTTTTTTACAGATTTCCTTAAATATGGTAATTTATGTGGCTTTCATCTGGTAAGCACATACTATAAACAAATTCCCAAACAATTGCTCCATAGAACCCCTGAACCTGAGTTTGAATTTCAAATGACTAGAAAACACAGAGCAGCATCAACTTACTCTGACTTCCACTGAAGTTGCAATGGATTTTACCAGTCACCATCAGGCACTCCAACCTTGTTCAGCACCTCTCAGGCACAGGCATCACTTCCACTATTTGAGACTCTACAGATAAGCTCACAGGAAGACCTACTGATTTCAGCTTCACTACTGATCTTAGTAGAGGTTTTGTTTTTCCTGAACTATATTGATTTTGCTGAATGCCACAATTCAATACATTGTACCATTTGAAGACCTGGGGTCCTGGTTAATACCAGTTGAATATGAGTTAGCAGTGCCCTGGCAGCCAGGAGGGCCAACCGTGTCCTGGGGGGCATCAGGCACAGCATCACCAGCCAGTCGAGGGAGGGAATTGTCCCACTCTGCTCTGCACTGGGGCAGCCTCACCTTGAATATTGTGTGCAATTTTGGGCACCATGATACAAGAAAGATATTAAGCTCTTAGAGGGTGTCCAAAGGAGGGGAACAAATACGATGAAGGGTCTTGAGGGGAAGCTTTATGAGGAGCAGCTGAGGTCATTTGGTCTGTTCAGGCTGGAGAAGAGGAGACTGAGGAGAAATCTCATTGTGGTCTTCAACATCCTCACAAGGGCAGGCAGAGAGGCAGGTACTGATCTCTTCTCTCTTGTGACCAGTGACAGGACTTGAAGAAACAGCATGAAGTTGTGTCAGAGGAGATTTAGGTTGGATATCAGGAAAAGGTTTTACATTCAAAGGGTGATTGGGCACTGGAACAGGCTCCCCAGGGAAGTGGTCACAGCACCAAGTGGTCTGAGTTCAAGAAGCATTTGGACAATGCTTTTAGGCACATGGTGGGATTCTTGGGGTGTCCTGTGCACAGCCAGGAGTTGGACTCCATGATCCTCATGGGACCCTAACTCAGCATATTCTACAATGCTATGATTTTGTTATCAGCTGTAAACACAAATACATCCGTTACATTCGGTATGGATAAGCACGAATTAACTTACCAGTTGAGTGAATACTTAAGTGAAGCTCTTAGAGATGTGGAAGCCAAATCTAAGTGTAACAGGACTCAACAATCTTCATATATGACTAGCAATTACAAATCCCCAAAAGCATTGTCAGGAGGTTAATCTCGTTTCAGGATACTGAACTTCAGTAACTCCACTAATATCAATATGTCTTTACTTTTGTGAGAGATAGTGGTTCTAGTTACACAATACCATTGGGAAACTAGAATTTGATTATCCACTGATATTAAGGCTAATTTATAAAAAAAATCAATTCATTCCCATTCTTAGTGCTAAGGCAAACTCTCCAATTATTTTAAAGAATTTTTTAAACTGGGGGAAAGTGATGTAATGTAACAGATAGGAGAATAAATACCACGCAACTCTCTCTCTCTTTCTCTCCCTCTCTCTCTATATATACACATACATACACACACACACATATATATATCTCAACTACATATGCAACTTTATATATATAAGCGAAAATCTTCAGGCAAATTAGATGACCTTTGAATAACAGTCCGTTGAAGCAGGGATCTGACCTTAGTTTAATCATTTGGTTTTCAAAGTCAACACCGGAATTTGAAATTTATCAAAGTAATCTCACACAGAAATTAATCAAATACATGTAAAGAGGAGCAAGAAGAAAAATATTTATCTTTAAAGAATGCTGCATTTTAAGCATTATGGCAAAATAAAAGTAGAGACATGAGTCAAGTTCTATCCTTAGTGTTCTACCCACAGTAACATCTTTCCCCCTAAAATTTCTCGAAGATATTTTTTACACCTTTGTCTATCTGACCTTTTCTTTCTGGTAAATCATGATAACTGCTTCTCATTTCACAATCCTTCTCCATCAGTGCAATCTGTTTTGTCATCCTATCTTGATTCATGCTCATGACCGTTGCTTCACACTCAAGCTGGGGAGTAAAAAGGCAGGGGACCTGAACAGCTGGGTAAGGAGAGATGGCAGCTTTCACAGAGCTGCTCCATCCTTCCCCTTTTTCATGCAGGCGATGACAGAAAAGTACAGTATGCAGAATGCACTTCTATTCCAGGCTCGCCTGAAAATGTAGGAGTTGTCCCGGATGCCAGGGACAATGCCAATCACTGTTCTCTCACCACCAGACAAAGAACAAAACGTTGGCTGAGACCTCAAGCTGCAGTTCCTCCTCTTTACAAGGGGGAGGGCAACAGCAGTCTAATGCAGCCTCTCTCCTTACAGGAGAGCTAAAGGACTGACACTATAGTAGCTCCTATGTAGTCCAACTGGGTGAAATACAAGCTTTGTCTTTGTAAAACAGCAGCTGTATCAGAGCCCTGATGTTTCCACAAGAATCCCCAGCACCACCATCACCACTGCAACTCTACCCAGAAACACAATGAATGGAAGGAACACAAAGAGGAGGAGACCACTGGCATCAGAACCACTCTGCTGTTCAGTAGCCCCTCCTTTGCACTCAAGGCCCACCTGAAAGAAGTCCTGACCACAGCAGTACTCACATATTCTAAGCTGTGTCTTGTCACAGAACAGGCAAGGTTGCTCCCACAGCTTTTTTTCATCCTTACCTGGTTGTATACATGTTTCCTGGTAATCTAAGCAGCAGTTTCCAAGCTTGACGCAATCTTTATCACAACGGCAGCTTCCAAAGGTCCTTTCAAAGCAACGACCTTTGCAGGTTTTCACTGTAATATTGGACAGTATTAGGTGTCAGTGGCTGAGCTCAAATTAGTCAGTATGCATAAGAAACTAATACGTTCAGCGTGTGAAATAACAAAGTTGGTCATGCCAAACTTACAAGATGGTTGCAAAAACAATCAGAGTCAAAGAAAAATCTTGACCCAACTAAACAGTTCCTCTTACTGAACAAAAGTATTTTTTCATCATATTGAACAAAGGGTTCTGTTCTGTTTTAGCAGGAACATGGTGTTTCATTATTGGCAGAAACAAGAGAAACAAAAGACTACAATTCTAGTTGTGACTGTCCTTGCCTTTCTGTATCACCAGAATATATGAGTACAGTCATTCAGAATATGGAAGATCTGTTGGAGGAAACACAAACCTACATTTTGACTATGGGTTCCCTGGACAGCAACATGCTTCTGCAGAGAACACTAATGTTCACTTTCATGTCTGATAATGTTCTACTGTTTATAAGTAATAAAACATTAATTAGAATCTAGACTGAACTGCCTATACTTGCAACTCTCCCATGTCCATGCCTTGGGAAGGAGGAACTGAACAAGTCCCAGTTCCACATCATGAAGGTACTGTTCCAAAGCAGACATAAGAGGTACAAACTTGAGTGTATTGCTCACTGGTTTATTTTTTTGCTCTGTTTTAATGTGGAGAAAAACAAAAGACATAGCATTCTTCCACCAGACTGGAGTTGCTGGGGACAGGGTGGAGGGGGGGAAACCAAAACAACAAACAAAAATCAAAACACCAGAAACTAGTGATGTGAAGCCTTAACAAAACTTAAGTAGTTGGTCAGTCTGTCTAATCCTGTGCAACCACCAGAAGGGAGTGAGGTAAATCCCTGATCATCTGGCTCCTCAAGAATCTTAAGGTGTGTGATATTAGGAAAAGGAGACACTAATCAGCCAATATGGCAAAGCTGTAATAAAATGAGAAAAACACTACATATATTATAGTGAAAAATTAATAATCTGAATTTTAGTTAAAAATCATTGTTCAACAGATCAACTTTGAAATTATTCTTGATAGTTGCTCACAAAGTGAAGCTTGATTTCTTAAAAATAAAATCTTTCATAATCTTCTACCTGAAGAAACTTCATCATTGAAAAACCCACATATTTTTCAGGACAGAAAACAGACAGAGGAATTCCACAAGGAATGTTTTCAGGCTACAATTCTAACCAGTAGAAAAAACAACTTTTTTTTTTCCCCATAATTGACTGGAAAAGATGAAAAACACATGTTCCAGGACAACATGAAATAGAAGTTGTTGGGTGGGTTTTACGGTGAACTGAGAAAAGCCACGCATGTGACACCACCACAGTGACAATTGGGATACATGGAAACTGCCAGATCAGACACTGAGTACCAGGATCACTTTACCTCTCAAGTGAGTACTCAAGTATGAGTACACCTGAGGCTTATTTTCTGGTATTTTCATTCCCCTCTAATTGATACTGCTTCAAGCAATGCATCCAATCCTCTTCTGCAGCAAGAAAGGGTGGCATTCTGATAACATGAAAATTAATTTACAAAATGAAAAAAAAAAAGCAAAAAGGAATTCCCTAGTGATATTACTAAATAAAAGGATTAAGAGTTACCATCTTTTGAACAGCTAGGCTTCAGGCCAAATATACATCCTAGGATTGTTGTTAACATGCAGACACAGAGTACCTGTGGGATAGGAAGGAAAAGAAAGTAATCTTAAATTACCATTGCATGGTTTTGAAATCTCCCATTTCCTCTGTAATGCCATACAATTGTACTGAAATTTATAAACATGCAGATTAGGAGGCTAATTTCACTGTTTTCACCAGCAATTTTCACTCCCACAAGTAGTTATTTGCAATTACTAGCACAGGGATTTGAATATTGTCACAACTGGGCCTATGTATATCATTTCTTATCAAGCCATTTAACACAGATATGAGGATATAGCTCTCATTTCTTTCTTGATTTCTTTTATATCATTCTTTCATTATGATATATTTTTCTGTATTTCTTACACATATATCCATGTTACAGAAAACTTTTCTTGCTCCACTATTTCATTCCTCCTTGTTTGTTCTAAGAAGGTGAAGCAAAGTTTTGCCATCAACCACAGAACACAAACAGAAGGCATGGCCCTTAAGTGATACCTATAATAATGGAAAACCTTTTCCCACTTTTGAGCATTCAGTTCACACTAGATGTGGGTCCACACCATAGTAAGCAACTCTGGCATGTCACATTAAGGCTGCCCACAGTATCCTGCACTGACCAGAAACTATGGTTGTGTTCATTTTGGGTTCTGGATTCATTAAAGTTATCAAACAAGCACCATATTGTCCTTGTCCAGCATTTCAGAGCACGATTTAATGCCTACTCAAATACAAAGATTTCTTTTAACCTCATTAAGCATTGGATTCGGTCCCTAAACTCTTTAAAAAAAGTATATTCACTATTAGTGCATATACAGTAATTAAAGAGAAGCCAACAATGCAGTAATGAGTGTTATTCAAGTGCAGAATGCAATAAGGTAGTTTGCCAGAAGTCCTGAAACAGAACACAATACAATAATGCAGATTTTCTTCCACAAAAGTATTTAGGGAGCTTTGGGTAGAGAGAATGTACATGTCACCTTTCCAGTCTGTTTTTTGAGGAAAAATTGCTTTGAAGCAATACTTCCATAACTTTACATACATGCCTACACAAAGTCTCTCCCTTTTCTCCTTCTTTCCCATCAGTAAAAGCTGCCAAGTCAGACATTTGAGTAGGATGCCTGAATCACACTGTGATGTGGCAAAAATTCATTCCATTTTAAAATGCACCTACTTATTTCTTAAGCTTATTTTTTAAAGACTGTGAGCACTACAGTAACTAAAACCTATTTCTGTTATTTTTAACAATAATAATTTACTATGCAATTTTGTTCATTAAGCAGTTAATAAAGACAGTAAGAAAACATGCAATGTGTAGCATTGAAATTCAGATATTACTCTGGGATTCTGAACTACAAATTATCATAAACCAAATTTTGAACCTAAACAATATTACATCATTCATGAAAAAAATTGAATGATAGACTGGACCTGATGAATCTTTGGCCAAGAATTCCGAACCAGACAAGTCTGGAATCTTATTCAACATTATGTACAGCAGAGAAACAAGCACTTTGAGTTCAAATCTGTCTTTGAACTGACAGAGAAAGAAGGAAAATAGTGAAAGAAT
>JAOXXN010000446.1:60491812-60504356 GCA_026770055.1 Myrmophylax atrothorax
GAGCGAGCTTGGACAGTGACAGTGAAGTCCTCAGGACTAGAACCTACAGCCCCCAGTATTCCCAGGAGGTCTCCCATGCAAGTACTAACTGGGGCTGAGCCTTCTTAGCTTCTGAGATCTGATGGGATCAGATGTCAGGGAGGCATTTCACTGCCTCACAGGTCTTAGTGGCACACAAAGAAATCTCTCACTAGCCTTAGTTACTGTCCCCTTTCCTTTGCTATTGTGTTTTACTCTCTTTCTTTACACAGTTAATACTACTGTCCCTTTCTCTTCACTCTTCCTTAGCTCTGTCCATCTCTCCTGCTCCTCTCTTCTATTCTGTATCTTTTTTGGCCAATAATACATTGATACTTCTTTTAAGGAATACTCATACTGAATTAAGTTTCATTCTGTGTTGATCTTTCACACTCTCTACCTGCCATGTGCTCAGTTGCTTTCTATCTCCTTTTCTTCATCCCTGGCATTCATTCCATGGCCAGCAAAACTTGTCACTCCAAGGTTTAAGACACATCCATTAAGAACTATGCAATTATCAAAGAAACAATGCAAAGTAATGGTTTTCCAGTCTAATTTCCATTGATTGGCTCTCACAGTTGTGTCACATCTATTCATGAAGGGAGGATGTCTAGACTGGATCTGTAACGCCAGTAATTACAAAAGCCCATGGAATTTTCCAAAACCACTGGGATTAGTGGAAGGCATACTATGTTTTCACGTTTTGTGCACCTAGAATAGATGACTAAGAACCTGGTCCTTAACACTGAAATATCTTTGAGAAAGAATTTCATCTTTAAGAATAAAAAACACAGTAATAAATAATTAATTTCAAGCAAGAACAGGATCACCTTGTCTCTAAAAGTGCACTGTTAAAAATGGAGAAAGCATAATTTATAAAGAAAAAAACCCCTTATCTACATTTGCTGGGGCACTGGAACACTTATTCATGCTTGTAGAAGTTATTTTTAAACAAGCATAACCCCTCTGCCAACAGCTCAGTTTCATTCAAAAGCCGGGGATATTTAATAAGTTCCCTAAACTGAGAGGAAGTGGATACTTTATTCAGCCAGCACAGCTACATACTTCAGTAAACCACCTAAAAAAAAAGTTACCAGCACTGAATTAAGTGGGATCACCTCTTCACCTCCTTCTTGCACCACTCATCTCTTCTTTCCACATTTGTAAATATTTTTATGATCTTCAAAGACTTGTTTCTGTTGATCCACATTCCACACCTAGAGGCCTGCAGGAGGAAAGCTGCTGAGGCTCTCAGATCCTGGCTGCCCTGAAACACTGAAGGTGACTAAATTACTCTGAAGTCAGTGGATTAAAAACCTGGAGCTTACACCCAAAACCTTTTCAGAGCTAAAAAGATTTACCCTAAAAATATATAGGCATTATTGTTTTCCTTTGCAGCACACAGGTCTACTCTCATTCTTTCTACTGTATGTTCTCAACACTGTTATTATACACAATTGCAACCTAAGGTCATCCAAAGGAGTAGAATGTTTTAAAGGTAGATTGATCCACCATAAGATATTATAAAAAGCCTTCACAGAGTTTACTGAAGAGTGATAAATCTTCATTCAGCAGAGAAATATCAGCAGAAGACACCATCATACCATAGCTCTCTAAAAACCTGCCAAAACTATTCAAGGATATGGTTTTGAGGGAGAAAAAAACCAAAACCAAATCAAAACAAACAAACGAACAAAAAAAGGTACAAAAATACAGAACAGAGTTAGCATCTGCCATCTGGAATCTAATTGTTCTTAATTGTTGCTTGCCCAACTGTAAAGGTACCTATTCTCCCGGAAGTCATTAGCACATGAGCTGTCATCACATTTTACCCTAGCTGTTTAGTTTTTCAATGCATTTTACATCATGGGAGAATTCAGAGAAAAACTAAAGCATATGTTAGCCACAAAAAAGGGGAATGACAACTTCTAATCAAATTTCCAGAAAACAGATAGCAACTGACTGCTATTTACTCACCATGTAGATTTTTGTAAAAACCCAAGGATAAACAGGACTGAAAACTGATCTTATGAGAAAAAAGTAAATATTGCACTTTCAAATACAATTGTTTTATTCAGCACAGCAGGCTAAGAACACAGAACAAAGAACACCACATGTCATCCAGATGTGATATGAATCAAACAGTGGCAAGCAGATACAAATGCATGGTTGCATAGAAAGGGAAGAAACTCTCAGTTATGCCAACTAAAAACAAGCTACAGTTGACTCATGAATAAAAACAAAACTGAATATGAAAGTATGGCCTGCAGCCATCTTCAGGCCCTTCCTATACCAAAAATCCCTTTTCAAGACTAAAGCTGAAGTTGTTCCAGTTTAGAGTACTGTCATGAGAATTGTAACAAGAACAGTGTAAAAAGTGGGCTGCTCCACTAGGCACAGATAATACAACCAAATGTACCAACTAAACTTATATTCACTTCCATTTTTCAGTCACAGGTATTATTGTTACTGTTATCCTGACAGCAACATTAACTTCCATAGGAAGACACAGCAACCTAAAAGAGCAAGGGAAGAAATTCTGTAAAACGCCGTAAGAATATAAGGAGTGTAAAAAAAATTGCAGAACCACAAAGCAGTACGGGAAGAAGTTGGGACAAAAAAGGTTTCATATAATCATTCAGGTTGAAAAATCCGTTAAGATCATCAAGTGCAACCGTTTTGGTATTCACTGTAGGTCTTTACTAAGCACACTCATATCTGATATCAATCACAAATACATATTCAGCCTTCAATCCTTTGGCCATTTTCCCAAAACAAAGACTAGGGCTGACAAAGAGGCCATTATTTATCTCTGCACCCTTTGAATATAGCCCCTCAAAAAACAAAAGGCACACTATCAAATTTTGATGCTTCACAACATGGAAATGTATTTGAGCCAGAAGAGGATTCAAGAACTGGCCCACTTACCAGAGATAAACAGTACAATGAAATATACATGGCCAGGTTTGATTATTGACTTTTGTTGAAGCAGCTTGTAACAACACTATACTTTTGTTATTCTGTGAACAACAAAAAAACAACTTTTAACCCAAACTTGTACTCAAACATTACTACATATTGGAAAGAATGTATATAGGTTGAAATGCCTATATGCCATTGAACAGCAGAACTGAGTCAAGGTTCATGCTCACCTGAGTTCCTTCAGAAATGCAAATATTTCATTTTTTTCTTATTTATTTCTAATACAGGCTCCAAGGTGAGAAACTCTGTATAAATTTCATGCTTTCAAAGCCTCTGCTCCTTTTTTTCAGATGGAAGTAACAGAAACATAGCTTCCACAGCAAGTTGAATCGGAAGAATTCACTCTCTGTCGTTCTACTGATATTAGTGAAAGGAAGCAAAGGAAAATTTTTGAAGAGCTGGAGTTGGAAGGAAGACTAGCACAATTTTTGTATCTTTGGCCTTGCCTGAAATCTATGTTTTAGCACAGTAATTAAATAGTTCGGAATTCAAATTAATAGTTAAATTTAGAGAAAGCCAATTCACTTAAACTATTAAGTGGTCCTTATTATTTTAGTATCCAAGAGCCTTGTAGAACTGCATGGAAGTGTGTTCAGAACAAAAGCACACTCCCTACTACCAGGATTTTGGTTGCCTGTGCTTGGGGCCAGTTCTCCGCTATTGGTTCAGCTCTTGATAGAACTGTTTGGGAAACCCCAAACAGGCTGGAAGACAGCCCTTCAATAAAAAGTCTCAGAAAGGTCACTGTTCCAGCCAGCTCTTGCCTATGCCCCCATTTAAGCTGTGTTACAGCCACACTGCAGTCAAGTCTATCCTGGCCAAGCATTCTATCAACCCTAACTCACAGGCCAGCCTCCTTCCTTCACCTTGGATCTGTCTCATCACTATATACTCATCTGGCAATTTAGACTATTGGCTGAGCCTGGGTAGTGACTGGGTAGTGCACTCACCTTGCTCATGACCCCAGTCACTCACTTGTTTTGCCTGAACGGACCAAAGAGCTGATTCTAGCACAGTATAGCCTAATCTATCAGCAGACATTCCACACTCAAATTCCGAGGCACAACAGGGTTGTTCTCAGGCAGGCAACCAGCCAGCAGCATTGACAGAAGCACCAATCACCCAGCTGAGTGTACTTCAACATGTTCCAAGCTTTGCACTTCAGCTGGAGTCCAGGCTTCAGGCACACATTGCGCTCCAAGAGGAGATTTAGCTAAACAGCATACTGCTTTGTTTGTGCAGAAAGCTGTACCTCAACTACGCAGCTTAAAGCAAGCTGAGGTGTGCTTAAGCCAATTCACAATCACTCCTTTAACTGTGCACCCAAATTCAACCTAGTTTGGCAATAAAATTTAAATTGAGTTCTGAGTACAGGCATAAACAAAGGAGGTCTCTACTCTCCCTTTGTGAACATCTTTATAAAAGTGGAATTTGGGAGAGTTGGGGGGTTTTTTTATGTTGTTCAGTTACGGTTGGGTTTTATCTGTTTGGGTTCACTGTTATTTTGCTTTGGGGTATTTTTTCCCCTCTATACTTAAACCCCAATCAAACAGAAAGGCTCAATTCCTGCAAGTGTTTCTTTGGACAAGATTTTTTCCTTCATATCAGCTTCTATCATCTAGGATAGGATGCACCAACTAGCTCTGTGAAATAAAGTGTAAATAAAGCAACAATACAAATTAACCATGGAAACCCTTCAGAGTTAAAATATTTAATTTCTTTTTTTACCACACAAGCAAGCATGAGAGCAAGATTATGATTTTTGTCTTCAATATCCAGCATTAAGGTACCCACTTGAAGAACAATTAAGAAATTGTGGCTTTACAGCTCCCTGGGTATAATGAGAATTATTTGCAAAGTCTTCCTTGAAAAATTAGTTGACTGAAAAGAAACATTAAAAGTTATATATTCTGGAATTCACCAAACCCCAAACTTTCTTTTGATGGCTTAAATTAAATAATCATGTCTTTATTTTTTGTATTTATATTTACAATTGCATTCTAATTAATGCATTTAAGCAACATCAACAGCAAACACAACAAAAAAAGTTTTGTCAAATGCCAGTTTTAAGTGTGTCTTCAGACTTAAAACCAAATCACCATTGGAGCTGGAGAGCTGTAATATTGACAGAAGACAGCTGTAAAACACCCTTGTTTCCAAACATTGGAATAGTTTCCCACAAAATTTTAAAATATTGGAGACTGGCCAAAAACTGGTTTAATATTTCTAAACTGAATGCACTTCAAAGTCGATTTAAATAAGGGCCATCCTGTCACTGTCATTTCTTACTTCATATTCCACCAAAGGATGCTTGATGCCAAAAAAATAAGTCACCTAACAGTAAGTCTCTTTAATATTAATGTTAAGATGTGTGGTATTTCTTGGAACACATAAATCCCATCTAAGCTCAATTCAGCACTCTTAGAAGAGCAAGTCAATGTCAGCAAGGACCACCTTTTCCTACAGAAAAACGGAAAGAACCCAAGGCACATAGAGCAAAACAATACCAAAAATGTTGAAATTGAATGATTTGCTGAAAAAAAAAAAAGAATAGAGATTTGAGGAAAGATTGAACATGGTGACCAGGTCTCCCAAACTCAGACAACAATCAGTCCTTCAACCCAATGCTTGAGAACTGACCAATACCCATAAAAATAGCCACACTAAAGTAAAGTTGGCTGAAGTCAATAACTGTGTTCCAAATCACAAGTTTTGGGCAAGAACACCTTCCTCTCTTTGTTGTTCTTCTCCTCACATGAATTACATTAATTCCTTAGCCTTATGATAAGCAAAAAAGAAAAATACATGAGATTGGAACCAATTTTCTACACAGTCCTTCCACCAGGAATCAAGACCACATTGCAGCAACACAGCAGCAATGGCAAAGGACACAGCAGTTCATCCAGTGATCACATCCCTCTCGGGAGCCTGAACCTGAGCAGAACAAGCCTTTGAAGGG
Source organism: Myrmophylax atrothorax (assembly GCA_026770055.1). Taxonomy (NCBI): domain Eukaryota; kingdom Metazoa; phylum Chordata; class Aves; order Passeriformes; family Thamnophilidae; genus Myrmophylax; species Myrmophylax atrothorax. The sequence continues at coordinate 60,497,772 of JAOXXN010000446.1, forward strand.
TCTGGGCCAACACACTACTTCTCAACAAGCCCAAGTAATTTCCCACCTGCTCTCACCAACTGCTGCCCATCTTTCCTTCTCCAACAGCAGGTGCAGAAGAGGAAGTGAGGTATATTGGACAAGTATATTAAATTATTTAACACATACTTTGCATTTTTGGGGGGCGAAAGAGTACAGAAATGCTTTATTTAAAAAAAAAAAAAGAAAAAGTACTAACCTATGCAAAACTTTGGGTGTCCTCAAACATATTTAGGAGAAAACAATCAATACGAAAACAAACAAACAGACATGCAGTCTTCCAGACACCTATGTAAGAAAAAGTTGTTTCCACATCTTTATCTCTATGGAGGAATTCAAACCAAACCAAACAAAAAAAACAAACAAACCCACAGCTGCCTCCAAAATCATGACATATCATACCCATCTGTCCCTGCATGAGCAGAAAGGCAGCAGCTTTGGGTTATTTTAGAAGGAAGTGGTGAAAACTTTCAGGACTCACAGAATATCTTGACATCCAACAGATGTCTGTTCTATAATTAGACTCTCTCCTGACTGCAGCAATGGTAGATATTAATTGGAACAGAAACTCTTCCCTGAGCAGAGACTGACTCATTTATTTATGAGAAATAGTGGTTTAGGATTCCGAACTTACACGTTAAGCTTAACCAATAGACAACTGAAAACAGATTTACAGAACCATGGAGCAGATGCTTCTGGACTACACTAAGACACATGGAAAATAAGGAGGTCATAGGTGACAGCCAACATGGCTTCACTAAGGGCAAATCATGCCTGACAAATACGGTGACCTTCTACAATGGAGTTACAGCAACTGTGGATAAGGGAACAGCATCAGACATCATCTATCTGGACTTGTGCAAAGCACTCGGCACTATTCTGCTTGACATCCTTCTCTCTAAACTAGAGAGACATGGATTTGACAGATGGACCAGTCAGCAGATAAAGAATTGCCTGGATGGTCACACTTAGGAGTTATACTCCAGGGCTTGATGTCCAAGCAGAGACCAGTGAGGAGTGACCTTCCTCAGGGTCATTACTGGGACCAGCAGTGTTTAACACCTTTGTCAGTGACATGGGCAGTGGGAACAAGTGCACTCTCAGCAAGTTTGCCAAGGACACCCAGCTGTCTGGCAAGCTCAACACACTGAAGGGAAGGGAAGTGAACCATCTAGAGGGACCTGGACAGGCTTGAAAGGTAGGCTGTTACAAAGACCAAGAGTGAAGGCATGTACATGGATCAGGACAATTGTAGTACGAGTACAGGGTAGGCAGAGAATAGACTCAGAGAAGCCCTGAGGAGAAAGACTTGAGCGTATTACTAGATAAGAAGCTCAAAGCAACCTGGCATCCCCAGTAGTCTGCAGATGACATGAAGCTGAGTTGGTGCAGTTGACGTAACAGAAGGAAGGGTTGCCATCCAGGGGGTCCTGGACAAGCTTGAGAAGGGGACCAGTGGGAATCTAATAAAGTTCAACAAGTACAAGGTGCTCCATTTGGCTAAGGACAGTTCCAGAGATGAGTACAGACTGGAAGAAGGACTCATTAAGAATAGCCCTGCAAAGAAGGACTTGGACATTCCCATAGATGAAAAGCTGGACATAAGCCGTCAGTGTGTGCTTGCAGCCCAGAAGGCAAACCGCTTCCTGAGCTGTACTACCACAAGTGTGACCAACAGGTCAGGGAGGCAGTTCTGTCCCCCTGCTTTGCTCTTGCAAGATCCCACCTGGAGCACTGTACCCAGCTTTGAGGCCCTCAACATAAGGAGGGCATGGGCCTGCAGGTCCAGAGGAGAGCCATAATCAGCTGGATCACCTCTTCTATGGAAACAGGTGGAGCAAATTTGGATTGTAAACTCTAGAGGAAAAAAGGCTCTCGGAAGACCTCATAACAGCCTCCCAGTACCTAAAGAGGCCTGCAAGAAAGATGCCCTTCTTACAAGGAGTACTGATAGGACAAGGAAGAATGACTTTAAACTGAAAGAGGGTATGTCTATATATTAGATAGTAAAAAGAAATTTTTTATTGTGAGTATGGCAAGACACTTAGATTGCCCAGAGAAGTTGTGGATGCCTCACTCCTGGCAGTGTTCAAGGCCAGGTTGGATGGGGCTTTGAGCAACCTGGTCTAGTGAAGGTGACCCTGCCCAGGATAGAGGTTTAGAAACTACATGATCTTCATATGCAAATCATTACATGATATGATAAGGGACCTGAAGAGGTTTTCAGTTCAATCTCCTGCCCAAAACTGAGTCAAAACTGAAGTCAGATGTGACTGCTCAGGGTTTTATGCTGTTGAGAACTTCTGAGGACAAAGACAACATAACCCCTCCTTGCAATCCATTCCAACACTTAATTATCCCTATAGTGATTTTGCCCTCCTCCCCCATATTCTGTAAGAACCTCTCATTTCTATCTATTGCTATCATCTAACACTCCTACCGTGCATATCAGTACAGAGCCTGGTTCCATCTTCTTGATGATATCCTCAGTGGTATAATAAGGCTGCTGTTAGGTGTCCTCATCCAACTCATCTCCACCCCAGGCTGAACAAGCTTCAGTCCATCAGCCTCTCCTCCACGCATGACATGAACTCCAGCCCCAGACCACCTTGGTGGCAATCCACTGAATTTCCTCCAGTTGAATTGATCTTTTCTATATTGGAGGGCCCCAGGCTGGACATAGTGTTTGATGTGGAATCTAAGGAGCGCTAGTATAGGGAAAGAAAAACTTTCCTGTTTTACCAGTCCGTGGATATATCCCAGCATTACTTAACTTTCACTGCTACATAAAAAGACAACTGAAATCAGTGCAGAGCCTTCTAAGGATGTAATTTGTATCAAGGTATCCTTCCCTGTTTTCAGTCTGAAGATGATTACAAGATCTTGTCCCAGCCACTGCCTTAATCTGATTCTCAGGCAATAAAGGAAAGGGTTCACTAGCCATCCAAACAAAAAAAACCAGTAACTAATCCTACAGGAGTAGAGCCACATATCCTGGATTGCTTCCCACTGCATCTGCAACCAGCACTAAAACACAGCATCCTTCTCGGAGTAGGCACCAAGAGTTGCTCTGTCTTAATATGTTAAATAAGACCATTTTAATTCACAGGTATTTTCTGAAGTTTAGCTACCCTCTCAGTAAATTGCAGAAAGCAATTCAGCAAAAGATTTCAGATGACTGTTTAGTATTTGGGACATCCACAAAACATTAGCCCTGGGCAGGGGGGAAGACTGAACTGGACTGCCATAATGAAAAAAAAAAGTACAAGGAAAAAAATTTATGGACTTGAAAAATATTTTCAAGTGTATTCCTACAGCATTTTTTAAAGCTTCACATTTTATTATCTTTATGCACTCTGAAATGCTTGAGTTACTCTTTAGAGGAGGCAAACACACACCTTCAATGTCTCAGTCTGGACCTTACCTGAATTTTTTTTAGTAATTTTTTTCTACTCAGGAATTCTCAAGCTGCAAAAACTCCTTAAGAATTTTACTAACCAAAGTGTCAGTTTAAATGAGCTTTCCAGTTCTGACAAAGAAAGTCTGAAACCATCAAAAAGAAACATTCTCTGTTATTACTTTTCTTTCCTCTCAACATTTCAGCTGTTATAGATGCATGGAAAACTTTATTTTAATGGAATGAATGAATCAACCAAAATGCAGTGCCTGAGAGTTACTGGCAAGTAGGGATAGAAAACCTCAAACTGAAGCAAAGGTTATGCTGCTCTTGGGCAGCACTATGCTGCTCAGTCACACAACAGCAGTGAGTGAGCCTGGACAAACTACAGACAGGCAGGCAGCTCACTGGGCTTTGATGGACAAAGGTTTAAGCTCAGAAAGTGGCAAGACAGTAAATGAAAAGGTGTGCTTTAGGTGCTTAGGGAAGCACCACGGATTAGCAAAACCCTGTGGGCCTGTCCAACCATTTACAAATCCTCTCTTGTGCAGCAGCAACAGAAGAGTGGCCTGCATGCTATGAAAACCTGCCACTGAACTTAAAGTTATGTTTGCCACAACAAGCACTGCTAGAAACGGTGATCCTATACCACTTCCTTAATTACCTACATTCCTCCTCAACTAACCGCTCTGTTAACAACTAAGCCCTGCCATGTAACACAGAGGCTTCTGAAACAACCAACAAAGCACATGGGTAGAGTCCACAGCGGACTGTAACCTTTGGCACATGGGAACTCTGCAGTTGCTCTGTAATAGGGTAAGATTTGGTCATGGACAGATGCTGGGAACATTGAGGCTGTGTTCATAAATCACTCAGGTGGCAGGCACATGCAAAAGACAAGAATGCAGGCCAGTTTCTGCTTTCCAGAAAAAAATAACAGTAATTCAAGCACTCCCTAATCACCAGAAATACACCCTTCAGTTTTTACAAAAATGGCAACATAAACTTACCTGAAACCAGATTTTATCTACCCAAATAAAGAAAACAACAGTGCATACAACTAGGGTAAATGCAGGCAAAGAAGGTTTACCTACATCTGGACACTGTAATAGTTTCACATTGCTACAGGAAACTATAAACACCAAGAAGATAAGTCTATTCACTTGTTTCTTACATTGGAATGTAATTGCTGTTTTATAAATGGCTTGTGAGAAAGAACAAAGTTTTATTTCCAACTCCTGTTTTCCACTTTTAACACATTTAGGTTAAATATATTCTTGTTTTACCCAATCCAATATCACCAGGAGTATTTAGAAAGTTTTTCAAGTTCTCTGTAAGTATTCTACATTATCTCAGTGTTTGCAATCTCCAAAAAAAATAGTGCATGACCATTTACATTTAGAAGTTTTAAATTATTTCTGTATAGATGACCTATACTTCACTCAGCACAGGATGAAACTTTTGCCAGTTCTCAGGCAATGGCTGTGGTTTGGAAAAGAAGAAGTTAATTCAGAAGTCACAGAACCTGCAAATATTTTAACGTGTGCTCAACTCCAGTCTTTAATTTGCTATGTATCTCTAACCATTTTGTTGTATTAGAGCCTAAAAAGCTCAGAGCAATAACATTAGGTTTTGAAGAGTGCATCATTTTCCACTATTAGTTTCTAAGCCTGAACAAAGCTGACCTGTTTTCACCATCCAACTGCAATGGCTTTTGCAGCACAACCTTAACCTCAGAAGACAACAAAACAATGAAACTAATTACAAACACAACCTTTATTTAAGGTGACTCTTCATCAGAAAAGTTGCCAAAAAAACTTCTGCATGGAAACTATCACCAACCTTTGCAGGAATTTTTGTATGTTTCTTGTAACATTCTGACAAACTTGGAAACGCAGCTTACCACCCCCTACGTCAGGAAGTACAACCAACACACAGTCACTATGATATTGGTGGGTTGTTCATTTGAAACAGTAACTAGATTACAAAGTAATAGGTAAATTCGAAAAGGCACCTTGATCCTCATGCTTTAACATATTGAAAGAGGACTACTTATGGATATATATGTAATAAACCTGCTGTAGTTCCCCTAAAGCTTCCTTCCAAGAACACCAAAGTTCTTTAACCTTAATAATGATTCTAGTCTCATAATGATCACCCTAAGCAGTCTGGAAGGTCTTATTTTCACATCTCTACAGGGAAGATAATTATAATATAGCAGCGTGGCTAAAACTGGAAAGTGACCTACCTGCTAACAATGGCTTTGGCCACTGGGGCTTCCAAACAAGGGCCAAAAGTACCTCCAAGCAGTACTTGGAGACAAACTTTCAATCCACGGAACCTCAAATTCAGTGAAAGGCAAGTTTTTACACTTCCTTTGTCCTTTTGGCTTTTGAGCCTTTTTCAGATTTCCTAGCCATGTTTTTCTACTTTAACCTGGTTTTCTCTTCCCTGGTGTTCCCCCCACAGCAAACAGTTAAAACCACGTGATGGAAGACGGGACAACCATTAACACCACAAAAGAATTAGATTCAACGCTGAGCACTGTCAACAGAGTAAAATAAATCAAGTGAAGAGTTACGAATGCCTCTTTCAGGCAGGTCGCTGTCTATACGCAAGTGCCACGCTCCTGCCCGAGGCTGACTCCCGAAGTAGGGGGAAGGCAACAGTCCCGCACCACTGCTGCCCTGGACATCCCAAGGAGCTCGTGTTGCAGAAGGCAACCTCCCTCTTCCGACGCCACCGGGAAGCTCCGAAGTCCCCGCCATGGGTTCATCTCCCATCTGCGGGAACCTGGGGCGAAACACCTGCCCCACCGCGCCGCTGCCCACGCACCCGCTGGCGAGCTGAGACCGGCAGCGCCGCCCGTCCGCCCGCCCCGGCGCTTACCAGGGAGAGCACTTTGTATGTGTTGGGGTCCTTGCTCCTGCCGCCCGGAGATCTGTCCGGCTCCTCGGCCACCTCCATTGCCGGCAGCATAGGCACAGCCGCAGCCGGCAGCCCGCCGTCAGCCGCCCCGTTCCCACCCAGGTGCTCTTCGTGGCCCTTCCCCGCTTGCTGCCCATTCCCCTGCATGGTCCCCGCGGCTCTGTCCTACAGCCGCCTGGACACGACTATTAATAGCGCGACAGCCCGGTCCAGTCCCGCCCCGCCCCGCCCGGCCGCCAGCG
>JAOXXN010000446.1:60504456-60515545 GCA_026770055.1 Myrmophylax atrothorax
CGCCCGGCCGCCAGCGGCCCCCGCTGTCCCGCCGGCCGCGGCGCAGGGGAGGGAGCGGGATGTTCCCGTCCCTCCGTCCGTCCCGGCCCGATCGGTCCCTCCGCCTCGGCCGCCCCGGCTTCCGCCCGCTCCCTGCAGGTGAGGGCGGGCCGCGGCCGCCCCTCCCTGCGGGCAGGGAGGTGGTGTGAGACGGGCGGACATCACGCTGCTCCGAAATAGCGTCCGGGGGAAGGCGTCGGGCTGTGTTTACGCGGGAGAGCGGAGAAAGTTTCCGCTGCCCGAGCTGGCCGCGGGAAGGGCGTGGAGGCGGTGGCGTTCCCCGAAGCCGCCCGGCGGCGGCGGCAGCACAGGTGTGCGCGGGGGCGGCGGTGCCGCTCCTGGTGCTGCTCCTGCCCCCGTCCCGCTGCGGCCAGAGGCGTGCAGGAGCCCCTGGGGCGCCTTGGCACCCAGAGCGCTGCCGGCTGCTCGCCTGCTTCGCAGGCTGACGGTGCTTCCCTCCCTGCAGTTCTTCGCCCTTTCCCAAGGAGGTTTTTCCCTTCTCGTCCTTAAGTGCCCGCGGGACACCCACGGAAATCCCTACGCGGGCAATAAGCCCGCTAGGTGCCCACACAACAGCCCGCCTGGGGAACACGGCTTCTCCTTTGGGGTGACTTGGGCTTACCTCCCCCCGGCTGGGCCGTGCTCCGAGGGGCAGCGTTGCTGGGGTGAAATTCATGGTTGGGTGCTCTGTATTGGAAGAGGCACCATCTGGCTCCAGGGTGTCACCTGCCGCTCGTTCCCGTTAAATTCAACCTGCTTGTTTGGCAAGAGAAGGATGTGCCACGGGCGTTTGGACCCACGCTGACTGCCCGTGGTGAAGGACGGGTAGCTTAGTGTGCATAGGTACCGCCGTGACTGCAGAGACTGGCTCTGGGGGTGGGTTATTCTTCCTTCCTCTAAGAGGTGTGGAAGTGTCCAATAGCATCAAGACTTGCAAAGTATGCTTAAGCATGAAATTGCTGAAATTATCTCATTTTTCAGTGTACTATAAGTTATTATATACAGTTATATATATGTTGACATTAGGCTTTGTCATTCACTTGTAAATATGATGGTGGTTTTGGTTTCCTAGGGCTTGAGGAGCCTATGTTAGGTTTATTTTAACTGTCAGTGTACTCAGTTTCTGACAAAAATCCATATTTTCTCGATAATAGCTACAGTGAAATGAAAATTTCCTTTGAAAATTATTTTGAACCTTGTCAAAATATTGTTGCTCTGTTTTTTATTTCAGTTGAGTTCAGCAAGATGAAGCTGTCACTACAACTTTCCTTTAAAAATAATGGCAAAGATGCAGCATTTATTTAACTGCCGGTCTGGAGTGCTACTGCAGCTCACAGCATGTTGAAGATGACTGCAGAGCTGCCTCCATATGCTTATTGTGATCTTATAAGGTTCCGTAGGTGCAGTCTTGAGAATTTCTACGCTAATACTTTGCTTGGTTCCTAAAGAAAGAAAAAGGCAACAGAAACTATGAGACCTAAGCTCTTGAGTTTACATTAAGAATCTCTTTTATTCCACTAATGTGGCATTTCAAACAGCTGTCCAGCTGAGCAGCTGATTTATTATATGCTCAAGGCTTTTGACATACAAACTATCAAAAATTGTAAAATGAACACTAATTCCTTGATAATTTTAAAACTCTCATGAAAATTGACATAGCCAAATTGTTTGGGTTTGGGGTTTTTTCAGTCAATGTGGCCTTAATAATTAGCACAAGAGGCAGTAAGAGTCTCACTTTTTTTCTTCATAAAAATGAAAAGATACTGCAATCTTATGGTTTTAAGTTAAAACCTTCTTTTTCTTTCTGATTCTAGACACACTAGCAGTAAAGAAAATGCCTTCCCCCTCCAAAAAAAAAAAAGTCTGATAAAATTAGAAGTTTACAGGTGCTTTTATACAAATAACAAAAAAATTATTTTTCATTTTCATGGTTTTGTATGTAGAAAGATTTTTTCTGGTTAATTTTAAGACTAAGTGAAATAGAAATCTTTCTTGCCCTGTGTAACTCACTACTAAAAATATGAGTGATAGGGGTTGTATATTGATGATTCAATGGAAATTATGTATAACTACATTACAGACAAAAATGTATCATTTTTTCCATAGAAAGAAAGGATATTCTGCAGACAGAGCTAACTTCTGAGTTGTTAATTCATTAACTATTCATTAACAGTTACTCTCCTGTGTACAAATGAAACACCCTCAATTTTATAACTTCTTTCTGTGACAATACAAATAGTTAAGGTGCTTCAGGCTAGCCATGGAAAATAATTAACCAGCATGGAAAATAATTAACCTTCTGGTGAGAAGTAAGCTCATTTCAGCTGATTGACGGGGTATCAAAGTGCTCTAGACAAGAGGAGAATAGAAAGCCAAAAAGGACTAAGTTTTGATACTGAATATATCAGATGAATCTGAAGAAACCTGTTGAATACTGGGGGAAGAGACAAAGCGTTTCCAACGTTAAGCCTTCAGAAATCCACAGCTGCTCAATCTCTTTGGGGTGAGGTTGTTAAATAGCAGTCCAACGCCATTTTAAGAAATCTGTGACAAAAGACATCGTTGTGCAATGAATTAATTGCAGGGATTACTGAGGTTGCAAATCCAAATTCCAAAGAATTGGCTGTGGCCATTTCAACAGAGACCAAGGAAGCTTTTGAGGAAGACAAGGTTGCTGCCAGCACAGCTGCCAGCTCCAGCTGTGACTAAATCAAGCTGGCTAACCGAATGTCAAGGGAGAACAGCAATAACACCAGCTTCATGTTTCCAGGCCTTATCTGTAAAGGGAGTCATCTGATATTTTCAATTTTAGCTTGCTGTTCAGTTGTTAGTGGCTGCAGTGAAGATAAATGAACATAAATGATGTAGTAGGAGAAAAAGGTAAACAAAGGGAATTTTCCATGCTGCTGCATGTCAGAGCTTGTGATGCTTTCTACTCACAATTTTTACCTCAACAGTCTCCACCAAATATTTGTTTCTTAGAAAGAGCAGAGCAAACACCAAGTACTCTCCTCTGGCCCCAGTTTGGGAAGTGCCTATCACCCAAATAGGAACTATGGGCTAGTGGCAGGGGTTGCAAATTGCCTCTTGTTGCATGAGTGGATTATCCACTCACTCCAGACAGAGTGGGGACACCCTTGCTGCTGTCACTGCAGGGGCACAGACTGAGCTTGCAAGGTTGCCTGTGATAATCAGCTCAAGGCTGGCTGAGTCTTGACTCTTAAACTGCAATATAAACTTTCTCCCAGTGTGGTTGGTGGTTGTGGCAACTATTTCATTTTGCATTATCTCTAATCCTCAGCAAAATTTCTGTAGCCATAAAAAAGATCAGGAGCCTCATAAAAACCTGAAGCTGCTTGTTAAAGACCATTGCTGCTCAGTGTTAACACTAGACTGCCTATTTGAAGGTCTGTTTCTCAGCTCCTGCTATGAGGACTTCTCTGGCATTGTTACATGACAGCTGCATTGTAAACTAGTCTAAAAACCATTGAAAAATTGGTGATTATCTTAGTTTCTGAAATATCCTTACAGGGAGTTTTATTTAGCACTCAAAGTATATCTAAAACTTTACGAAAATGCAAGAAATCCTTAATGAAAGAAACAAACTGTTTCATTATGTCTGGGAATAATGCCTAAGATGAAGTCAGAAATCTCATGACATTTATGGACATATTAAACTGTGTGGACTGAACTGTGTTTTTCAGATTTGCATCTGTCAAACCAGCATCAAGAGATGATACACAACTGAGCAAATATCCAAGACACAAGGGCAAGATAGAATTTCAAGACACATATTGCAAGTGTCAGGTTCTGAACTTTCCATCACAATGTCTTTTTGTCAGGGAAAACTACTTAGTTCTTTATAACTACTTGTTTCAGAATATGTTTATTTTACTCACCAATATGCCCCTTCTAATAAGTACACAAAGAAAATTGGTTTTGCAAAGAATTACCCTTTTTTTGGCTGTTTTGCTGGTTTTCAAAAGAACAAGAAGTGTAGGGATAATAAACTCATCACCTAATATTTTTCATATAATTGAAAAGTAGTATACTTGTGCCTGCTTGCAGTCTTAGTTTGGCATTGCAAATTTAATAACTGTTAACCTGACAGTTGTTAGATTGTTGGCAACAGCACAAGCAAAATATGAAAAGTCAATTAACAACAGGAAATAATTGCTTGACAGCGATTTCCTGTCTCCCTAGTTTATACAAAAATGCCTTTATTTGATTTTTTTAAAATTCCCATACATCTTTAAACTGTAAAATCGTGACATGATGGCACTGTATTGGCCCTATTTGTTGGAAAGCAAATTAAAAAGTGTTTGAATACTTTAATGCTACCCAAGCAGTCATTATGCTGTTATAAGTGTAATCTCTCTGCCAAACACAATTTTAGTGCCTAATCTGCCAACTATTTCTGAGTGGTCTGCACAAGCAAGCCTATTATCAAGAAGAATTTTATACCTATGGTGGAAAAATTGCAGGATATTCACTACCAAAAAAAAAAAAAAACAAAGCCAGAAAAATACTGTTTGAGTAACTACTCCAGTGGTTTCTTGAAGATGTGAAAGATTAATTTGGTGTTGCCTGTAATGAGATTAAAAGCAGCATCAGTCTGAGAGGAGTCCAGAACCAGGAAATAGTGTAGGTACTGTAACATCCACTAGATGGTGATTCAAAAAAGATATAAAGTTCTTTCACAAGTTAAATGTTGTGTTATGATTTAAATTAGATATCCCCTTACATCTCATTGATTTTTTGACCACTCAAGGTGAACAAGATTCAACAGAAACCAGGATGGGGAAAAAAAGGCCTTCAAAATAAATGGTCAAATGGGGACAGAGATTTGAAAAAATGCATAAGGAATCTAGGAATGCACATACTGCAGCTCCATACAAATTTATATTCCTAAATCATGTAAACAGTTTTGAAATCTACTTTTATTTCACCCCTAGAAGTACAAGAACTACTGTATTAAAGTAGGATAAGCAGCAGTGAGAAATCTGCAGCTTAGAAGATTTTTGAGCCAGAGAGACGCTCTCGTGCTGAAGAGACTATTTGAAATACATTTTCACTATGTCTAACCCCTTTTTGAACACATGCACGCTTTTAGGGTCTGCCTTATCATGCAGTAGAAAATTCTGCATCTTAATTTTCGGTGCCTGAAGAAATACCTCCTTAACTTTAAGTATTTTTTTTCATCAGCTAAAATATGTAGGGCAATGTACTTTAAGGAAGTCCTATGTCCTGTATAGTAGCATTACCATCAGATGCTGCATGTGTCTTTTTCAGCATCTACAGGCATTGGCGTTCACTACCTTTTTACTGGAAACAAGTGCATGGGCTGCCAAGTTTGTATTTCACTGCTGGAACAGCACCTATTTCATATGCACATACTAAAATGTCATCAAGACAAGGTTCTGGAAGAAATCTTTTCTTTAGAAAAATACTTGCAATGATACTTTAAGTTGGGCTACACTGAATTATCATGGGAAAAAAAAAAGGCTGTGATTTTCAACAATGCAAGTTTTTTCATCTGGTGTTTCAACAAACAAATGATCCAGGAGCTTGTTGCACATTTAAGAAAACATCTGGTATTGCAAAATATGAAATTACTTCATCAAATCCACAAAAAATGAGAATACTATTTGCTGGGATAATGAGAGAAAAAACATGTGTTCCTTTCAAGAAAAAAAACGCAACAAAACAAAACACAAATTAGTGAAGGTGTAAGACAGGAGTTTAACATTATTAACATTAATATTACCATTATTAACATTAATATGCTATACTTGACAAGTGTAATGTTAAGGCCTACTGGAAAACTCAAGAGGTAAAACTCAAAAATCTCCTGGAGGGAGGGAGGAAGGAGCAGATGGAGAGGAGCCCTTGGAAGGAAAAAGAGGGGAAGTTTTACCTTTGCTTTTTAATGGTATAGATGCTGTTTCTCATTCATCTGAATTTTTGTGTCCTCTGTGCAATCATTGTAAGTTTAGGAGGTGATCCAATTCAATAAAACACCTAGTGAAAACACTTTGTTGTTTGAAACACATTTCCCCTATGTAGAAAGGACGTCCATAAAGCCTCCAGGAAATTTGAATAGTTGTGGTATTTCTGTGCTTCAGAATAATGACAACAATAAATACTCAGTGTTTCTGAAGTCTTGACCACGATAGCCTTCACTGGACATCTGGTTTTGCAATCCTGAGAGGTCTGTGTATGAACCCTTTTGAAATCTTAAACACTGTTTAAGAATAACATCTGTCTATAAATTCTAAATCAACCATGAAATTTAGAGCTAATAATCCCTAAGAAAGCTGACTAGAATCATGTTTTCTTAGGGAGACTAACTTTTCCAATGAAAACAACCATCTAAATTAGAGCCTTACCTGTTGTCACTATGAGAAGTAAATGCCTGTCCTTGCACTGCCATGTCAGCCTATGCTTGAGTTCCTCGCGGGCAGACATCTCTTGCTCACCCATTCTGCCTCTGTTCTTTTTCTGACTTGATACACATACAGAAAAATTCATCAAGCAAGGGAACACGGTCTCCTGGTAGGAAACGTTCACACTCTCATCTCCAAACAGTGTATGTGAGCAACACCTGAGCTCACCAGTACTCCCTCAAAGTTGGAGCCTTCAAATCTGTCTTATCACCCAGCTAATCTATTCCACTTCCTCTCTGAATCCCACAACAGAAAACTACCTAGGGAAATTCTGGGATAATGTTTTAGTATTATTCTTTTGGCTTCCATTACTTGCATCCTCTACATTTATGAAAGCAGATATTTAGAAATAATTCTAAAAGTACAAGAGAATGCACAATTGCTTGGAGGAAAGGCATTCCAGTGTGATAAAATGAATCCATTTTCTGGGACATGGCCCAGGCAAGAAACCCATCAAGAAAGGGAAACAATGCATGCTTAAATAAATATTTGTTGAGAACTAGCATAAAGTCTCTAGCGGGGTACCTAGGTATTTCAGACAGTAAGATCTCAGCCCCACTGAGAACTCAATCCACTCTTTGTTCCAGCTTAATTTGCAAATTAATTTTCTGAGGAGTAAAATATCCTTTATAAAATTCCCAAATAATTTATGTCAACTTTGTTAACAAACTTTTATTTGCAGTTGTCTTCGTTAAACTAAATCAACAATTCCTTTATGTGGACATGCCACGACCAGATTATCTGACAGATTTGCTCATTCCATATTTGCATCCCTTGCTGAAACTTGTTTGTCCCCAGTTGCTCATCACTTATGAGAGAGCAGATCTTGGCTAAACTTCACTCACTATAGGACTTGTAATGCAGACTCTGTACAAGTGTTCCCTTCTCGTATGAGCTCTTCCTACTAGGACTTAGAAGCAGGGAAAAAGGAAAGTATCTTAAAAGGCAGGTGGATGGAATTTACCTGTTAAATAACTCCTACAGAACAAAGCTGGAAAGCTAATTTTTATATTATTTTTTCTTTTTGTGTTTTTATAAGAAGATATGAAGAAAAAAACCCAAACAATTTTATCATCAGCTTTTTTGTAGCAATGTTTCTTTCGACTGTCACCATTTCAAACCTAGTATGTTCAACCAAACCAAAGTATGTATTTGTCTTGAGGGAAGTTGAATTAATCAGGATGTTGGTGGTGTCTAAAAGTCATTTTATCCTTACTCTGAAAAGAAACAGTGTATTTTTACTTAATGTTTGTTTTTGTCTGGGGTTCCTTTTTCATGGGAATTTCCCAAAGCTCTATGTACCAGATATTTTGTAAACGTAGTTTACAAGTTGTTGGTAAACAGTTTATCCCTGAAGACTTGCTTGCCTTCAGAAGGCACCTTTCTATAACTCTTTTGAGTGTTAACTAACCGTGGGGTCGTTGAACTCCCTCCAGGGAAGGTTCAGAAGGATTTTAGGCTGAAACTAGATATCATTTAAAATTCAAGCAACCAGTGTTTATTGCAGAGAAACAGCAAAGAAAAGACAAAACTGAGAAAAGGAAAGAAACAAACTCCAAGACAACTCCCACTCCCTCATGTGTTACTCATAGTTACTGTACATACTGACCCCAATGTGCTCAAGATCCCCAGTATGACCAGCTGCTGTGTCCTTGGGCTTTGGTAGGCTCAACACACTTTGCGGGTGTCCCCGCAGGAGGCAATGTTGTCCTCTGTGCCAGCACACACCTCCACCTTAGAGCAAGAAGTACCTGGTTTTTTGTACACTTGATCTGTGATATCTGTCTAGGCATATGTAGCCAGCACATACCCAGACAGAGGCCTCCAGTCCCTCCCCCCATTATGTAATTGGAAAAACCCCTGTGGCTGCACAGTGTATATCGAGGGTCTCCCTTTTTGCGTCAGTGGTTATTACTTCATCCTCCTCTTCTTTTTTTTCTCCTTGACTCATCCTTGATTGGCTGTCAAACAGTTTCAGTGTACACAAGATGTTCCTCCTTCAAGGCCATAGTCCTAATTATCCGTTCTTGTTTTCCATAGCTTGGCAAGAAGAGAACAGACTCTCGCAAGCATCAAGGCCAGGCATGGACCAAAATAATAGCATTTCATCACACATGAATACAGTTATCCTGGTAGTTACTCTCATCTTCTGAATTGCAGGGTAATTTACAGAGGAAGCATATGAACAGTAGTGATAGCTGGCATTTTGAAGATGGCAAAGCGTTTGTGGTAAGGCATATCTTTGTTAGTTACTCTTTAGACACGTTTAGTGTTGATAATCGTGATAGCACTCATTGACAGCAAGTCAGCTCATAGTGATGCCCTGCAGCACAGGATTAGAACTGCTAATTGAAGAGCTAGGCAAGGTCTTATATTTTGAACTTCCAAATATGTTTTTAATCTACTCTATTTTGAGGAAGGTGAAGACTATACTTTTAATCGCTCTCCCTGGAGGAGAAGGGTAAGGCAACCAATTCCTCAAGATGAAGTAACAATGTGTTTTAATTGAGAGTCAGAAGTCACTGCCCATATTCTTCTGGTTTAGCAATTCACCATGCCCCATGGGTTTTCAAATTATGTACAAAGAATTATGAAACAAGGACAACTTTGGGCACAGCTCCATGTTCTTTCTGGCCCTTTTAGAGGGCAGTGGGAGTATTCAAGAGGATTCTGTAAAGATTAACTTTTCCATAGAAACAACACAGACTATTTTTCCATGTAGACAAACCATAGTTTCTTTGCCTGATACCTCAGAGAAACATTTCCTCTAGCTTTTGTTACAGCCCTCTTTACTAGTAAAACTTATAACACAGGAGTCCCAACCCTCTCACTTTCCATGTGTCTCATCTTTCTAACATGAGGAAATCCATCTCAGCAACTCTGAAGTTAATCAGAAAGACCAGCCTCTTAAGGAGGCTAACTTACACAGGACCAACGCCCTGTGACCAGGTCTCTTATCACAACCACCAGTTCCGAAACAGAATAGTCTGCTGGCACCAGTAATAAGGTGGAACGAATCCCAAACACTCACGGTCAGTTCCAGCTGTGCTGCTGCCCTTATACTCCATCTAGCCTGTACTTTACTTACAAAAGCTGACATGCTAGCAAAGTATTATCTTTTAGATTCTCCACTAATTACTGGAAGATAGATATTAATGGAATGAGTTTTGTGGATGCAAGGAAGATATTACTATACTGTATGTGAGCTTAAAGTCTCAAAGTACATGCCACACATGGATCTTTTTACAAGTTTTATATGAAGAGCAGAAATAAGTAAGCACTGATTGTGCCCTATGAACTACATAAATACTGATTCCTTGCAAGGTTTGCAACATGAAAAGTATCTAGAGTAACCTTTTTAAGGGTAAGGGCTACAAGGCAGTAAATCTGCTCATTCTGCTCCCTTATGGTATAAAAATCCAAAGCTCCAGCATATCAGTTTATCTCATGCATTGGCTCAAGCATAGAAACAAATTCCACTGTGATTTTTTTTCTGAGGATATTTATCAGCCATTGGTGTTTATATTATGCATTGTGTGTCCCCTAAAGGTGACAGAAAGGTGAACAGAAAAGTAGATTTTTTTTCAGCTACTCTGGAAGTCTGCAAAATATAACAAATGTAAGTCTTTTCACTGTCCAGCATCCTAGGACAACAGCTGGGTAGTCTTCTGTCCCTGATGAAAAAATGGTACTGATTAATGGTTACCAACTGCTGCATCCTGCATCCAAAACAACAAAAAACACAGCAACCCAGATATTCTAGTCATGTACTAGTCAGTCATCATCTCTCATATCTAAATAATTTAATGTATTTAATTGCCTTTGGTCTCTTGCATTTCTTCTCTGTCTTCTGATTGACTGCTCTCAGTGGATATAAATGGAAATGACCTGCAAGGCAGCTTCTCTGAAATTAAAAGCTTCTGAGCAGACCACATCCTTCGTCATGTGTCTGGTCTCCTTTTAGTCAGGCTGCCTTGCCTGAGTCTCTGTATATGTTCCAACAAAAATTCATACATCTTTTTCTTATGAGGAGTTGGATTAGGATTTTGGCAAAGAAAGCAAGAACAACAGCATGAATTTTGGATGTGCTGAAGAGGAAAGTCATAGCAGAAATGCTGTGCTGGAAAAAATGTTCAGTCCTTGGGGAATTTTTAGGACTTCAAAAACTCTCACATTCCGCACCAGGTCAAAGCCATCTTTCAGGTATGGAGACATATTAGACAAAACAACAAAACAAGTAGCAGATTGGCTCTTAAGACCATCTCAAGTTGTACAAAATCTGGCAATAAGATCATGCCTGCAAGCTGCTCCAGTTATGGATTTTGTCAGCTCAGCAGGCCATGGAGCAGTATGGCTGCCAGCCAGGATTCAATGAGTTCAGGTTGTTTGTCAGCTCAGGAGAAGCCTGAAAGAAAAAGTCATCAAGAGTATGTGTTGGCATCTAACCTTGTTCTGAAAATTGTTTGGCTGACAAGGTTGTGTAGGGACATCACTGAAAGCAAATTCAGACACGGCAAAATTATTTCATTTCAGGGATCTGACTAATTCATACAAAAAACCCCAAAACCAAACAAACAAACCCCCCTCCCAACCCCCCAAACCTG
>JAOXXN010000446.1:60535019-60568267 GCA_026770055.1 Myrmophylax atrothorax
CCTAAACTATTATGATAACTACTCTCATCAACCTGCAATTTTCTAGGTAGGGGGTTTCTTTGCCATCTTCCACTGCATCAAGATTTGGTAATTATAGATTTGAGTACTGTTGGTACAGTTTTATATATTTCCATAACATTCATTTAATGCAGAGTACAAATGTGATTGCAGCTGAGCCATATTCTGAAGCGTCCTAGCCTATTGCTAGTGTGTAATGCTTTAATCCATATTTTCTGAGACACATCCTTCCTAATTGCCCACTGCTGGGACTGCAATGGACCATTATATGTTACAAGCTACAAGATTCTTATCCCACAGTACCACAGGCCTCGTTTCAACTAGCCCCATGGCATGTATTGTTCTCTCTGATTCTTTAATGGAATTCTTCTGTAATCAGAAAAAAACTTTGAAGCAGAACAGCTTTTGGCAGTTCGCCTTTTAGCACTGTATGGAAGGCATAAGAGCATCAATTCAGTGTTTTATGGGAAAAACCTAGTTTCTGAATGAAATAATTGAATTTTTAGTTACTCTTCTTTTAGCACTTATAGCACTAGCATTTGAAAACAATTTATCATCTAAAGTACTGGATTGTTTCTACTCACCACACATAAGGTTGTAAACCTCAATGTTTTCAAAAGCATCCACTTCTGTTTTCTCTTTAAAGCCTGGGCCGTATCCTAAGAATATAGCCTAGATGGTAATAAAAAAAGAGGTTATTGAAAGGAATCCAAATTCAAAATCAATTCAGTTGCATTTTATGGAAACTGGAAAATATAGTCTTTTTGCAGTCATAAAAGTTAAAGATACAGAATTGTTCTGCTAAAGAAGGCAAATTTTTGCCATGGCATGCAATTTGAAGGAAATTGCAAAACAAATCCATTGAGCAGGATAGTTTAAACAATCTATGGCTCTTGATTGGGGTTTGTTTTTTTTTTTTCTTAATACCCGTTCTATTCTAAAGTCTTTGAGTCACTGAAGGGCCCATAGCTCTGTCTAAAGCAGTAAGCAGGGAACAGCAGAGTCCCACTCCAAGGTCAGGAAACACTTGCATCAGTATCACCAATGGTACAACACAGAGCTGCATGACCCTTGCTGGAGTCTGCAAACATTGTAGCAGAACACTGATACTACATACAGTCTCACAGTAGTTTCTACTACTTTATAAGCCTCCTGAGCTGCCTGTCATAACACACAGGAAACATGACTAAACAGAACAATGATCTGTTCTAAAGCAATATTATGTTTCCATAATAGAAAAGGAACTTTTAATTTATATTAGATAGATGACATTTGTGTCTTTATAAAGCAAAAAAATTGCTTCAGTCATTGTGCCACCAGCATAAGATTTTCTATGATCAAAGTTTCCACAGTAACCAGAATTTACCTTTTCTTTCCATTCAAACACTCAGCATCATTCTGATCAGTATTTTGACATTTGGTTTTAATACAGTTGTGAAGATCCGTAAGAATTTGATTCTTGGACACAGAATATGGGACATGTAGTGGCACACTTGACTTTATTTAAAAGTTCACATCACAGAAAGTACGTGAAAAACCAAAAGCTCAAGACCTCAAAATATTTTCACTGTAACCAGAAGTGAAAATTGGATGAAACTATACTAACTTATTTGTTCTGATGATATGATTAACTCTTGTAAGACAAGGAGAGACAATGAGATTTAGCTTTATTAAGGATACTGGCTTTCAGGTTTTCAGGTGAACTCCCAGAGCCTATGGAGATTTTTCAGTCATTGCCTCAACAGAAGAATGAAATAACAAAAGAATTCAGTGTCCCGTAGCTAAACACAGTATGGTTGGTTTACTGTAGTCTACCTGGCTCCAAGCAGGTAAGATAAGCCCAGAGAGGTTTTTAGTATGGGACCCCAATGAAGCAAGCCTTGTAGAAATTGATGAAGGTCAATACAAATATGTGGACTTAGAGCGTGTTAATGGTTTACATGTCTTGTTGGCACAGAAGAAAAAGCAAACTGCAAAAACTATCATATATTCTGTATTCTGCTGCTTTACCTAGCACATCATGATTTTGTACATAATAAAGTGCAAGGCTTGAATAGAAATCATCTTACCTCCATACTTTTAAATTCATTGTTATAGCCATGGTTACCCCCATCACAAGATGTGTATCTTTTATCCCTAAGGAGAAACCATCACAGAATGTAAATAAAAATGGCACAAATAGAACCAGTTAATAACAGTCATTGTGACTCACTGGACTCAGGATCACATCTTATGAACTGACTCTGGCATGATATTGCAGTACTTATTGCTCATCATAGTGTTCACTTTTCCGGAGATGTCTGTATTCTGTAACAGAAATTGCTATGGACAAAAATAAATTATCCTAGGTGGCTACGAGTGTACAGTGAAGCAATGTTTTCAAAACAAAATGAAAAAATTGCTGGTTTTGTACTGAGGCCTTCACCTAGCTAGAAGTTCCAGAAGAAGTGTGATCTGCTTAGAAAGAATTCTTCAGTTATATTCTGTGGTATCTGCATCTTACCAGATTTATAATGGGAGAACTCTGCTATCAGCCTCTGCGGGATAATATAAATAAGACTACAAGGGATTGTGCCTTACAAGGCAAGGCATTTTCATCATGGATTCTGAAGGGTGAAGGAGAGATGTGGATGTGTAGGGTTAGGTTATAGAATTAATAATATGTCAAAACAGTCTGACATAGTGACTAACACTTATTTTTATTTAACCATTGCTGAGACACCTGGAAAGATAAAGAGATAGTCACCCCACACTGATTCAATGCACAGTTACCAAGCACATGCATCCTGTTTTTAGGGTCCCAAGAACATTTGAGCACAGTTTAAAAAAGGGTGATTATAAGATTTCTCAGTGAACATTTCTTTTTATATGTCCAGGACAATTATTTGATTGCATCAAAGCAAACAATCAAGATATATATTCATTTAGATTGGGAATTTTCTACTATTTTAGTAGTCTTGAAAGTCCAAGTTGGATCATGTTTCTCTTACTGCAATACCAGAGCTCAGTAAGTATTGTATTGCTGCAAACACCACCGATTTTGTATTGAGTTTTCAAAGCCTCAGGTCTAAGGCTTGTCTGAACTTCTCCTGACTTGCTCAGAGCTACTTTTTTTAAAGTGTCACTCTTACACCCATTTTTTGTAATGACCAGGTGGTTATGTCTACTTTGTTACTTTACCAGCTTATCTTTGCATGATAATACAAGTACATCTAACAGGTGTAGAATGCACCATATCTAGTGAACTGAGATGTAATGTTAACTTGCAGACCAGTGAAGAACAAGCAAGCTGTAGTGTTAGCATACAAATAGGGAAAACCCCATTCGGATCACAGAGTGAGGAAGAAATTTTGATATATTCCTCCTGATGAAAGACTCATACTACAGATCATTGGCCACATCCACACCTGCACCAGACTGAAGCCATCAGCCTTAGGACCCAGAAGGGCAGTGGAGGGGTGACTGCAATGCCAAGCAAAGGGCTAGATCCTAGAATGTTTTGTATAACAATTTTACTTGCATTATTTCCTACTCAGCATATTCTGTGATTCTGAGATTTTTGAGAATTTTTCTGTGAGGTAGTATTCATTTCTTTACTTTCTTTTTTCCTCAATTTTGGTTTGGGGGTTTTTTGTTTGTTTTGGGGGGTTTTTTTTGTTTGTTTTTGGGGTTTTTTTTGTAAAAATTTGATCTAGAGTAGTAATGACTCTTGTATTAGACTATTAAGGTTTGAATCACACTAGTAACACACTCTTGGCTTTATGTGTAAGGCATGGATCCTTTTTACTCATAGTAAGATTTTAAATGTAACAAATATGGTAATGTAGCAAGACTAAAGGAAGTGAGGCATCGGTGAAGGAAACTAAAAGGATGAAAATGGGATGAAAAAAATAGGGAAACAGTCACACAAATTATGTTACCTCACAGCCAGCCACTGTCGATCCACCAAAAGATGGACTTTATCAATACGAACATTATTAGCATAGTGGAATCGTTTTGGCAAGTCAGGCGTCAGATAGGGCTTGAAGTGCTGAGGAGATCTTTTGCACTGTGCAAAAGCAAAGAGTCCAGTCATGAGTTTCACTCAGTTTCAAAAAAATGCCCATCATTCAAAATTATTACAAACATCTTAGTGAAATGAATGTAAGCACAGAGCCCATTATTCACAGATAGCTTCTCGGATAACCTACAGATGTCATTTCTGCCCAGGAAGCAATGGGGGGAAAAGCGACACTTTTTCAGGACTGTTCAAAAATACACTATATATAATATGCATATGAAGTCCACAAATACAATACTGTGGTGAAAGTATATCTCAATCTGAAAGACATTCAGTGTAATGTTCAGTCTATTTCTCTGTACTAATATCATTGGCACCTAGTTGGTAAGATTACAGGTTACAAGAGAAAGTTCCCTGGCAGTTAATTTCTGACATGATCTGTTACCATTCAGTAAATAACAAAGCAATCCAAGTATGCATAACACAGCACAGACTCAGGTTTCAGTTCCAAGCCTGAACATGTACTGTGATGCTATGTAAATGTCCATTTCTCAGCTGTTAGGTAAAGGTCTTAGCTTTTACATCCACATTTAATGTGTTAATATTGTTTAAATCTGCAGTGTTAGCAGGCATGCCATGAATGAGCTCGGAATTGAGAGCCTAATGATAACCATATGACATACTGCAAAGACCTAACTATATATGGCCATTAGAAGCCATTCCAGCTGGCTGCAAGCATCATGGCCAAGTTTCAGAAGTGTTGCTCCTGATAAGGAATCCAGCACTTGGGACTACACAGAACATCTAAAATGCCGATAGGTAAACCACAGAATTGGTTTTGGTTTACCACATAGGATGCTTGGAGTCTGATCTGATATCTTTACCTCTAAGTACTAGAGTTGTATGCTCTACACAGAATGACATTAACATGTGAAATGAGTGTGGCTTAATAGTCATAAAAGAAGCATAGAGGAATCCAGGAACATGAAAAATAAGGTTTCAATGTGTTTGCTAGCCCAGGATAAGAGGTCTAATTAAAGGGAAAAATAGAAGAAATCAACATAGGACTTTCATGTCGATTGATCAGCAATTAATATACAACACACAACTCCCTTCTCTGCCCCAAACTCTAAGAACTTAAGAGGGACAAAATACAGTAAACATTTAAGAACAGAAAAAAAAGAGGACACGTCCTGATACCAGATATTTCCATAAGACACGAGATGTCACATCTCTGTAACTATTAGCAGTAGCAGTTTCAACTGAATTTGAGAACATGCAAATTGTGATAGATATTACCCTCACACTGATGCTCTTTGGTATGACAGAGCCCACATCATACAGTGAGGTAGGGGATGTAGCACTGAAAGAGCTCCTTCTGCTATTCCCAACCATTGATAAACTACTCCTACGTCTGCTTTGAATGCTGGCAAATAAAGAATATGTTCTTAGGCATTCAGAATCAAGACAAAATTAAACAGAGAGGTTCACTGCCCTTTGGACTTCGGACGCAGGCTAAAGCAAAGTGTAATACTGCACAACTGAGTTGCTCAACAGGTTAGAGGTAGACCTCTAGTGGTGATATACTAGAAACACACCCAACTGGGAGCCCAGAATTTTTCCAAACTGAGAGCATTTATTCTAAAAGTACCATAATTTCTGTCTAATGCTTAGCTTAGGACAAGTCACAGAGCAGAATGAAGAAAAAAAGGGGAATTTATGCCAACATGCAGAGAGTAGGCAGTTTAAGTGTTTAATTCACTGCAAATTGTAAATACAAATAAATGCTAAAAAGACAACTGTCCTACAAGGGTTTTAGTTTGTCCACTGCTTTCATCCCACATATATTAATGTATATCTTGAACACTAAAAAAAAAAATCAAAAAAAAGGCAGTGAATTATCTATCTGAAACAGTATAAGGGAAAAAATGCACAGTCATATCTTGACCTTTTTCAGTAAAAGAAATGGGCTTGGGCTTCCTTTGTTTGACACTCTGTTCTGCATCCCTTTGTTTGCATCCTTCAGAGCTAAGCTGTCAAAGCATACCCACAAAGAGAAATGGTTTACATGGGAGACACTTGCAAGCTTGGACCTGCCCTGAAGTGCTACATCCCCAGATGGCAGAGACCCATGAAGAAACATCAGTGTGGGGCCCAGTGGTGGTGCAGCATACATAAAAGCACTGCAAGTATTTAAGTCATATGTCATAAAAGATCTTAGAAGAGCCACACTGACTCATGCCACAGGTCCATCTTGCCCAGTACTCTGCTTCAAATCAGATCTCCAAAATTTCCAGAATCAGATACTTAGAGAAAGTATGTAAAAACAAGTCAAGTATCAAATTAAGTTTCTGTCTTGTACCTGCTCAGTTTCCTCTAGGTTTCCAGGACTTTTTAAGTCCGAGATTCCTTGTGGATAATGTTGAAAAGCCCTTACAGGGCGGTCTTGTATTAATGTGTCTAAAATCCCCCTTTCCTATTTATATTTCCAACCTCTACAACGCTCTGGCAATGTGCTATACAATGTCATTATCTGTTGTGTGGAAAAGTTACTTTAACTTAGCCTAGGTTTAGCACTTGTGGTCCAGTGCTAACAGATGCCGCTTATCTGAAGCATCTCAATGCTGTATTCAGTTCTGTAATGAAGATATACCCTACTTTCTCCATGTGAAGTCAGCCACTTGTCTTTCAAAGTGAAATACAGAAAACTCTTTGGCTCTGAAGAGAGATCCCCTGTGGCAAACCTTTGTACATCATCTTTAAACAATTTCCAGAACTGCCTCCCACAGTACACTGGAGTCAGTACTATTTAAACTGGCACTGTAGCCTCATTTTTTAACAAACTGTGCTTTCTGATCAGATTCTTATTAAGAGTAGTTATGAGGAAAAGTTATGAAAACATTTACTCACTGTGAGGTTTTTAACAATTCCTTCCGAGTCAACTGTGAAAAAGAAAAGAAGAATTAACATACATTCAAACAGCTGAAGGTTCAAGCCTCATTAGAAAAATTTCAACATGTTTTCTGTCTGTAAAATTGGTTTTCTTTACTAGCTTGTAAAGACAAAACAGGCAGGAATGTTATGTTTCCACGGGTATCTGTCAGTAAGGTAAGAATTTCCAAAGGTAACTGCCTGTAATTGTGCCTGTGGAAGTACCTGTGGGTACATCCAAATAGACTGTAGCCGTGGTGATGACTGTCTACAGCTAAAGCTGATGGATCATCAGATCCAAGGTTTTTTTCTCTCACTTAACCTCTGTTTGAAATATTATAACCTCTTATGCATTGTACTGGATCTGGAGCACTTGTCTCATATTCCACTTACAGCAACAAACACAGAAAAAAAATCAGTCTGTCTTAATACTTTTACCTTCCACATTTACTAAGAGAAGCTTTGACCATTTGACATTAGCTTTCAAAAAACAAATCTGAACACTTCACAGAAAGAAAATTCCTACAGAAAAGTAAAACTGCTAGATGAAATGAGTCAACACTTATATTGAGATTGAGACACCTACAAAACATCACTATTCTCTCCTCTGCTCCTGTCTGACTTAGAGTGTTTTCCACTTAAACCAAAGAAAGGATGCTTTATGTTGTATAAATATTGAGCCTACAAGTATAAATACAATTAGAAAGGATAAATAAAAAGTATAAAGGGGTCCCAGGTCTTATCTGAGATCTGCAATAAATACGCCTTTATGAATATTTTACAGATTCTATAGTCAATACACAGAGCACTTCCAAGATTTTACCTTCATTCCTTTTCCTAATACAGAAGGAGTTGGAATTTTTTTTTTTTTCACGTCTGGTAGCATGGGATTTATTTCAAGACAGAGTCAGCTCAGATGGCTTCAATTTTCTGTTCTTTTATGATACTAGCCAAAGGCCTCAACCAAGGCTTAGATTCCACTGTGCTAAGGTTTAGATTCTGTCACTTTGTACACACAGTTAGCAATACTCACTTCTTCAAAGAGACTGACTCTGCCAATGTTGCACAAGAAATCTGTGAAGAGCAATGCACTTACAAAAGACCTGAATTCCAATTCAAAACAACAGAACTGCCTTTACTTCATATTTCCATGCTAAAAAATACAAATCAGAGTCTGAAACAAGCTTTTCTTATCTTCAATCTCACCTAAAGGGGTCATTCATACAAAAAATACCCAAACAACTTCCATGGATGTTTGAGCCAGAGAAGGTGAAACAGCTGTCCACTCTGCTGTTTACTATTGATTATCCATTTTCCTTATTTACATATTTAGTTCCTGATATATTGATTGTGCAATCACAGCACTGATCCACACTTACAGGTAAAGTAGTCCTCTGGAACATTTTGTGCTCGAATGCGAGCTGCAGGCCCAGCATACATGTAGAAATCCACCTGTTTGAAGTAATTAGTCATGTATTCTAACTGTTTGCAGTAGGTCTTCTCCATCCCTAAAGGACAATATAGAAACAGTTATTTTTGATATGCAATATATGACAAGGAAGATAAATTAATTATGAAATGGATTAAAACTAGTAAGCACACATATTACACAAAGGAAGAAAATAGTGACTTAGTAAACTTCAGATTGAAAAAAAGAAGTATATACATTACCATGATCAGCCAAAACAATGAGGTTTACACAATTGTGCAGGTTTCTTTGTTTAAGTCCATCCATGAGCATCCCCAGTGCTTGATCTGCTACCTGTAAGGCTTTGATTACCTGTGAGATAAACCAGTTACATTAGAATTTTATTTTCTGATTTCAAGTTCTCACTTAAATGCAATCATCAGAGTCTAAAAAAGTGAGTTTTTCTGTCAGTTTTCCAGTTCTTAATATTGCTTTCTCTTTTCTTTTTCCATCAGCACTAGAGTATAAATATGCAGAATTCCACTACTTTACCACAGAATAATCAATTTAAATAAAAAGACTCACAATTATTTTTTTCTTCTACCTCAGAAAAACTAAGCTTTAAAATGTTTGTTGTAAGGAAGAAAGGAACACAATCCGATCCAATTCATTCCTTGCTCCTGAATTTATATAAAAATATTTGTAACATTAAATATGACTTTTGCTCTAGTATGAGCATGTCATTGTACCAACAATAAGCAGCATTCAATAGATATTAACATGTGTATTATCTGTAAGACCAGTATAACACCCAAGGCAGCATTGAGCCTTCCTCTCAGGCATACAGTCCCTTTGAACTTCCTACAGAAAACCACCGTTTCTCCAATGAAGCAATAGGAAAGAAATGCAGCACAACTCATGCTGCAGCCATTCATAAAGGATGTCTCTTCCAAGTTGGTGCAGCCAACTTACATTTCTTCTGTAAGTCCTACAGCAAGAATGATACTCAGCTGAGTCTGAGAGCTCCATGTCTGAGCACTTGCACCCCTCTTGTTTCCCTGACTGCTGCACTCCTGAACGTTTTGTGTGCAAGGACAATGGCATATATACAATTACACATACAGTAAGTCCTTCATGCACAAAAAAAAAAAAATGAGGTTCCTTCCATTTAGGGAGCCTAAAACTATCTACAAAGATCAGTTTTTCTGACCTTGTCCACTGCATCAAGGCCTTCTGCTGAAGATAATTTTCAAATTTATTAAACAAGGTCATTCCAGGAAGGACCAGATGCAGTAAGACCTAACATCCTTAAAGGCTGAACTTTTTTGCCTTCATGCAAGTAAAAATGCAGTATTTTTGGGTTACAAATTAACAAACATTGAAGTATAGTGTTAGGAATAAATAAAAGCCAATTCTGAGAATTTTTCAGGCCATATGCTTCCAAGTATCACTTAGCAATTTAATTAAAGTTCAGTCTAAACTTTACGTTAATATTATTTCTAATAGTATGATCTGAAAGTATTTTCTGTCAGTCTGTTTGGATACAGCTCTTTTGATTCCCACACGGTGTTGGAATCATAACAGTGGGCTCAATCACAAGCTTAAGTTCTCAGTAAAGTAAATACCATAAAACATAAAACAGTCATAGCAATTTTTTATCTACTATCCAGGTATATAAATTGTTTAAGTTCATAGTACAACAACATTTCTAGTGTGATTTAGTCTAAGGAAAGTATAAACTACTTACACCACCACTAACTGGTCCAAATGAATGTCCAGAAGAATCTGGTTCTTCAATATATAAAGTGTAGAAATCAGGCCTTAAGTTAGAAATAAAAAAGAATGGCTTATTAAGAGGATTTGAAGGCAACATTTGAAATTAACACTTTCACTTGAAGTATAAATATTAAATGAAACTTCAGAAAGGATTATAAATAACTTTTTTAAACCTTAAAAAAAATCCATAGAGAAAACATAATCCTTCACCTTCATCTGAGTTTTGTAATTAATCAACACAGGCTATTACCATTTCCAAAACAGTATTTAGTGTCTTTAATGGTACCCAGAAATCACTCTGAAAAAAATCAAGATCTCAGACACCAGAACAAACTGTTCCTTTTTGAGATTTAAATGGAACTACCATCTAAAGGATTTCTTCCTCATTGAGTGCATGTTAGGATTTTGTTAACAAGTTATCATATAAAGTATTTTTCTTGTTTATATGTCACAAAATTAACAGCACAATCAGTGCAGATATCAAATTTTCATCTTGAATTATTTCCTGCAATTACTTTCAAATATTTAACTTTTCTTGTGCAGTATCTTTCATATAAAATCTTTTATCCATATACTTAGACTAGAAACTGAATGTTCCATGTTTCCTCTAGGCCATGCCTCAAAAAAAAGACACAACAATGAAATCAAACTTTTACAACAGAACATCCCCTTCAGACATATGTTCGTTTTTTCATCTTTTGTATGTACAGCCTGATTCTGAAAATTATTATCTATAGAACAGGTTTAAGTTCTGCAAATTATCATTTTAGATGGTGAGGAAGATTCTACATTTCACAAAAACCTGCAGATATTTCAATTGTTAAGCATTAATAATAAGTATTACCTCTGCGATTTGGTATTATCAAGCCATTTCAATATTCCTGAAATTCTCTGCTCATATATAACTGAACTGGAAAAAAAAAAGGTTTATGTTAACAAGACTTTCTGATAAGTGCTCCTAATTCCAATATACAGAGAAAGCATCCATACTCCAGTCACAGATTTGGAATTCAAGAATGATGCATTTTAACAAGGTACTAGTTTTATTATTCTTGGTTTTGCTTGACTGTAACTCACTTATAATGGTAAATTAGACAAATCCTGATTTTGCAAACACAAACATGATGCTGATGGGACCTCAAGTTTAGGAAATAATCCTAAAGTACAAGTCAGAATAATTTTTATTCTTTCCAGCATGTGTAAACCTTGGACTTCCATATTTTAAAAGTATATATGTGCCCATCAAAATCTTTGTGAGGTCATGCCTTCTCTCCTGTGAAAGGAGTCACCCATTAACAGTTCTGCTTTCCTTCAAAGTCATGCACAACCTTTATGTTACTTACTTACAGTACTCAGTGTTTTCCGAGTTCCAATCCTACACATCACTGCTAAGCCTGTTATTTATAGAGGCTTACATTTGTATGTTTGCTTTAGATTATCTTTGTAAATATGAAGAATCATAGGATGTTTACTGAAATAGTCATGAAAATTTAGAAATAATTTACTAATATCAATGTCTTCCATAACAAAAACAACCAAAAAAACCCCAAACAAGCACCACCACTACCGCTGACAACAACAAATAAAAAACAACAAAAAAACCTCAGAAAACTATGAACATAAGTGTTACTTCAATGTGGAACCTGTGAAATAGCTAGAAAAGACATAGAGAAGTCTGATTCAGCAGCAGTGTGCATATTAAACATGCAAGCAAGACCAGAGGGAGTTGATCTAGAGTTCATCTTCCTTCAGTAGCTTCCCTATCCAGCACCCTCTCTTCAATTAATTTCTGTCTCTGATAGCCTCTTGCCATGACTTCCAAGTTTGTGCTCATTTTTTAGGGTATAGGTTATCTGAAAGCTTATTCTCTAATGCAAATAGTGTTGAAGAGCTTTATAATGTGTGTAGATTTCACACATGGAAATAAGGCAGTTATTGGTGCAGCTTAGCAGTGGCTACTTATCAGTTCCAGAATGCTTTCCTAGTGTTATACAGTTGGCTGAAACTTCCAGAACTGTCTAGAAGAGCAGAATATACAGTACCCTTTGACTTTTTCATTGTGAATCCCCTTAATGGTTTTGAAAATTTCAACTATTTTTGGTAGTTCCATGGCCAAACCAGGATAACGTGACATAGCACTTACCTGTCAGACTTGTTTAAAAGTCATGTGCTTCATTTCCTTCAAGTGTCAAATAGCAATTTGGATTTTTGGAGTAATTTGCAGGAATTCAGTACAAGCCCCATAAAATCATACCTGTTGAATACAGTGTACAAGGTGGGGTATGTTCCATTAATTGGAACATCAGAGCCTGGCCAAAAGTAGGTGCCTGCTTTCAAATTTTGGTACATCGCTGTCAACCAGATCTATGGGTAAACATACAAACAAATTATTTTGTGTCATTTTTACATCACTGGAGGACCTCAGATCAGTAGAGTAGAAATAAGCAATTGGATCAGAAATAAGTGCTACAAGCATGCATTTTTGTTTGTTCTTTCACACATCACACAGTTGCCTAATGACCTTATCTGATTTGAAGTTTTTTTTTTACAAAAGCTTTCTCAAGAAAAATTAGTAGAATGGAAGCCATGATGTTGTCATTTCTTGGATATTGTCAGCATAGAAAAAAATCATATAGGTACTTCCATAATTGGCAATGGGCACTGATTTTTCTTCCTGTGACAAATGCCAGTGGCATGGATCATGAAGATGGAAGAATGGCTCAGAACTGCTTCAGGAATATTCAGACTTGACATTTCTTTACAGGTATGGTGGTCAAACACTGGAACAGGCTTCCTAGAGAGGTGGTTGCTGCTCTATGCCTTGTCAGTGTTTAAAAGGCAATGTCCTTAACAACATGCTTCAACTTTTGCTCAGCCCTGAACTGGTCAGGCAGCTGATCAGAAGATCATTTTAAGTCCCTTCAAAGTGAAATATTCTATTCTATTCTATTCTATTCTATTCTATTCTATTCTATTCTATTCTATTCTATTCATTTTGCTTTGTTTCATTTCATTTTGTTTCTGTTTCTATTTGTACTTCTATTTCTACTTCTCTTTTTATTCTAGATACGGATTCTAGTTATATTATTTTATTATAAGAGGGCATATTTCTATTAATTCTAAAAAGTGCAGCTCTGGTTCTGTTACAAACCTGATGGAATCCTTGAAGAAGCAATAGCAGCAAAACATAGTTATTTGCGTACACTACAAGCCTGACTACACAGACATACACACACACACATACAAATACCAGTGTATATTAAGTAGATATTCTATATCCTGTGCATGGTTGTTTTTTTTAAATACCATTATTAGAGCCTGATATTTCTACTAAATTAATAATACTAATCATAACCATAGGTACAATTAGGCGGTGTTATGAAATGTGCTGTATGTTATATGCAATTGTTTGTTTTTCTCAAAATTAAGCTATTTGCTGTTCCCTTCCTTGCTTTGATATGCCTGGATATTTGTATTTGTAAATGGATATTATTTGGAAGTAGATTTTCAGATTTCATTTTGTAGTTAGTTGTCAAAAGACAAATTAAAAAATTCCCCAAAATGAAACAATACCAAAAATATGCTGAGGCTCTCTATGGCAAGAAATCCATTCCAATACTAGCCAAAATATTTAAGTCTTTTTTTTTTCTAATATTACATTAGTCTCAGAATTAACATTTTAAGAGTTCTTTTTACTTTCATAAGAAGCAAACTATTTTGTAGGCAGCCTATAATCCAAAGCCAAGAGGTTATTCAGTGCATACTGCAAATATATGACACAGTTTTGTAATTTATTCCCTTTTTGTTTTGTTTTATTACATGACACAATTCCTGGACTTCAGGAAATACCATATAAGAAACCTACTGGTTGCCCTTTCCACCATGAAGGATTGAATTTTTCCATCCCTGAAAGCGAGAAATGCCCATTCAAGCCTACATCATACATGTTGTTATCAATGATACCATGAGATTCTGGATACAATCCCTGCAAAATGAAAATAAACAAAATTAAATGCTTAGTCTTGAAATCAAATGAAGCACTGCAATTTTTTAAGAACTGTATTATCACAGAAACAGAACACAGTTTCCTAATTCACACAGATCATCAACTTCTTGCCAATGCATTCAGGGCACCTGTCAAGTTCATTTCCGTTTCCATATTTTCTTCTCAGCCCCATTAAAACCTGATGTGCTATAAATTAAGTACCCTATGGATGTCCCATGGCTGTGTATCAGCTGCCAAACCCATCCTTACACACAACCATTATCCAAAGGCTGTGTCCTCACCCATACTAACCCATATCCACTTAGACTGACAAACATCAAGACTAATGGGCTCACAGGCCAGGGTCGGATGGCATACATATACAGCCACATAGACTGTGTCTGTATGCACTGTCTCAGCATCTGTATCTCTCTTTTATACCTATGGCTTGAGTTCTCATGTCCCACAAAAAGACTTGCACCACAAAATCCTTTCTCTGTCATCTAGATAATGAAAAGGAAAACCCAGCAAATTCTCACTTACTGTGACAATAGTATAGTGGTTTGGAAAGGTTTTTGTGGGGTAAACAGCTCTCATGTATTTTGAATGTGTGCCACATGTTTCTGCAACAAATCATGGTAGTAATATAAATTCTCTTATTATTTTTTAATTGAAAAGTAACAATCTTAAAAACAAACAAACAAAAATTCTCACAGTCAGTTGCCGTAGTATTAGATGGAAAAATGTGACTCCAAATTAAGATGCATACATTCCTGGTATCTCCTTGTGAGTTAAGCCTACTGTTCCATTGCAGTCAGTGGATCTGGATGCTCAATTTAGTTGCCTAAATCCCAGGGGTCTAAGGTTATTTGAGAAGTCTTTTATGATCGTATCTGGCCTTAGATGCTGATCCTACATCCTGTTTGCCAACACAAATGAGTTTCTCAGATACTTCTGGGTTCCAAAATGGCCTAGACATACATGTTTATGCAATGAGACTGAAGCCTGAGGTCAGACCAAGCAAGAGCTGATTGGTGACCAGCAGAGAAGGACTCAGTTGCTTAAGCACTGGAGATGAGTACCTTTCGAGATACCCTCTCACGTCCAAGACATCTGCATGAGAGTTGGCAGTTTTGATGCAAATCACTGGGATACATGTGTTCTCCTGACACAGCTGATGAAGTTCATGGCACTCTGAAGAATACTAAACACATAGGCTAAGGCAACAATTTGTCCTGTGGCACCCTCTGTCTGTTGGTTGAGCTGACTTTTTCTCTAGGCTCTTGCACTGCACTGTACAAATCATACTAACCATAAAGGCACTGACTTCAATGAGCATGTAGGCATCTCACATGCGGACACCTCCAAGAATATGTCTAAATGTAGGTGTCCTGACCTGTAGTGAATCCCACCCCAGGTGTTCTACCTGTATCTCCAAACATTGCATTATTTTTCATTAATCCAAGGTACTTAGTGCACCTGAACACCTGCAATGTCCAAATTCAGTGTAGTAGCCAACTTATTTACTGACAAAAGGAAAGTGTGAAGACTGGAATACATCTTAATGCACTTTTTAATCTAACTAATGTAGACAAAGTTCTCTATTAAGTTATAGCCAGATGATTATTTCATTCATATTCAAATGATTTATTCTTTGATGTACAGCATTTTAGTCGAAGAACTGAAGATTATTTCAACTAAACAACCCAAACAATGAGAATCTGAAATCTTTTAAAAAAACTATTCCAGTAGGTACAGAAAAAAGGCTTAAAGACTGTTTGAAGAAAGGCTGAATAACTGATAAATACATGAGAAAATCAACATACTTTCTTATGTATCTTTTGAACAGTAAAGGTGATATATTCATAACATACATATTCTGTAACAATTAGCTTGATTAGTTCTACTGAAAGTTCTAGGTTCATGGAGTTAATAGAGCGGAAATACTTTAAGCTACAAATCAATGTTATGTTTTTTCTTTGCAAGGGAAGGAAAATTTCCCAATAATCCAAAGTATTTTCTCTTAGGATTATACTTTAATATTGATCTCCTCATCAGCTATTAAACTGTTTTTCAATGCAGTACAGAGAATGCAGGAAATCCTTCTCTGAAACTTTTTCTCAGTCTTAAACTGTTTATTTAATAAAAAGCTGCTGATCAGTACTAGAGGCCTTGTTAGTAATGTCATGTATGCTCTGCAGTCAAATACAAGAATTAATGCAGAAGATGTAATAATGAAAACATAGAACTGATCAAGGAGACCTGATTTGTGATTTTTTTTATTGTTTGGCAACACATATGCATGATAGTAGCCAAAGAGACTGGAGAGGTTGCATGCAGACTTTTAAAGAATATAGTCAAAGCACTATTGATAACTTACTGAGTTTTTCAATATTTGGCAGCAAAGAACTCCAAGTTTGCAAGTATTCTGCTCTAAACCCATCCATTGAAAAAAGGATAAGTGGTGGCAGATCAAATCTACAAGGAAATACGAGAAGTTTGGAGAGTTGGTGACTTTTTAAGATCTTTAACAATATAAATTCTGCTTTTAAAAGCAGGATCCAGAATATCCATGTACTTCACAAAATTAATATCACAGTGTGAGACAAACAAGTAGTTCAATATTGAGAGCAAATACACAATCCACCTGGTAAGAAACACTGCAGGAATAAAAGACAAGCTTATCAGTAAATATAGAAAGTCTAGAAAAAGAAACGGGGTTTTGTTAATATTTTAATTAAAAATATTTAACTACAAATACAAATAAATACAAATGCTGTAGACTAGCATCCAAATACAAACCCAGGCTAAAGAACAGCCTAAGTACATCTGTACATAGTAATGGGTTACATTCTGTCTCTTGACTCTTAAAACTCTTTCAGGGCAGTTGCACAAGAACTGCAAAAGCAGAGCAGTCTCCCGGTAAGCAGTTAGGGTCAATTAGGCTCCGTGCTGAGAAATGTCATCCATCTGCAATATCAGGTTTGTCTAAGCACTTTCCTTACCCCATTTCCCTTGTGAAGACATCACTAAGCAGCCTGTACTCTTTCTGGATTGTATCTTTCAAATTTCCCAGCTCTCATGGAGCTGAACACTTTTTTGCCTCAAGGCCCCTGACAAACTGAACTTAAAGGTATAAAAGGAAAGCAACAGCTGCCAATGTGCTTAGAGTAAAACTTTATGTAAAGAAACAAAGATAACAGACTCAGATCTGAATTCACACTCTAAGTGTGGTAACATAGATACAAGCTGCAGCTGATCTCTAGAACAATATTTAAATTCTTGTTATGAAATTTCTAACTAGGAGGTGAAAGCTATGAAAATTATCTTCAATGTTATTAAGCATGCTTTCTCTTAACCAATGTAAGATGACTACTGAAGAAAAATGGTTAAAAAAGTGGAAAAAAGTGGTTATGAAGTGCTGGTGCTATAGCACCTTTTCTTTTTTTATTATACCGAGTGGCAAAATCAGTAAGATCAAGTCATCTAGTTCCACAAACTCGGTCTTTATGTTAACCATCATTATACACTCCACAGTCTCCTCAGAAACATATAAAGAAACACAAAAATTGTAAACATAAAATTAAGTTAAAAAGGTAGTTTGAAGTAGACTTCACTACACATAATATAAAAAAACCATTAAAAAATCCTCTTTGTAATTTATAGGAATGGGTCACTAAATAAATCTGGAAAATATTAGTGGAGAAGTTGATTGATAATATGCAGTTACTGGTAACTGACTTCAAAGCAGTTTTTGAAGTAATACTTTGAGTCATAACTGTTGAAAAAAGTTACATATTGACATCAGGCACTAATCACTATCCCAGTTTGGTTCTCTTTCACAGTGGTCTTTCCAAAACACAGAAGTACACTGGCATCAATAGTTTGTATAAAAACAGTTTGCATAAAACAGCTTCCTGATTTGAATCTGAAATGAAAAGGACTTTCGCATAGCAATGCTGTTTACAGCACTTAAAGAAACCCCCCTCACCTAGTTTCCAAGCTTTAGCCTATGAAATTGTGTTAACTCAGCAGGTTATTTGTAAACCTAAAAAGTATGGTTTTATACCTATAGTGGGAAGTGCATGCAGGAACCCATGAAGAAGACACAATGCTAATAGTCTTGCTGCTATAATAAAACTAAATAGGCAGTAAAATACCATAACTGATAACATCACAAATACCACTACTGAAGCAGTAATTCAGTCATTTTTCTTAAAGGACAACTTTTAATTTATGTTTCTGCCTATCCTCTCCCCATGAATCTGCAATACAGTACAAATAGCAAAATTGTTTTAGCATTTGTAGATATAGAGCTACTTTCATAGTTTCCTTTTTCACACATCTTTTTTCCCACAAATAATTGAAGAAAAAAAAATCCCAAACAAGCCTGTTGCTTTAAAGAATTGCAATCACAGATTCTAACAGATTGTATAAGGTGGTTTATCTGAATTGTCACAGATACAATACGGTAACATAAAATGGACTATGAACAATTTATGATAAATGAACCCTGAGATAAGTCTAACAGTTTTTCCAGGTCTTTGCAAATTGACTTTCAATCCGGATTTGAACTCCTGCACTCTGCTCTAAACTGTAAATGATCGATGAATGTACAACAAAATGACAAAGGTTTCAGAAAGAAAAAACACTGCTAATCACAAACCACTTCTGTAGAATATTCCCCAGGGCGGGGACCTTCCTCTCAGTAAATACTAAAACCTGCTTGAGAATACTGCAGTATTTCTGACCATCACAAAGATTTTATTTGCTAAGTAGACAAAATTATTTTACCTACCCAGCTGGACACTGAGGTGTTTCAAGTGACGCACATGGTTCTTCTACCCAAGATACTTCACCTAAAACAAAAAAGAAAACATTGAGATGGCACTGGAAAAATGTACCAAAAAAAAAGAAATTTTCTGGATTATCCTTTTAGAGCTCTTCCTGGAACTTTTCCTGATTTGATACAGAAATGTTGGGCTAAAGATACCTTTGGAAATCATGTAGTGCAACCTATTAGGCCCTCAAACCCTGGAAGGGCTAATGCTTATAACTGTAATTTAAAAACAAAACACATATACTACAGAGAGAAGCAAAAAAACAAAATGGGGAAGAAATCTCTATAAAAGTTTAGCTTAGTGTTTTTCTGGTTTTAAGGGAAAAGTATTCAAACTCTATCCTATCCACTCTGAATTACTGCATTTTTTCTTTTGCAGATACCACTTACACAATTAGAGAGGATTGCAAGGGCTCCCCTTAGCATTCTTTTTAATTCTGTACGTTGTGGTTTAATCCTAGCTGGAAACTAAGCACCAAGGTGGCCAAAACCAGTACACTGTAAAGAGCCCAAACTCCTCCAATCTTTCCTTGTTGACCATAGCTTTCAAATTTCAAGTAATTCCTTCTGTTTCCTTCAAATATTTCCCATATGCATCACAGCTATACTCATTTCTGAACTTTGTCCATCTCTTTGGAAGAAATAAGGGAGGTCAATAAGAGAAGAAAAAAGGATAACATCTTAAAAGGAACAATTATAAAGAAAAGAGAAAGCAGTGGCTGTTGAAGTTCTCAGTTCACCACAGAAAACTTATCTCCCAGTAAGCAGCCAATGGCAGGGATGTACAGTCAGCTCAATCAGTTTAGCACCTAGTCACATGCCTGACTGCTTTTAAATTAATTTGCATTTAGATAACAAATATAATTTTGCAGGATTTGCCTTAAATCTTTTCCACTGCACAACATAAAGGAATTCTGGCAACAGGCACCATGTCACTAGTATACTCCTCAGGTATCACTCCTGTAATCGAATTATACCAGTGCTATTCTTTATGTGTTTAGCTGGAGCCTGTATGAAACAATTAGCCATGAACAAATACATTCAGAAATGAGTAAGATATAAGAAGCGTAATCTGAAAATAGATTTCTAATAAAAGGTATGGGAAATTTTAAATTAGGAATGATTACTACAGTATGTACTTTGGATTGCATGAAGTTTGAAGCAGAAAAATGTCTCCATCTATTCTTGCGAAAAAAAAATTTAAAACAAAAGAAAAAGAAATAACCCCAAAGCCCCAAATTTGGTATACTTCTGCAGTATTCAAATCATTTTGTCTTTCTTATGAATTACATACATTCACATTGTTCTCCAGAAACTCATTTTTCATAGCCAAAAATACCAAAAGCTTTACTTCGAAACATCTTCAAACTATCACAGACTATAGTCTTGAGAAAAAAAATGCATCTACCTTTATATTTTCCATGTTTGCCCATCTATCTATTTCATGGGAAAGTCTATATATAACACTTTTTGACTTTTGATTTACCTTTGCAAATGCTGTTGTAATTTACACAGCAGTCTTTTTTCTGCAAGCAGTCATCAGCACAAGAACAGTAGCTTCCAGTTATCCTTGTCTCACCACAACGGAAATTAGTGCACCTCCAAGATCGAGCTGAAAATTGGAAGAAAAATATTATGATTCAGTTCACAGAACTTTACTTAAACTCCCTTGTGTGGAAATCCCCCAAGCAGATAAAGGAAAAAAAATATATAATTTACATATACTGCTTGAGTTGCTTTAGAAGTTTTCTCTGAAAGGAAAACTTGAGATTTCATGTAACACATAAAGCCTATTTCTTTGGCCATTGAATGTTAACACAGAGTTATAGAATAATTTATTTTACAAAGGTATCCCCAGAGTCATCCTCCTCAATGCCTTCCATCTTTCCAGGAAGATACAGGGGGAAAAACCCAACCAAAGAAAAAAAGAACACCTCATATTTCTCCTACAGAGGAGAAAGAGAGGGAAACTTATCTTTCTACTGCTCTTGCACATGACTCCCAGCAGAGAGTGGGGAAAAAAAGAGAAATAAGGGCTGAAACAGGCAGAAAAAGCCATAAGGATGAAGAAATTTCTGAGCAGCTGCTGAGAAAGCAGAACCAGTAGCTGGAGAGGAGCCTGGTCTCAATGCAGAGCCAGGATGGTTCCCCAGAAGGTAAGAGGACTCCTCCAGTCCCAGGCCCCCTCCAAGGTCTGCATGAGGCTGGAGAGCACAACTGACTGGGAAACACTCAATCTTTTCCAAAAGTACAGTGAAATTGTTTCAAGAATCCTGTTTAAAGATAACCCATGATTTCTGCTCATGCTCATGACAGCTTTATATGTGCCAGGAAATATGCACTGCAAATACTTTAGTTTTCCATGGGGAAAAAAAGTACAGGGAGCAGTTTTGAGAAAGACACAAGATTTTGTGTCCTGCCAGGTCACTAAGATATGGCCCTCTAGCCATCTGACTGCAGAGGCAGCTTGACACTGCCACATCCACCTGAACATGAGGAAGAACTTCACTATGAGCGTGATAGAGCACTGGTACAGGTTGCCCAAAGAGATAGTGGAATCTCCTTCCCTAGAGTCATTGAAAAGCCATCTGGACACAATTCTTAGCAGTGTGCTCTAGAGGACCCTCCTTGAGCAGGGAAGTTGGACTAGATGACCTCCAGTGGTCATTCTGTTGTTCCTGCCCAGAGGGAATGTGACATAACTTCTGTATATCTGCTTAAATACAAGAATTACACTTTTCCTATTACAGTGAGCACTCCCTGTAGGGAAACGTACTTGGTTCCACACAGGTGTCCTCGTAGTCCCAGCAGCAGTCCCGACGCTCCTTGCAGCCACTGTCACACTGGCAGCCAGGCACATCTTTCCTGTGTGGCTCATTGCACTTGTGTCTGCAGCTGACTGTAAAGAGAAGGCAGTGAATCTGAGTGCTCAGATAACCCTGTCCCAGGTAGGTGGATTAAACAGGTCATGGACATGGGCTACAGGGAGAAACGTGCTGAATACTTTCCCAAATCAATTTCCTAAGTAATTTTTTTCAATTCAGTCACTAGCACATGAGCCATCGAGGCAAAATGGAAACTGTAGGAATTCCTCTGGGTGCTGAAGGTCCTGATGACTGTTGAGTCCTTGTTCGCCCACAGCCTGTGGCAGGGCTGTTTCTACAACAGATCTCTCCAGGACCAGTGGCACAGGAGGCAATGCCTGTGTGTTCCATACTCCCAGCAAGAGGAGAGAGAGACTGGCATCTCCCCTGCTTATTTCTGGGTCTGAGATGAAAGAGGAGTGAGTCCCACTCTAGAGGTTCCCTGGTGTACCTGCCAGGGAGCTGCATGAGATAGGAGCTCCCCAGGGGCAGCTGGACAGGCACCAGCTGCCAGGACCCATCCCACCACCCCAGCCAGGGGCAGGGCAGCTGAGGGACACCAGACCAAATGTCCAAACATCATCCGCAGGTCCACACTAGCGTCCACATGGACAAGCCTTGCACACACATTCTCTGTACTGCAGAAATACTGTTTGAACCACGCTGGGCATCTCCATTTCCAGCTTTCTTCTCCACTCACACTGTTAGACAGGGATAGATAAAAGTAACTACTTGGGTTTGCTGGCGCAATTCTATTACAGTTGCCAAAAGGTTCATGCTTTTGCAGGGTACACTGCAAAATTTAGCCTTTCATAGCCACTGTGTAGAAATCATGCAGAGCTAAAATAATTTTTTTCAAGCTAGACAGCTTGTTTCGCATGCAGAAAGTTCTCATGCTGTACCTTGCACTTTAAGTGCTTAAATCAATAGCTACTCATCAATGTGAGAAAGCCTTGGAAACAACTGCAATAATATGAAACAATACATATAATGATCATAAATGGATCTGTCAAAAGTAGGGATGGAAAGAAGTAATTGACAGGTAAGTGTTTTATGACCGGAGTCTGTTCTGTCAAGATGGAGCTACAATTTTTCACTAATGTACATTAATATATGCTGTGCTCTTTTGGCTAAAGTTCAGAGAATTTAATTTTATTTTTCCTCTATCCATTGGCTTTAGAACAACTCAAAGTTGTTCAGGTGGTCTACTTGATTTAAAATTATACAGAATCATGACTCTAAGTCAGAAAAAAATAAATACAAAAACATAAATCTTTTCTTCTGTCTGTAATGGAACTGTTCATACCCCTCATAATTTTCAGCCCATGTCTCTACTTCTTTACAATACTTACATAATTGTGCAAGGTCAGGAATTTAGTACTTTATTAACTTTCACTCAATAAAGTCAATATTATTACAGGAGCTATAAGGAAATTTACCTTGAGTATTTAAACAGAATCAGTTGTAATATCACCAAATACAAACTCTGTGCTAGCTCTTAAACATGCAGAATGACGGGTCCTCCTGATTCCTTTCTAGGCCCAGTTGCCCAAGACCACAATACCTCAGCAACCATCTCAACCGTCACTCCTTCCATTCCTTAACTGCAACACTCTTCCCACTGCCCTCATAACAACTGCAGCTGGACAAAAGTGCATGATGCTCAGAGCTGAAGTTGTACCTCCCACTCTGCACTGCAGTACCATTTGTAGATAATTCATCTTTCCCAAGTAGGTCGGGTTATGCAAATAGCAAATAAAATTAGTCAGTCCCTACTTAAGGTTGCTCTAACACCTGCATTCAAAGGCACCAAAATGGTAACGTGCTGATTTGGTGCCATCTTTCACTTACTTCAATAATAAGCACATTCCTCACGTAAAACTGTTGAGGGAATCTACCCATGGGTATCTATGTATTTTACACAGACAGTAGTAATACAACACACACAGTCATCAAAAAGCAATTACAGTTCCACTTCACCTTATTTGTGAGGCCCATAGTATTGAAAGACTTCAGAAAGTGCTAAGACTTGATGAACTACTAGGCAAGCAACTACAATATGTGCTGTTTATGAATGAGAAAGAGACTGTGCTTCCTTGAACTCCTGCAGTGCGAGATTATTATTGTTCTGATTCTAAAGGAAATGTTTTATTTAATTGAAAGATATTATATGTAATAAGATAATGTGTATCTCAAGTTTTCCAAAAGTATCAATGTAATAAAACTTCCAAATGTGTTGGGAACTAAGTTTCACACTTCTGGAAAAAACAGCAAGGCACTTGGTGGTTTAGGATAGGTTTTTCGAGTATAGATTGTGAGTGCTCAGTTTTTATACAGATCAACTTGAAAAATGCAAGAACTTTATTCTCACAGGTGGTGAATTTCCACAGATCATTTACATTATACTATAAAAGAGCCTTTGCTGAAAGCCTTTACCAGATCCAGCTTCATTGGTAACTATACTGAAAGTATCATAAACATACCTTGTTCCTTGTTGCCACGGTTCAGTCCTAGTCCTAAACCTAGTCCCAGGGATACAGCCACCAAAGCACACAGCAGAACCTGTTGCATAGACATGGAAAAAACAAGTTCACAACTGTGGTAAACTGTTCTGTTTATTAGAAGTTAACTCTACGATTAATATTTCTATGAATGTGTGAACTCTTATGAACTGATCCTTTCTCTGAACTTGTTAATCCAAAAACTGGACACATTCTGAGTCTGAGGACAGGAGAAGCACAAGAATTCATTTCACCTTGTGAACTGCTTGCAAGTGAAGGCCTTAATGATGCACTTTTAACCCATGGCTGGTCCCACATTGTAGTGAGACAGCTGAAGTAAAACCCCCAAACTCATATTGGATATACAGATAAGACTCTGCATTTATTGTAACATTTACACAAAGACCCTTGATTTTGGGACAATCATTCTTAAGGTGAAATAAAATTGGTAGCACCTATTCAGATCTTCAGGCTTTCCACAGGTAACTTCTACATCTAAATTCAAGATTACAGCTACTTATGCGAAGAAAAGTTGT
This sequence comes from Myrmophylax atrothorax, assembly GCA_026770055.1. Lineage (NCBI taxonomy): Eukaryota > Metazoa > Chordata > Aves > Passeriformes > Thamnophilidae > Myrmophylax > Myrmophylax atrothorax. Next base: position 60,559,879 of record JAOXXN010000446.1, read on the forward strand.
TCCTAATGCATACACTCTGTTCTCTGGAGAACTTATTAGGCTGTGTGGTTAGTTTGTGAGTATACAATTCTCTGCCTGAGCTTTCAGGAAAAAGTTGCTAAGGAAGTTCTTCATGTATATAGTTTACCAAAAACATAGACAAATGGTGTAAAGTAAGAACAGTTTACACCTCCAATATTTACATTTTGGTTTTCTTATAGGCAGGCATTTGAAAACTGGTGCATCTGCAAGAATGAATATATTTTACGATATTTAACTTTCTCACTTTACTCTTCCAAGTACCTCTTGATAGTATAATTTACTTTCCTTCACAGTTACACATTTTTCACACATTGTTTCTCACGATTCATTTATTTTTACTGGAGACTTAAGGGGGAAAAGTCCTATTTTATCTTCTTTATTTTTTTTCACAATTTCCACTATTTCCCTTATGTTTTATGCAATCCTTGCACAATGCAGAATTAAATAGGAAATCATACTATGTGAAATTGTTCTGATGACATAGAGCTGAAAAGCATAGTAGCTTGATTCTCTTTTTTCATAGGGCTGTTTTCAAAATTAAGTGTTGAGTCTTGCTAAAATCAATATCTGTAGTTTTCTCTAAATGCAAGACATATGTGCAAACATATACATATACATATCCACCTAGGTGAACCCACAACAATATCTAATGTTTGTTTCTTGTGCGGTCACAAGCAGAAGATACAACAAAAGATTTTAAAAACACAAAAAACCCCCTACACGTTATTATTCGTTAAGGCAGCTGCACGACTCTTACAGCCTTGGGAAAGAAGGAAAGTTGACACCACGTTGGAGATGTGGGACTGACAATACTGAATGAAACGGTTAATTAGGTTTTTCCGGTGTCTTGCTTCCAGTGTTTTTTTACCAGCATCTTGCCTACCTGATCTGTTTTGTTAATGACCAATCTATAGGTAAAAAATTAAGCAAAAAGGATCTGTGGCTATTTTGGTCACAGACACATCTGTCTTTAGTGAAAGTCTAAAACGAAGTACTGAAGCAATGTCTGCTGTGCAAAAAAGCTGTCACGTTAACAACGTGAAACAAAAACTGCCAGGGAAAAAAATTGCTTGGCAGGTACCAGAAGAACTTTAGAAATCTGCCAGTGAATTAGTGCACTCAGGCAGTAAAACTCTAACCACCGATTACCAAGCTACCATGAATGACTATATTGATAGAATGAAACTTCTAAAAATCCCGCAGATTTGAGAATTGCTAGACTAGCAGCACGGAAGAGCAGCACCTACTTACAGCACAGATGACTTTGTATTTCAGGACGTTTTTCTTCTTCACGTACTCTGTTGGTTTTAAAGACACCTCCTCCAAAGATCCTTTGTGCTCCTTCATGGTATCATCCTCAAGCTCCATTTTACCGAGATCTGCCCCTCGGCTGTGTGTTCTGTGTTCCTCAGGCTCCCCGGCTGGTTTAACTGCGAGTGAGATGCTACTCCAGCTTCAAGAGTTCCTAGTACTTTGCTCATAAGCTTTTTATGAGACCCTAGCTTTTGCATCAGTGTTAGGTTTGCAGGAAGCCAAAGCAAGCAGGAAAATGATTCTGAAAGGTCAAAGGCTGAAAAGTTTGATCTGTGTTCAAGGAACATATGCGTTCTTCAGATAAGAACGGCATTAGGCAAATTCTTAAGTGGAGATTGGAAGTAATATGTTGCTAAGCAATAAAAGCAAAGTCAAGTACTCAACCATTTGGTTAAAATTCCAGAGAATTTGTTATCTTTATAGAACGTGTTGAATATGTGAAACCAACATGAAAGGAGACAGTTTCTCACTTTGTGTTCTGTGTCACACCTGTGTTTACAGATCCCTTCCCTTATTTAGCACAGGGGATTCTTCCCATTTAGTTTCAATCCATCTTTGTCTCACAGTTCTTTCAGCTTCTTCACGATGTAACAGGGTGGGTTCTACAGTTGCTGAAAAAGTGAGGCTGAGCACCACTGAGAGTTCAGAAAACACAGTGTCTTTATTAACAGGAGTGACCGAATAGCGGGAACCCAAAGAGAAGGGAGAGAGAGAAGGAGGGAGACTAAAGCAATAAGCCCAAACGTGTAAGCACCCCACTTACCAGAGTTACTCACGTAAGGTTGTCTTACCAACTCAGGACACTCCCCCAAAGGCAGAGGCTACATCTTCTAGGCACTGGCAGACAGCAGGTGTCCCTGCTCTTTTTTTGGGAAAAAATCACCAATGCCAAGAGCACGAGCCCTCTCACCTTTTCTGAGTGTGCTAGAGACATCTACCCACAGAGGTGTGGCCACCACCTCCCAGGAAGAGATTGCAGACCCTGTTGCTCTCTCTCTCTCTCTCTCTTCCTCTTTGCTCTCCCCCCCTCAGCTCTCCTCCAAAGGCTGTCAACCAATAGGATAGACTCAAGTAACTTAAGTTTATGCAAAGTCTGTCTTCAAGGATTTAGCCTTCACTCTATCAGCTTTTGTTCCCTAGAACTCAGCAGGAAAAGGATAAATCTTTTCACAGTGGCATAAGCAAAAACACAGACCAAAATGTCAACACTTTCAATTCCTGATACAGGAGATTAAATTGTCCTTCTCCCAGCAGAGACCTCTAGTACAGTCCTAAGCCCCCATCTGTACACCCTGTTGTGTAGCCTTCCTGACATATTTTGTTCCTATCCATGCCACTGTCTCTCTGACCCACTCTTATATGCTGCCATTCACCATCCTCATTCTCAGCATTCAAAGGCACCCTTCACTTTGCCTCCTCAGTTGCTCTTCCTATAAGATAGATGCTTCACAGAGACCCTGAAGCCAGTGAAGTCTTGCTGTAGACGAAGAAAGCAGCTCTGCAAACATATCCATCTCTGTTCTGCACTAAATCTAATGCTTTTCTTATATTCAGATGCAAATATATATGAAAAAGGAGGTGGCAGGGATGGAAAGGAGTTCAAGGAACTGAAGTCATCTTCTCCAAGAGTTTGTGAACAACAGCATTATCCCACAAGAACCCAGTTTCCCATACAGGACACTCCCTTTACCTTCTGCATTCTTTGTATGAAATGATTACAGAAGTCCTGTACACGCTTAACGGAGATTTCATCCACAGTAATCACATCCTGCTCATCATCTGGTGTGTGGAATATAGCCAGAGCTGGCAGCTGGGACTTCTTCAATTGGAAATATTACACTACTTTTTCATTGCTCTTCAAATTGCTGTCTAACAGGATAAAGAGAATCTGTGATGGAAATAGGAAAGGAAATGTGAAAAAAACAGAAGCTGAGAGAGAGAACAGATCCCACAGATGACAGGGATCATATGAAGATTAACAGTGATATTTTTTCTAAAGAGTTTGAGAAAACTGTCCATACTCTGTTAGGAAAACACCCTCCTCTGCCACAATCTAGCAGCTCCATGCAGTGCATTTTTCTGTATTTTATCAAGTCCAGACTTATGCTACTAAACAAAATTGCTTCTTTCAGCTTCTTTAAAAATATGTCTGCAGTATGACAGGAAGGCAGTCTCCACTTCCGTTCTCTTAATAGATGAGGAAACAAGATGTCTTATCTTAGCAGCACATGTCAAAGAAGTTGACTCTTCTACTTGCATGTTATTTGGATAAGATGCTCACACGCATGCAAGACCAAGAGGAGCAGAAAGGGTTTTGGTGTGTGAAGAATCAAGCTCAATTGTAACAATGTGGGAGTGAAGTACAGGACAGCAGGAGTCTGCAAGGATATTGGCCTAGCATATTCAATGTACCTATGGACAAGGCTATGACGTAACTGACACAAGAAAAAAGGAGAGTTTAATAAAAGAAAAGCAATGTAATGTGAAGATGATGTGCCCAGTTCCCAGACTGTGACTCATGTTTTTCTATCTTTTCAATGAAGAACATTCAAGTTAGTACAAAACTTGTTTTCTTCTCTAAAAATAAACTTGGTAAATCTCCAGTTCTTTATTTTATTAAATTTATGTTCTATAAAAAAACAAATATAACTGGAAATTTTCCTAGGCAACAGCCTATGGGAAGGAGAGATAGTTAGGCTGCTGCAAGGTTTAACTGCAGTTATACAGAAAGATACAGGAACAATAGTTGCACTGGATATGTGATATTTACCACTTGCAATTTCTCTTCCAAAAGTCAACTGTGCCCCAAGGGAAACAAGCTAGTGATCAGACAGGCTGTGGGGAACTCCTCCCAGAGTGCTTAATTCATCTTTTTGCAGGATAAAACACCAAGCTAGAGAAGGGTCACAAGTATGAGGTTCACAGGTCTAAGGACCTGAGCAAAGAGGCTTTCAGATGGAACCAAAATACTAAATATTTTAGGGCTCTCCTTCCAGCTAGCATGCTGGAAATAGAAGCCAGAGTTGGAGAGAAGCATGTTCAGAGGTTTGGTACAGGAAATGGCACCACACTCTCACCAGTTCATTCACCAGCTTTTGGTTTTCTCTATGAAAGATTCACTAGCAGCAGTATTTTTTCAATCAAATGTTAAACCATAGGTTATTAAAACAAAACAAAACACAAAAAACCAACCAAACAAACAAAAAATATTTAGAATACTTAGGTTGGTAAATGGTGTCAATTTCTATACAAAACCTCCTCCACCTTTAAAACAGATGAATAGCATTTTAAAATTATAATATAAATGTTAGTCAATATTCTTCACTTTATTAAGCTTCCAGCTTTTGTTAAAAACCCCAAAACTAAAAAGCTGCACATATTATATTCACTAATACAAAGAACAGAATAAGAATAAAAAGAATAAAAAAAATTAAAAGGTTGATGATTAGAACTTCAAATACCTACTTCCTTATAGAAGCAAATGGAAACACACAAACGGGCCCTGCAGCCAGAAAGGCTGAGACATCATCATTCAGGGTTACCAACTTGGATTTCTCCAATGGCTCCTATTTGGCTCACAGAGTTACAGGGTACCAAAGTACAGCAAAAGTTTCCTCCTCCCATATTCAAAAGACACAGGAGAGACACCAATTGCCTTTGGGCACTGTCACTCAAAAGAAGTCTATCAGAATGACACATCCCCAGTCAATACTCCGCATGGGTACTCTGACATGAGATGAATCTTCGTCAGCAAAAGGGCACACCATGCGTACTGTGCTAGATGTGCTCCAGGCATCCTGTCTAGGCCTGTGTGGTCTCAAAGTCACACCTGTGAAGCAGTCTGTAAGGTGTGTTGGTACTGAAGCCACAGACACTGGAGGCCTGATCTCCACAGCAGGAAGGTTTCTCAATGGGGATATTTCCATGATAGATGTCATCTGGTGGAGCTGGCATTTTCTCATGGGGAATTAACTTTGTTCCAAGATTCCCATCGAGCTCTAATCACAAAGAATGCAGTGACCATGGAAAATTATAATGATGATGAGACAAGATTCACATTGCCCAACTTCTGCCATATGGATCCTAGTCTTGTCTCAGCCAGTCATTTAGGTAACCTCTACAATAAACAGTGACAGGCATTCTATTTCACTTATTTTAGAAAGGAAGATATGCCTGTCCTTCTCTATCAGTGCTGAAAAGAGCCTAAAAACTTTGCTCAGACGACTCACCAAAGCTACAATTCACCTAAACAAATCCCACTTATAACAGCAACTCTCATATCACTGCTAAAACCCAATTAGTTCCATCCCAAACAGAAAGTTCACTTTCCATTTCACACTATCCTGTATAATAGCTGGTTGGGGATTTTTTTCATTTTGAAATTATTTCCATGAAATAGTTTCATTTTGTAGCAGTCTTCTTGCCTGTTTTCAGAGGTCTGCTGATACAGGCCATGAAGGATATTCTGCATGGATGATGAACTCCCGACACAAAATCTCTACTCCACACATGATATTATCTATGCACTGTCACCTGCAATAAGTTCTCTTTCAGAAAATTTTGTGCACTGGTGCTATTTTGGTGTCTTGACAACTTGATTCCTAGCCCAGTGCTTTTAGAACATCATGTTCCTGGTAAATACTAAGATACCAAATGATGTTATTGCCCAAGGAATTAAAGTTAATTGAAAATAGCACTGCAATGGTAGAAACCAATCAGACGTTGCTCAGTTTTTCCTCTAACAAAGACAAACAGGAAGGATGATCAAGCCTCATATCCAGTGTTGGAACTTCAGAGAGCTGCAGTCCTTACTCTTTGAGGAAACTATATAAGCAAAAAGAATCAGTTCTGAAGTTTAAGTAATTTCTTACATAGCTTACAAAGTACATCAAAGCAAACCAAAAACATCAGTCATGAATTTTAAAAAGCAAGCTCTAAAAACAACTTTACTGCAGATATCTATCAAATGACATAGAAAATTCATATTTACAGCCTCCTCTGTTTATGGCTAAAAGAGGCATCTCTAAATATTATCTCTCAGTTCTGGAGCAAACAATGTTTGATAATAAAAATAAAAACGTATGAATTACTGTCCGCAAGAGAAAGGGCATCGTCCTTTCCTTTCCATGGAATAATTCCTGAAGAACACTCAGGAGTTTCTCAGAACCCATTTCTAAAAGGATCTACAAATAAATTGAGGGAGTTTGCAAACTTCTCTACCCAAATCATTTTCACAATTGTTTTTCATATTATTTTCCTATTATTTTTCAATTATATCAGTTGCAGCAAAAGCTGCTTCTGTTATTCCCAACAACACCTTATTGAGACTTCTGAAAATGCCCAAGAGATACACCAGCTGTAATTATTATGTTATACTCTGATACTGTGGAAAGAAAACTGAAAACTATTATGCTAGTTTGGCTCAACAATGCAAACCCTGACATTTTCTTTCCAGTAGAAAACCTGGACTCTTGGCAGTACTTTCTTAAGTAAGCACTTATTTGATTGCAGTGGGATCCTTCCAAAAAGGCTGGTGGATTTACTCCTGCAGCTGCAGTGCTCTGAACTCTGTTGACTGTTATCCACCCACAATTGTTTCTCCAAGTCTGCTAGAAAATTGCCATATTTCTTCTTATTGTTGTCAGCTTATGCTGGCTTAGCATCATCATTTGCGTTTTCCTCTCCAGAATTTTGTAGTACCCAGGTTCCACAATAAAATCTGGAGGAATATAGACTGCCTTCAGACAGTCACTGCTGCTCAGGGTACAGTTCAGGCTGTTTTCAAATAACAGTTCTCACTATACAGCCTCATGGATCCTCCAGCTGAAAATCTCAGCTTCCTCTCAGGCAAGAATGAAAAGATCATAAATCAAAGATGAAAGGACTGTAATCCAGGAACTGGCAGGTGAATCACTTCTTCAGGATCCACTGTTGGTTGGACCAGATGACCCTAAGGGTCTTTTCCAACCTAAATGATTCCATGAGATCATGATTTTCCTCACTTTTTGGGGTCAGCCACTCAGCAGCAGCAGTTCCTCTTCATCTCTCCATCAATCTGAGCAACAAGTTTCTTTTCTCCCTCCCACTGATGATAACAATGACAAGGACTGCTCTTCCATCAGTGTGAAGCAGATGTGTGACAGGGTAGGTAGCCCTTCAGGAGCTTGGGAACCCTCTCGAGGCTCTGTTTGTGTTTTGCACCAGCCTGCACAGAGATTGCAATGCACACCAAGTATCCCCACTCTGTTCTGGCACTCCGCCTGTAAAGCACTGCTGGATGCAGGGGTACGTGCTCACAGGGAGCCTGAACACCTCTCCACTGTACAGCAATGTTTCCTTGCTCAAACTCCTGACAGCACTAACCCCACAGCACAAACAAGCCTTCCACCACTATCCCACAGGATATTAATTATTCACTGGTAATCTCAAATAAAATTCAAGTCTAGAATCCTGCATTTATTCTCAGACAATCTGCAAGCCACAAAACCACAAAATCTACTCAATTCTTTGCTAATTTTGAAGTAAACCTCAATTAACTTGGTAGTCCTGACAACAGATAACTCCACTTAGGAAAATTAGCTAGTAGAGATTTTCATGGTGTTGTGCAGTGGCTGCTTCTGATACCCAAACCAATTCATGTCTTTCTACATGAGAGAGCAATGGAGACAACACTAAATGGGCATATGGCTCTGCTTACTCCTTGCTATCCAGATCTACAAGTCAAACAGAGGGATCCTATCTCTCTTTTGCTGTTTTCTAAGAGGGCAGTCCAAGACACAGTTTACTCCTCAGAGTGCCATTCCTTTGGGAAAAACAACTTATTAGACTCTGAGTCCCATAATCTCTGTGTCCTGCAGTACCACTGCAGTAAAGTGGAAATACTTAGTCAAATTCCCACATCTTTATTCTCTGTATTTCACTTTGGCAAACTTCTAGACTGATTTGGTGGGAAACTTGCCTCCATAAATAAAAAAAAAGCTAGATTTGGCTTGCTGAAAATTCATAAATTATCTGGACATCAGTACAACATTTTATCCAATGTTTTGTGAAGTAT
>JAOXXN010000446.1:60585809-60602981 GCA_026770055.1 Myrmophylax atrothorax
ATTAAGAGCGCACGCGCCTATGCACATCTCTTCAAGTAAGTATATATACTTATATATATATATAAATGTATATAATTTTTGTGTGTCTATTTCTGTGTCTACATTGAGTTAATAATCAAACTATTCCTCTATCCATCTTGTATCTAGTAAATTATACAAGATCTAGACTACAAATATGTTGAACCAATTTTGTTCTTTTAACTATGGATCGTCTGTGCTTTCAGGTCAAAAAAACCATTTATGTTAAAAATACTGGGTTGGAACTCCTACTTTACTGTCCTCTAAAAGTAATTGATGTAATGAAATATATTAAACTATACTTCTTAAAATTTGTTTACTAGTATAGGGATGCCTACACAAAGTTTCATCCTGGCATGAATTTTTATGGCCAAGGAACAAATGTGAAGAATGTAGCTTATAAAGGAAATGCTGACAGAACATGAACTATAGCTGTGCTGCTACAGTTACACCAGCATAAAGATGTTTGGGCTGTTGGAAATCTGTGAGTTGAAAATATGTGAGTTAAAAATACAAATACAGGAATGGGTGGTATAGTCATATAGAACAGGAAATGTGTTCTGTTTAAACATTAATATACTCTGCTTGAAACTGTGGAAAACATTAAAATTTTACTCGCTTTTAGGTACAGCTTAACTTCATGTTATAGTTGAGTTTGTTAATGTAACCACCCTACAAAAATAGTAGCATGCTTTTCAGTTGTGTAACTGTATCAATGCTTTCAGTAAAATGGTGCATAATTTTGTATTTTGTTACTAGAGAAATAACTTGCAGAAACGAACTATCACTATAATAGAAATACAAGTAGTAGTGCCAAGTCTTGTTTCAAAATACAGAGACACCGCAAAGCAATGATCATTACTTATTTATGATCATTAATTATTTATGTGAAGTTGCTTGTATGCCCTGTCAACTATTTACACAGATCCAGTTGCAGGATTGGAGCCTTCATTTGAATCTTTTGGCATCAAAATCTAGGTATGGTTCAGCCAGATTTGTCCTAGTTCTCAAATGTTCTTGAAGATGAACAACAAAATTTTATGGTCAGTCTTAGCTAAGCAGATATGTGTTAGAAAACTGTTCACTCAAGCCATCTCTGAGTTGTGTAAAAAACATATAAATCCAGCTGTCCTGTTAACCTTGCAGGGAGAAAATGAAGGTAAAATTGCATACGCTTGTAGATTCTTGTGTTCTTTTGAGGATTCTAAGTTGTCTTATGGAATGAGGTTTTCTAATACCCTTATCAAGTATAAGGCTTTAAGTTCAGATGTAATAATACCAACTTCACAATGTTGCTTCTGTTGGTGTTTTGGGGACTTTGAGTTTTTGCTACTGTATACTTCTTTGTGGGACAGTACATCCTCTTGTATACCTGTTTAATTCATGTATAGGAAGTAGAGATTTAAATTGTATTTTATCATGTATGTTACCATGGTTTGCAGTTGGACTCATCTGAAGGGTCTAAATGATTCTACAGTTGTATGTCAGTTTATATGCTGCTACTAGCTGGGCTGTTACTTCCAGTCCTTGTTATCTTTTAAATAATTTTTCTGAACCATGTAACAGTCTGGTTTTTGGAAAATGATTCAAAGTGTCTTAGTGCACTGATACCAAATTGAGATTCGGTTTAGGGATCCTACAGTTGGTTCTTAAAATGGAACTTATCTTAAGGACATGAAGTCACTTCAGAGGTTTTGGTTTATATCTTTATTTTCTCTGTATGTGCAGACTTGCATGAAAAACAAAAAGCCATTTTAGCTTGCATAATTGCAATTAGGAACCTCTTGCAGTCCTCTAAACAAAAAACTTTGTTACTTTGATTTCTCTGGTTTGGGGAGTATTTGAAAGAGGAGTAATTTTCAGATGTCTTGTTTCTGTAATATTATACAAAGTTTTAGTAAAAAGCAGTTGTGTTATTGATTTTGTTCTTTAAGTAGTATATTTGGTTGGTCATCCTGTAAACCAGCAGTGGTGATCTGCAGCTTTGAGTAGGAAGTTATCTATGCCATACTGTGTTCAGGTGAATGTGTAGTTGTGTTCTCTCCCGTCTACAAACCAGGATAATTAGCTCAGGGAAGCTGTTGTTTATTTCATGTCGGTCAATGCATTGTGTAAGCAGAATTGTTAAGTGAAAGGAATGACAGAATGCAATATTCAAAAATTGACTTTCGCTTTTATTTTTTAAATATTGTAAGTTCATGCTGGGATCTTACTATCTAAATTTACCTGTTTTATCATGTCAAAGTACTTAATTTAAGTGATGTGATTATTTTGTGTGTATTTCTAATTGTAAAGGTATACATTGGGAACACTCAAGTACAAATTTATTGTTGAAACTTACTCCATTTTTTTAATGAGGAAAACTTGAGAATGGCTACCAGATTTGGTAGAAATAGAATCAGGCGTAATATGATGAATAAGCTTTAAGGTTTTGTGTTCTCATAGCATGCAGTTCTGGAAAATGGAAGTGTAGGAGTAGGTCTGTCTGGTATTAACTAACTTCAGGCATTTTGAATTGGACTTTTGGAGACACCTTTTATCCATTTACTGTTATAGAAATCTGTGGTTTAGTCTTCTGAATCCATTTTTTAAGTATATTTACTAAATCCTGTTTGTTTAAAATATTTGAAAACTATCACAGTCTTCAGCCAGCCTTACCAACTTCTTAAAATACTTTTCTTTTAGGAAACACTTCTAATGCTAACCACTCCCTATGCCCCCCACTCCCCATCCACCCAAAAGAAAAAACCCAAGCCCAAGTAAGAACAATAAACCACCATCCAACAGAAGCTTTGATTCACCTAAAGAAGTACCACTAGTCCAGTATCAGAGGGCTGGTCTCTGGTGTTTTCCTCCCCTGTATTTCTCTATGCTTTAATAATGTTTTCAGTGAGATTATTTGTCAGATATTTAAATGTTATTTTCAGGACAAAATGGAGAATATGTGTTTGCAAAACCAAATTATAAAAATTTGAGTAATTTTCTCTTTAGGAGAAAAGCAAAGTAATTTTGAATGCTGTATTTTTCCATATGTAATCTAAAACACTGTTGGGGTTTTTTTGTTGTTTGTTTTTGTTTTATTTAAGTCATACCAAAACATATACATATATTCCTACTTATTTGTGAGGATAATCAGCTCTCACCTATATTTTTATTCATCTCGGTATATACTGGGATGCCAGTTCTGAGCAATTAATAAAACAAGGACCCAATCCTGCAAATTCCTGTGCGGCACAGTACTTTTTTTTCTGAGTTCTTTAAAACTGTAGATACAAAATCTGTGCAAAAAGGTATATTCACTGAAAATACAGGAAAAGAAATTGCCAGAAAATTAAATTAATGAAGATAGAACAGGAAGTATTGTTGTATTTCTTACTGAAATTTGTTCTTAAAGCAATAATAGTACGACTTGCAGAATAAAAAATTGAATTCATTATTTTAACTTTCTGGCTCTCAAACTTCTCCCATTCTTCGAATTATTCAGAATAGTGAAAATTCCTACTGGAAATTCTGGCTCTCTTTTTAGCAGCAATATTTTTTCTGATGTATTCTTTGAATATCTTTAATCCAAATTAATATAGCCTAACATGGTTAGGCTTTTGAAATTAACCCAGTGCTTAGCATTAAATTTCAAGCCCTGTACATAGTAGTTTTGCATGCTGGATTATAAATTAGTCTGTAGTGTTGTCTGTTGCACCCTGCTCTGCTTCATAATTAGTTGCTTTGGGAGGGGGAAAAAACGAACTACAAAAGACCCGAAGTATTCTGAATGGGTGGTGATAACACTGCTCTGTGTAAACCTGTACCGTTGATCTGTGATAATGACATTGCGGACTGGAAGAAAAGGTATAATCAATGCTTTCTGTTTTAGTTAGAGGTTTGTGTTGAGCATGCTTCAAGAAAGCACAGCTGGAATTGTAGCTTTCTGCAGTTTTGAGCTGGCGAAGAGCATGCAACAGGGGATGCTGTTCACTGTATTTTGGCAACTTTTCCAATTCTTGAATTCTGTTTTTAATTGAAGAGAATCTTTTTCAAAGCAAAAGACTACCATCAATGAAGGTAGAACAAGCATCTCCTTTCAGCATCTCTCTTTGTTTTTATTATATCTTTATGGATTAAAAGGGGTTTCTTTAGGCTGCCTGTCTAGTAAGTCAAAGAACTCATCTAAGGCATCCCTAAAATGTTTTTAGTATTTCGATGATGTTTTAAAGCTTTTTTTACAAACACCTTTTTGCCTCTAGAAAGGGATACTGCATTTTCATGTTTAGTGTTTGAGCAGCTTAGCTCCGTTTCTTTTGTATCATTAAAGTAATAATTTTTTCTTTAAGGCTGCATTATGTTACAGGCATCAGGCCAAATAAATGAATAAATAAATGTGACCATTCCAGAATACAGGTTGCATTGTAACAGATTATTTCTGAAGTGCTAGCACTTTCTGAAGTAAGTTTCATTCACGACAATCTTTTATCCTTAGTATGTTATATGAGTGTTGTAACAATAAAAATGCAAGGTAATAAAAGGTTGTTGCATTAAAGAACTTGTAACATGTGACAGTATACTTGATGGTCTTAAACTGAAGATCTCTAATCTGCATTCCAAATCACGGTTAGTGGGTTCGCTTTTCATACATCTGTACTCACATGTATCTGAATATGTAATGCGTTCCTTACTTGATCATTGCTAGAAGTTGTTAGAGGTGGTGTGTATTTTTACTTATTTCTGGATTTGCATAGCTCAGTGTGAAGATTGTGGCAGTCTAACATCTGAAGAGCTCGACACTGTGATACATGATTTCTATTGGTAGTATGTAGAACATACCACTGATTAATTTTCAAGCCTTTTGATGTTGTCTTGTAACTCGTGGTGCTGTGCCAATAGGACAGCATCTAATTATAGCAGTAATAGCTAGATGTTAATTCTGCTGGTAGTTGTAGGCTGTAGGTGAGCCCAAAATGAGAGTGAAAAAAGGAGTAGTCATTAAATATTTGCATCAGGTATTGGAATAATTCCTCTGCATTTGGTGAGAATTGATGTATCTTTTTCTTTGTGGTGATCCCTACTTTTGAAAAGAAGGAAGAAAAAAAAACCCTAATGAAGCCCAAAAGAACTTCCACCTGTATGTTAAAAGAATGGACTTTGTTTTCTGTGAATGTGAGATCAAAGAAATAACATTCTGCTTGAATTTGTTTTAAAAAAATCAACAAAATCCCCAGATGTTACCTGTGCATCAATGAGCTGTGTTTTGGAACTGAGTAGGGAATTCTGTAATGTATGATAAAATGTAAAAATCATTGTGACCTGTAACATAGTGCAGCTTTAATACACTGGCTTATCCTTAACTTAAATTCAGACTTCATCTCATGCTTCCCAGCCTTCTGTCAAAATACTGTACTGTAACTGCAACTGTGCAAGTTTTGGAGTTAATGGCAAGGCTTTTGGAATACTGTATCTGATCTCTGCCTTACAGCACAAGCAGCGTTGCCCTGTGCTGGAGGACCAGCTGGTGGATCTTGTGGTGTATGCCATGGAACGGTCTGAGACTGAAGAGAAATTTGATGATGGTGGAACCAGTCAGCTTCTGTGGCAGCATCTCTCCAGCCAGCTCATTTTCTTTGTGCTCTTTCAGTTTGCAAGTTTTCCTCATATGGTCCTGTCACTCCATCAAAAGGTAAATTGTTTGTATCAGTCCCACATGGTAAGAGGGATTTAAAAAACAAAACAAGTACTTTTAAAGAAAGTGTCACTCATCCCTGCAAGAAGTACCTTATGTGCAAGAATTAATTAAATTTTTAATAATGGTGCTCTGTAGAAGTAAGTCAAATTCTCAAGTTACAGTGATGTGAGATAGGTCTGGTTTTAATGTGTTCCGTTACAGGATGTTGCATTATATCTGGGTTCAAAATGTGTGAATAACTAGAATAAAGGCATAAGTCAGAAGATCCAAGTACTGTGCTGTTGCATCCAGTTTACCACTGCGTTTCAGACAGGGTGAATGCTCTGTTCTGTTTCTGGAGTAAGAAAATATGCCATGTAAATGGATGCAGGAACTTTCTGTTTGTCTCATCAATGTACTCAAAGCAATCTAATCAAAGGTAATTTGTCCAATTACAGTGGTACTTGGCAATCACAGTCCCAAGTTATTATTACTTCCTAATAATAATTCTCTTAAAATGGATACTAGTATTTGCCCTTTTCTCTGGTGTTCAATGCCTCTGAATTCTGAGGGTGGTAATGCCAGTCCTAAGAAGAGAAAGGATAGGTTACAGTCAGTCGGCAACAGCCTGAGCTCTTTGCTGAGAGAGCTGTATGCTATTGTATGTATGGTAGGAAAGGGGTGTTCTTTCTCCTCACTACAGGATTAGCATGTGACTACTTAGATACAGTTTCTGACATGCACTATGCATTGCTCCATCTTCATTTGCCCACAGTTCCATGTTACATAAAAATGTAACTCTGTATGCTATGTTTTGTTTTACTTGTGATGGATTGTAGTTCTCTGTTCTTTGTTACCACCGAAATTCGTTTTACCAGGGCTGTTTTTCTGTAGTTACTGTTAATAAACCATTGAAACAATAGGCATTACACAATTGTGTGAAACTAATATAAAACTACAGCAAGCAAGATAAGAGTATTAGAGAGTTGCTGTTACAGATAAAGAAGTTAAATAACAGAAAAAAAATCCAGATAAGTCCAGAAAAAGCAAGCCCAAATCGTTCAGAGGCTTCCTTTTTGAAAGAGTTTATAAAACCTGTGGCCTTATCATAGTGGCAGTACTGTACTTGACTACAGGGCTACAGGCTGACAATTTAAGATAGTATTCAAGTGTTGCTAATTTTTCAGAACAGTGATCCTCAACAGTTAAATGCATTTTAAATCTTACAGTTAGTCGTCGGGGCCCTTCCAGAGTCTGTTTGCGTGTTACTGCTAACATACCTGTTCTCTTCTTTATGGAAACACAACAGGATGTATGTTTCTGCCTAAGTCCTGTTACAAAATTCCCAGTGATCTCTGCTGGAATTGTTTTAGTCTGCCCTTCTACTTTTACAGGATTCTATACAGTGATTGTTGTTCTGCATGCAGTATTTGTCTGTTACTGAGTGTTTTTGACAGTTGGCAGGCCGTGGTCTCATTAAGGGGAGGGACCACCTGATGTGGGTGCTACTCCAGTTCATCTCTGGCAGCATCCAGAAGAATGCACTGGCTGACTTCCTCCCAGTTATGAAGCTTTTTGACCTCCTGTATCCTGAGAAAGAAGTAAGTATCCCTGATACTGTAAGTTTTTATTTTTAATTCAGCTGGGATTTTCATATATCAGTATTATTGTCATTCTCGAGTCACTCTTGAAACAGTGTGCTGCATAGCTGAAGAGAGATGCTTCATAATTAAATTATTTTTTGAGGATTTCCTATCCATGTAGCCATGGGGTTTTTTAGGGTCAAGAAAGACTGATGTTAACTTCCTTGACTTCAGTTTGACTGAGTTTTTGAGGAGTTTGTTAAAGCACTGAGGAGACTATAAAGAGTAGTGTGTGATTTTATTGTTACATCTGAGCTGTAACGGAGTAGTACACTGAAAGACACTTTCAGGTACAAAGAACTGAATGGTTACTTACAATGCATTCTGTTGGAACACATCAAATCCTACTCATGCATTGTATGTTCATCTACAAGGGGCAGTTAGGGGACATTCTTAAACTTCAATCATGATAGCACTGTCAGGGTGAAGTCCAGATTGCTTGCTCTTTTCATAGTGCTTTCTGCTTTATGTCAGTGGTTACAATAATATAGATGTGTGGTGTGTAAAACTGATATGTACCAATTTTTCCCCCAATATGTTATGACCCACAGAAATTCTTCAGTACAATTCATGTCAGGACCTTGCACTTGCTTTTGTCAGCATAAAATATAGGCAGAGCAGTGGAGCAGTGGGACTATTTACTTTAGCTGTAGTCATGGCTCTGAGTTACACTTGTTTAAAGTGTTTGTGTGACTAGGCCATTTCTTAGGATTCAATTTCACAAGCATTTTAAATATTACCTTTGGCTGTTGCACTTAGGAAGGTCTCTCTTGGTATCCTGTTGGTATCATTGGTGCTGTCTCACTTGTGCTATCAGTGGTGCTTGTGTAGTAGTAACTGTATCAAGGGGAAAGAAATGTGGGTGTTGGCAAAAGGAGAGCGCCAGAGCGCCATTTCCAATGGCAGTAATATACTTGAGTCTGCATCCAAAACTTTGTAATTTTGGAGTGTATCTGTACCTTTTAATAAGAATTTTTAAGGATTAGCTGTGATGCTAAACAATTTAGATTTTCTAGAAAATACTGGTGAACCTCTGAGTACCTACTGTGGAAGCACATATCATAACTGATTTCTGAATAATGTATGTGTGAGGCTGAGAGCATATACTTTGTACTTGTATGTGTCGAATTTGTATACTCCAAGCATGAATTTCCTTTCACCAAGGTCTTAGAGAATTTGTTTGGTTTGAGTGTTTTTCAGAATAATTGCAGAGGTCCAGGTCTGTTCCAGAGCTCTTGATTTAAAATTGCATACACTCATGAAGGTAGAATCCCTTCTTTAAAAATGTTCCTTATGGTGTTGCAAGTCAGAAAAAAGAAAAACTTGACCTTGTGAATACTGCCCGAGTTGGTTTTTCTGCACATTAATCCATGTGATATGTCACATTCATGTGTTCTTTCTTTAGTGTATTCCTGTACCTGATATTAACAAACCCCAGTCAACTCATGCTTTTGCAATGACCTGCATTTGGATTCATTTGAATCGGAAAGCCCATAGTGACAACTCCAAGTTACAGATTCCCATTCCTCATTCTCTCAAACTTCACCATGAGTGAGTGTGGGGGGTTTGTTATGTTTTGATTTGTACCTAGAAATCATGAAATAGGAAGTTCCAAGTCTGTATTAAGAATTCATTGTGTGATGGGATGCTGTATAAAGGTTATCAAAGGAATGAGTTCAAAGTAATTCAAAAAGACAGAGTTCAAAGTCAAAATATTTCATAAAAACCTGAAATGCTGTTATCCAGCTAATGGAAATTATGTATTTTAATGCAGAATAATAAGTCTTTATTACTAATGGAGAATCTGAAAGTAAATTGACTGGTTTTATTATGCTGTGGTTTGGAAAATGTGAATAAGCAGTGCATTAAGTTTTTGTTTGGAAAGGTGGTTTTTAAAGTGTATTTTCCTCCTAAGGTGTTTCTCTAATACAGAAAAATTGTAACACACAGAAAATGTGGTATAAGATGTAGTTGTTTTGATGTGGTGCAATTAATAACTATTTTGGGGTTTTCTACTATTTTATAATGGATTTTTTGAAAGGGGTTATTGTGGTTGTATTTCTGGGATGGATATGTACTCTTTCTGCCTAATGTTTAATCTCTTTGGCACACAGGTTTTTGCAACAGAGTTTAAGGAATAAAAGCCTACAAATGAATGACTACAAAATTGCCTTGCTGTGCAATGCTTATTCAACCAATTCAGAGTGTTTCACTTTGCCAATGGGTGTACTAGTAGAGACTATTTATGGAAATGGCAACATGAGGACACATCTTCCAGGAACTAATTGTGTGGCATCAGGGTCTATTACCCCATTGCCCATGAACCTCTTGGACTCACTCACAGTTCATGCCAAAATGAGGTACAGTATGCAGCTAGCCTTTTTTTTTTTTTTTTAAATAAGGCTGTAAATCTGTGCATAGGTAATTATCATCAGAAAGATTTCCTGTGCCTGGACATGTCATGTATAGATCTGTTCACTTAATAAATTTCTTTAATTCCAAGTCCATGTTTTTGATTGAAAAACACTTTCTCTCTTTCCTCAGTCTAATTCATAGCATAGCTACAAGGGTGATTAAGTTGGCTCATGCAAAATCTAGTGTGGCCTTGGCTCCTGCTCTTGTGGAAACCTATAGTCGCCTGTTGGTTTATATGGAAATAGAATCCTTGGGCATCAAAGGCTTTATCAGTAAGAAAGAAAACCCTTTTTTCCCCCCTTCTTTTGTTAAGTAGTATTTTCTTTTAATGGCAACTAGAGACCATAGTCAAACTGAAAATATAATGATGCAGCATGTATAAATGATTTTAATATAAAAGGAATTGTAAAAATTGTCCTAGTGCTGCAGTAAATTTCAGATAAGTGTGACACTGTCCCTTTATGCCATGACTTTTATGGTCAGGACCTTCCTAGTTATGTTGCATTGTGCCAAAACATGCTTAATGGAAAATTGTAAGCCAAGTTTCTTAATTAGACACACAGGATACTTAATTGCCTCATTAAAATAATTTGCATGTCTGCTGTATATGTTCATTCAAAAGATTACTAAGCTCTATACATTTACAGCATCTTCCGGCAGCACTTGCACACATGTTTTTCGGAGGTAGTACATTGTTCAAATCAAATATGCAGCCTAATAAAACCATTGTGCTCTATAGTTGTCTTTTAAAGTGTAATCAATTGCAAAACTTACCTTACAAACTTTTTTTCCTAAGGTCAGCTCCTGCCAACAGTGTTCAAATCTCACGCATGGGGAATTTTGCATACTCTGCTAGAAATGTTTAGCTATCGGATGCACCACATCCAGCCTCATTACAGAGTGCAGCTCCTCAGCCATCTTCATTCCTTGGCTGCTGTGCCACAGACTAATCAGAACCAGCTTCATCTCTGGTGAGTGACATTTGCCATATTTAACCATATGAAAGTTGTGTGAGACTTATGCTTAAATGGGACATGAGTTCTTCCATCATGGAGTGTGTCTTACATCAGCATAAACCACACATAAAGCAGTGGCGTATTTGAATACAAGAAGGCTGGAAAAGCTGGTTAGAGAAGCTCTGGAGTGGTTATGCAGATAATTCCAGGGAAAAGCTTTGAGTTTAACCAATTGTTAATGAAGTTCGAGTAATGAAGTATGAGATTCAGTTTCTGTGGGATTTGTTGTGGAAAATTTGGGAAAAATAGTGTCCATTCACTCTTAGAGTAAAATAAATATTGTAGGAGTATGTGAGAGAGAGCAACTTCATTATTATCAGTTCATGTCCAGAAAGTCTAATTCCACATTGAATTCATAGAATCATAGAATGATTTGGATTGAAAGGGGCCTTAAAGATTTTCTAGTTCCAACCCTTCTGCCATGGGCTGGAATACCTTCCACTCAACCAGGCTTAGTCCAAATTCAAATTGTCCAGTTGCTTATCGTTTATCAAGCATAAATAAAGCAAGTTAAGACAGGTTTCTCCTTAAAATCAAGATCTTACTCTCTTTATTCACCTCAGTCTTGTTTGGTCATCTTAGTCTGAAATACAGATGTTAGTCACTTTGATTAAGCGCTGCATGCAACTAGAATAAACTTTGATACTTCAAAGACACAATGTTATAAAAGTCTTTTCATTTACTTCAAACTACTTTGTGTGAAAAGTGCTTCCAACTAAAGCACTGGAAATAAAAGTGCTTTTAATCAAAAGTTGTATTTCCTCAACTTCCTCATTTGTTTAATAAGGACAATTTAGTGCTGTCTACTTCAAGGTGGTAGTTAGCTTTGAAGCTTCTTATGCATTATTCATGCCTTTTTATTCAAGTATTGCATATATTTATTTATCTGCATGCCCTTTTTGAGATGAAAACATGTAAAAGATAACAATGAGGGGCTCTAAACTGGAAAGACTTCAGGCTCTGTTCCAGGGGCTCTGCACCTGGAATTTTCACTAAATCTACTTTTGAGCACTTTATTTGAATTTTTTTTTCCAAAAGGTTAAGAACATAATTTTCAAAGCAAATATTTTGTATTTGAAGCAGAAAATGGAGGCAAAATGGGTTGGTTTGGAACCTTGGAACCAGCAGTATAAGTGTTATTTGCTAACTGAACTGTTTCCTTCTTTCAGTGTTGAGAGTACTGCTCTAAGGCTAATCACAGCTTTGGGCAGCTCAGAAGTCCAACCGCAGTTCACACGGTTCCTCAGTGATCCCAAAACAGTTCTTTCGGCAGAATCAGAAGAACTCAACAGGGCTTTGATCTTAACTCTAGCAAGGGCAACACATGTGACAGGTAACAGCAGTACATCTGTGTAAAAGCTGTAGTCAAGCCATTTCTCTAAAATACTGTTCAATAGAATATCATGGAACTGATCTAGTCATAAAACATATCCATGCACTTCTGGTTCTGACAAAAGTGTAGTTTTAATTTGCAACTACTTGTATTTATGCAAAAAGCTGTTATTAAAGCAGTAATGAAATCAGACATTGTTTAAAAGTTTATAAAGAGGTACCATGTGACTCGGGTTTGGGGTTTTTTTACTGTCTTATTTTCAGTTTCATTGTTTCAAATTTAAATATTTGGATTGATTACTGATACATGCCATTTAGGAAGAAAACCCCATGGAATGTTCACAGCAACTGTGCTGCTCATGTGGAAACCACCCCCTTTACAGCTTACATTTAAGAAAAAGTAGGGTGTGTTTTGGATTTCCTTTCTTGGAGAAGGGAGAAGGGAAAATTTTACTCTGTGTTTTAATGTTTTAACAATGTGCAGTGACATGGATCAGGTTTTTGTTAGCTTTGGGGGCAATGTTTTCTCTCTTTCCTTTTTTATGATTCTAGTCTGGAGTATTGCTGGAGAGTTAGAACACCTCATTCACACACTGGTGGAGGTGTTTTGAAAGGAAAAGGACTTCTTTGTGGGTTTTTTTTTGTTTTTTAAACCATGTCTCAACCTTTAATGATGTGAACATGGGTTGGGGGAATGAGGCTTCTGTTTTAATTCTACAGCTTAATTGGGACAGGTACTTCTGAGAAGCCTTTTAAAAGCAATATAAAATGGCATCTGGAAATTTCATCATCATTATCTCCCTCAGATTTTTTTAAGAAGTCTAATCAGTTAATCAGCAGAAGCTTATCTTACTGCGATTACAGGAAATTAAATGTAAAATGTTAAAACCATGATTGCTTTATTTCTAACTCAAAACTAAAAATAATTTTGTTATTGTTAATAGCATAAAAAATCTGCAGAGTAAAATAAGAGTCAAAGAAATGGCTGGGTGAAGTTGGACAAAAAGGGAACTGTGTTGAACTAGCAAAGCCTTGATTCATATGACAAAAGAAATACCAATAAGAAGTGGTTTTTTCTGTGAAATTCTAATATCCTCAATCCATTTTCTAGACTTTTTCACAGGCTCTGATTCAATTCAGGGAACTTGGTGCAAGGACATATTGCAGACTATCATGAGTTTTACTCCACATAACTGGGCATCACATACACTAAGCTGTTTTCCAGCTCCTCTGCAGGTAATAGTTTAAACCTGATGATGTTACAATTGGAAATACAGTGAATTTCCTCTCTTAACAAGATCCTTTGCCTTTTGCGAGTGGGTGAGATTCTTCCCCTGAGTAGACTGCGTTAATCTCATATCCCAGAAGAATGCAGCGTGATTGTAACATTGCTGTTTCTTCAGAAATGCATTAACTTCTCCTGGAGTATGCTAAGGCTAGGTTTGGTTAACTGATACTTCTGGTGCAAGGCAAATCAGCTGTGTCAAAAACTAAAAAATAAAATAAAAAGTTGAAGAAGCCTTTCTTTCTTGTAATTTGTCATATAGCTTTGTTAGTGACAAAACAGTCATGTGGCATCGTGGTGAAGTAACAGCCCTACCTAGTAGGTTGTGTTGTACAAGGAAGTAGACACTCATAAGGTCAGGCAAAAATTTCCCTGTTCCAGTGTTGTACTGTAGGCTCTCAGTCACAGCAAAGCCTGCTTTTTTCAGGTATTCTTCAAGCAGAATAATGTACCTCAGGAAAGCCGTTTTAACCTGAAGAAGAATGTGGAAGAGGAATACCGGAAGTGGAAGTCCATGACCAGTGAGAGCGAAATAATCACACACTTTTCTGCACAGGGTTCATCCCCACTTTTTCTTTGTCTCCTGTGGAAGATGTTGTTAGACACTGATCACATTAATCAAATTGGCTACAGGTGAGCTTGTAAGACGTGCTGTTTCAAAGTTACCACAGCAACATTCTCAGTTCTGAGGACATAGGCCTTCTGCATTAACAGCTTGATTTTTTTAATTAATTCAGAGCATGCAAATGTGGAGTGGAGCTAGGTACTACCCAGCATCCCATAATAATTGTGCATTGTTTAAGAGTGGTTGCACCACACAGTAGTCTGAAGTGCATATTTTTCCTGGTGAGAAACATCAGGTGTAAGATGTAGGATGTTTGACTTAATCAGTTTACTTGTAATAGCAGTGTTTCAGGCAATCTTAAATAGTAAACAAAATATAAAGCATTTATTTATACATTAATATTATTTGTACATGAATAAAATAAAGGCCAAATATTTTACCTAAAATACAATGGATGAAGATGAAAATTCATTATGGAAGTAGTAATTTTTTATTTGTTCTTGGTAGTAACAGCATCAGCTCCAGTTGTGAAAAATAGGTTTATTTCTTTTCAGTTCTTGTTAGGTCTGTTGTAACAGTATTTATGATAGCATGTGTTACTCTTCTGTGCAATGAGGAAATAGTATTATAATGCTATGGCTGTATTAAAGCACATCCCATAGGAAAATAAAGTTGAGGTGCAGAAAGTGGTCCTGAGAGGTATATAACTAAAATTGCATAAGTAAAGCATGGATTCTGGGCAGAATACTTCAGATGGAATTGGTGAACTTGAAGCATTTCTTCTGATTTATGATTCAGACTTAGGAATTCTCTTACTCTAAGGTTTTGGTTTGTGGTTTGGGTTTTGGGGTGGTTTTGTTTTGCTTTGGGATTTCCTTCATTTACTAAAGGGAGAGAGTTTTGTCTTTTTTTTTTTTTTAATAATGCGATTTTGTTAAAACCCACTAACTCATATGAAATAGACCAGTTAAAAATGTATAAAGAACTGTAACAACTTCTTGTTGCCTTTTTTCTTTTTTTTTTCTTTTTAATTTCTTCCTTGCTAGAGTGTTAGAAAGAATTGGGGCCAGAGCTCTGGTGGCACATGTCAGGACATTTGCAGATTTCTTGGTGTATGAATTCTCTACCTCTGCAGGAGGCCAGCAGCTCAATAAATGTATTGAGATTCTCAATGACATGGTGTGGAAATACAATATTGTAACGCTGGATAGGTTGATACTGTGTTTGGTAAGTATCACTTCAAAAGATAAGAGGACAGTTCTTCATGCAGAGTCAGCTTTTTAAATATGCGTTGATCTTAAGCACTGACTATTTGCTAAACCAATAATCAAGTGAAATAATAAATTACTTCTTTAAACAATGTAAAATTCCAAGTCTTGTAGTTCTCTGAGCCTTCAGGAGAGGCATTTCTTGGTTATTTAATGACCACCATTGAACCGATATTATTAAATGTTGTGATTAGTGCTTTGGGTCTCTGTGTCAGAGCTGTGCAATTATTTAGGCTCTACAGGGGGATCTGGACAGGCTGGATCAATGGGCTGAGGCCATTTGTCTGAGGTTCAGCAAGGCAAAATTCCAGGTCCTGCACCTGGGTCACAACAACCCCTACAGTGCTACAGACTGAGCAGGTCTGGGCCCCTCACTACAAGACAGACACTGAGGTGCTGGAGCAAGTCCAGAGAAGGGCAGCAGAGCTGGTGAAGGGTCTAGAGTGCATGTCTTATAAGTAGTGACTGAGGGAGTTGGGGCTGTTTAGCCAAAAAAGGTTGTTTCTCTAGAAAAGGAGGCTCGGGGGAGACCTTGTCAATCTCTACAACTACTTGAAAGGCGGTTGTAGTCAGGTGATATTAGCCTCTTTTCCCAGGTGACAAGCAATAGAACAAGAGAGGAAGCAACATCAAATTGTGCTGGGAGAGGTTTAGATTGGATATTAGGAAAAATATCTCAAGTGAAAGGGCTGTCAAACATTGGGACAAAGCTACCCAAGGGCGTGGTTGAGTCACCATCCCTGGAGGTATTTAAAAGACCTGTAGATGTGGCTGTGGCGCAGATGGTTTAATGGTGGGCTTGGCAGTGCTGGGTTAATGGTTGGACTTAAAGATCTTAAAGGTCTTTTCCACTCTGAATGATTCTGTGGTCCTGTGATTTCTGAAGCCTTAAAAGGTAGAAGGGATGTGGCATGCCATGATTAAGAAGCAAGTGGAAAATCTTGTACCCATTAGCATATGTTTCTTTGCACAGAATTCTGCCTGTTTCATTATTAAAGTAAGAGAAAAATGGCATTCTCTGTCTTTTCATGTTATCCTGCAAAATACAGCAGTATTCACCTAGAGAGAACTAGATTGTCATCCAGTAATTATACTTTATATGTAATTTAAAATCTCATCTTAATGTAAAGATGATTGTTTGAATTCTATTTTGATTTTCAAACTGAAGTCCTAACATACAGAGTGGCCAAAAGTTTGAAACAATCTTAACTTCATTGTCATGAAAAGAAATGACAGATAAAAGAGAGCTGGAATTCTTGAGAAAGTCCTATCACCAGAGAGTTTGTAAGACTTTCTGCCTATGGAATAAAGAATGGGATGTGGCTTGAACCTGCCTTTTTTTTGTGTGTGTCTTCACTTCAGACAGAGTTGAAAGACCATATGTTCAGTGTGAATTTGTGGGCAGATGTACCCAGTGTAGCTAGCAAATGTGATTGCAATGCTGAGGGGCTGTAAAGAAGACAGCAGCTTCAACTGTAATTTCATGTTATCTGATCCATTTTGTTTCAGGCTATGCGTAGTCATGAAGGAAATGAAGCTCAAGTCTGTTACTTCATAATTCAATTACTCCTACTGAAGCCTAATGATTTCAGAAACAGAGTGAGTGATTTTGTGAAGGAGAATTCTCCAGAACACTGGCTGCAGAATGACTGGCATACAAAGCATATGAGTTACCACAAGGTATCAAAGCTAATAACATTCTTTTATTTTAATAATTTCTGTGGAGATCAGCCATAAAACAGGACAGTTTTATCAATTTTTGGAGTACCTAGTAAGTCATAATTTGTTTGGGCTAGTATGAAAATAATAAATCACTATAGTAATAATTTTAAAATTGTAAAGCAATAATATTCAAAGAAGCAGCTTAAGAATTGGTTGGAGGTTCATTCTAAATCAAATTTAAAATCTGTTTTGCTCAAATTCATTTTGAACGACGATTTTGTGCATTAGGGAGGAAGTATTGCTTTCTGGTATTTC
>JAOXXN010000446.1:60603081-60618943 GCA_026770055.1 Myrmophylax atrothorax
TAAAATCTGTTTTGCTCAAATTCATTTTGAACGACGATTTTGTGCATTAGGGAGGAAGTATTGCTTTCTGGTATTTCGTGACTCTACCAATAGTTAAACGTACATTTTCTTCTAAATATTAAAGCTTCTTCCATCTTCTGTGTAGCCTGAAATGGTAGGGAAGAGAAATTACTGAGATTGTAATGCTGCTGTCAACATACCGGGTTCTGCTGGCTAGAAAAGGATATACCAAAGGACTGTTCTGTCTAAAAATAAATTAACACTGAGATAGAACAGATACCAGGAGACTCTCATGTAGCTTAATACATGCTGTCTGGCTCTCATCCAGAAGCTGCTTGGTCTGTATTAGCCCTCTGCCTTAGCCATACAGTGTTCTAGCAGTGCCTAAAAGTGTAAGGGTAGCAGGGAAGCAAAGCAGTCCGGGAAGTGCTCTGACATGGCTGCACAGTTGATTGACCCAACCTGGCATATAGAAATTTCAGTCACAGATAAAACATAAACTCAGCCCTCAGCCGGACCCGTCTTGTTATTTGAGTAGACCTCAGTTCATCCCCAGGGAATTTATTCCATGCATATTATTTCTAGTGTTCTAATTCAGTATATGATGCACAAACTTTCAGTAGTGCTGATTTTCCCTCTTAAAGTATTTGACAAAGGACATTTAAGTGATGGCTGCTTTCAGTTTTGCCTTGGGTTGCTTAGGATTCTCTTATGCCCATTTTGAGTGGTGGTGAAGCTTTAGTTTCTTTTTTTAAGAAGTTGTTGTCTACTACTCTGATAACTAATTTCAGTTGGAGTTGAATTTTCTTCAGTAAGCATTACAGTAAAATCATCTCACTGAATTCAAATGTGATAAACAGCATTATGAAGTGTCTTTTTAAAGTAATGTAGATGCTGAATGTTTAATCTATTGCTTCTAAGGAAAGAGATTTTGATTTTGTTGGATTTCTTTCCCTCCAGAAATATCCTGAAAAGCTGTATTTCGAAGGTTTGGCAGAGCAAGTCAATCCCCCAGTTCAGATCCAGCCCCAGTACTTACCAATTTATTTTGGAAATGTATGCCTGCGCTTTCTGCCAGTGTTTGATATTGTAATTCATAGATTTCTGGAATTGCTTCCAGTGTCTAAATCACTAGAAACTTTATTGGATCATCTGGGAGGTTTATACAAATTCCATGGTAAGTTATCTGTGAACACAGATTGATATATTCCTGTTGCAGTCATTCTATTCTTCATCTCCTTCACTCATAATTTTCATGTACTAGTACAGCAGTGTTTTATTCCTTTTCTATTCTGTAAACCCTGTATGCATTTACCCAGAGACGTGCATTCCCTGTTCAGTGAATTTCAGCTTAATAACAGTGAACTTGCTTTTATTCAGGTGTCTCTTGCTAATTCTTGCTTCCTTCACGCCTTTCCTTTTCATTCCCTTCTAGACTGGTGTCCTAACAAACTTTCTGTTACCAAGACTGAAACAATTGAGAGGCAGTTGCTCCCTCTGTCTTTCCTTATGACTCCAAAAACCTGGGTTTTTTTAAATGCTTTTATAACAGCAGGTTTATAATAAGGGTTTTTTTAATAAATGCTATTTCTATGTTATGCTCAGGCAATTTACAATATTCTTTCTTTACCATGACTTCAGTCCTGAGTCCTTCCCATTTAATACCTTTTATAAGAAGAGATGATTTAGTTGATCTGTTTACAATTAGATTATCGTTAAGATGTGAACTGTTAGTAATACTGACCTTCTTTGTTACATTTCTTTTGTTCCTGCATACACCTTGAAGTATGTACAAGACAAAGGAAGATCAGTTTTGTAGAGTATATTGAAATAAAGAACATGAATCATTTTCATATGTGCTGATTTTAAATACATACAACTTAGTCTTGTATAGCTTTTGATTTTAGTTTTGAGTTTGCCACCATAAACATAACAGTGATGCTAGAAGTTATTTCTGGTTTTTGTTGTTTTCTTTTTCTTCTTGGCAGACCGACCAGTGACTTATCTATACAACACTCTTCACTATTATGAGGGGCATCTCAGAGAGCGCACAAACCTCAAGAGAAAACTTGTTCATGCCATAATTGGCTCTCTCAAAGATAATCGCCCACTAGGCTGGTGTCTCAGTGACACTTACCTCAAATGTGCTATGAATCCTCGAGAGGAAAATCCATGGGTTCCTGATGACACTTATTATTGCAAGCTCATTGGAAGACTAGTAGACAATATCCTTCAGAAGTTTGCATTAAGAAAGCTGTGACAATGTCTTATAGCTTCATTTCATAAAAAAAAAATTCCATTTCCGTCTGTTCAGTTGTGAAATAAAGCTTGGAGTCATTTAGCTGCATGTATCAGTCTAAATTCGTATCAGATTACTTCCATGTACTTTTTTAAATTATTCTACAGAGGGACTGCCCTAGTGAACATCTTGAAAGATATGGGGAAAACAAAGTACAGTACAGCTGTATAAATATTTCACTCCTTAAAGCATCACTGGCAAATAGAATTACTGATGTTTACGCATTCTAAATTTAATACTGATTACCACAAAAAAATCATCTTGATGCAAAGCATATGTATTTTTAAAAATTGTCTAAAAGAGATTACTGTTTTCTAATGCCATTATCAGTATTACTAAGAATAAAATATTGGAAGCAATGCCACATTTAAGATGATATATAATTAGCTTTGTCTAGTTGAAGATTAATCTATGTTCTGTTAGCAACTGCTGGTAATTTTTTTTTAAGAAGGAAAAGCTAGAAGTTATTTATTTAACACAAACCTACATTTTCTTAATTGCTGCCTTTTATTAATTTTTGCCTTTATGACTAGAGCATATTTAAAGTTCTGTGGGAATAGCTGGCAAACTAGAGAATAGCACTACTGGAAGCTCCCTGGACTTCTTTCTGGGGCAGCTTTGCAAGAGTTGACCAGTTTTCAGGATTTTACGTATTCCTTCCTGAACTCCTTTTTCTAAACTTTCCTTTCTTTTGTTTGTAACTTGAAAGAAGTTCATTGGGTCTCTCCAAAGAAAGCTCAGTTGTATAAACCCCTTCTTTTATGTAAATGTTAACTGTGTTTGGAGACCTTTTGTCTGTGTAGTTCAAGTAAGTTAGTCTTGTTTGGGAAAGTGGAATATTTTCAGATACTCCTTTTTCATTAACTATCCCATTAGAAGTCTGCTAAAAGATCTTTCAGAGAGCCAAATTAATGGTTTCTTATCGTGCAGAATAGAAAATTCCTGTTATTTTCATTTTCTCATCTTGGAAGCAGACAGTGAATGAGATAGTTGGTGGGTTTTGTCCATCTCTTAATCAGGGAAATATATCCTTTGTGCAGCCTTGTGTGTGTGTGTGTGTAGTATATTTATATCTGTGTACTTATGCAGTCCTTCAGTATCATTGAGTATTGATACGTTCATTCTGTATGTCTTATTCTTTATGAAATGCGGTTCTGTTTGTTTTCAGTAAGTTTCAGTTCAATTTATTATGTGCTATATGCATCAATTTTTATTCTTTTTATCGGTGTGCTGCTTATGCTAGTCTGTGTTGGGGCAGCTTCTTTTTCCTTAATCATTGTCACCTATGGCAGGCAAATCACCTGGTCCATTTCCAAACTGTGACTGGAGATTCAATGAGTTTCCTAACCCAGCTGCCCATGCTCTGCATGTTACCTGTGTGGAGCTTATGGCTCTGGCTGTTCCAGGGAAGGAGGTGGGCAATGCTCTGCTGAATGTTGTGCTGAAGAGGTATGTTGGCTCTCTGAAATTGTTTTCTGCACTATATCAGACATAATTAGGGATTGCTAAGGTAGTCCATGATACTAATTTTTTTTTTAAATTGTAAATTAAGTGTACCTAGGTTAAGTTTTACATATATAAAGTATTTTTGGATGGCAAACAAGACTGTAGGAATCAAGCAGAAAAATCATGTGCTAGATTTATGTTCTGTAGTGGCTTGTGTGTACTTCAGGAACAGTTGATGTGGCATGATGCCCATAAAAATTAGAGGCAAGACCTCACACAAGTGAAGGTCTTATCCTTTGAGTTCAGTAGCAGAGACTGGAAAAAGTCTGTTGTTCTCTCAGCTACGCTGAGAGGAGGACATTTCATCAGTTAATATCACAGCATCTTTGAGTGCAAAGAAGCATTGACAGGACTCTGAATCCTCCAGATGCTAATGTAAATCAGGAGTGCTTTGAAACAGTAGTATGCCAAGGCTAACTTTTTGTCATGCATTAAATTTGACCAAGAGCTCTGTTTCTTGCTCAGCCAGTGTGCAGAAAAGTGCAGTGAAAAAAAAGGACATAGTATTCTTGTAGTCATTCAGTTGACACCTTTGAGCAGTGACAAACTGTAATGATTCAGGTTTAGCCTCATTCAGTAGCTCTGTTTGGAGCATGTGGATGGAAGGAGTCAATAAAAAGCCAAAATCTCGTAAGCACTAAAGCTTAAGGAAGAAAGTCTGAAGCCTTTGAAGGAAACCTGCTGCTAATGCAAAACAAACAAAGTTTTGCACAACATCACAGTAGCATTTCTATGATCTCTTGGCTTATCTAAATACCTATGTGTGTTTTTATAGTTCTCTCAACTAGAGAAATATTCTTTGCCTTTAGACGCACAAGAAACACAACTTGCAATTGTGTATTTCAGAGCTTTAGTTTTCTTTTTTCTTTTGTGTTTAGTCAGCCCCTGGTGCCAAGAGAGAACATCACAGCTTGGATGAATGCAATTGGACTAATTATTACAGCCTTACCAGTGAGTCAATATGTTGTATTTTAAAATAAAAAAGTCTCCTTTCATGAAAGGTTTATCATCTTTCTAGAGTACGTTGTAAAAACGTATAGCCAACATCAGAAATTCCATCTGAAAGAGACTTAGTCAGAAGGCTGTGTGCCTGTTTGTAACATGTACTCATGGAAAAATTGACCACTTCTTTTGTTTTTCTATTAAATGTTGAGGCTAGGATGAAAAGAAGTAAATCACTTCTATTTAAATATGCAGCTAAATGCCCTGTGTGTATTATTGAGAACTGGAGCAATGCAATACGAAGATCCATAAGGGTTCTGATGCAAAGCTAATTCTTTATTAATACTTGCATTTTCATGTCCTGTATTCTTGAACTATATAAATGACATGTGCCTAAGATCACAAAAGGAAACGTGTGCAGTACTACAGTTCATGTATCATTAGACACTTTGATCTTCTGAATATCATGACTCTTGGTACCTGACCAAGACTGCCTGGATAATTTTGATGTTGTGCACCTGTTGTTTATATGTGCTACAGCTATCTTTTCCTTGTGACTTCTCTTCCCCAATAAAATGGTTCCTCTTCTTGGAAGGAAGCCAACATAAATTTAATCCTTATTATTTTTATATTATTTCTTATTATTCTTCCTGTTCCCTCTCCTTGCATCTTCGTCTATATTCTTTGCCTTTTGTTATTCCTGTTTCCATCTTGGATTTTTGGTCTGTTTGTACCTTCACTCAAAAAATTTTCAGTCCCCTTCCATGAGGGTTTTTTGCCTTTGCTTTGCTTCTTTTGGAGACCTTTATATAAGCTGATTAAATAATTAAATTCGTTAAATATATCTTGATTATGCCACACCTTCAAGTCTGCTAACACAGGTGCTTTCTATATCATGCTGCTTCAACTTTCACCTTTGTCAGACATGGTTATAAACCACCATGTCATTTATAACATATAAATAGATCTATTTCTTTAGAAATGCAATAATAATAGAAAGAGCTGAGGAAACATTGTCTTAGATAGTAGTGTTCTTTTTAGAAGGAATTTTGACTTTTTGGTTTGGTGGGGTTTTGTTGTTTTTTTCCAGGAACCATACTGGATTGTTCTCCATGATTGCATTGTGAATGTTATCAACAGTCCCAGCTTGACATCAGAGACAGAGTGGGTTGGTTACCCATTCCAGCTGTTTGACTTCACAGCGTGTCACCAGTCTTACTCTGAGATGAGTTGTAGCTACACTTTGGCTTTGGCACACGCTGTGTGGCATCATTCTAGCATTGGACAGCTTTCTCTCATTCCCAAGTAGGTGTAATTATATTTGATCACATAATTTGTCTTGTAAATTCCTTACATATTCAAGGTAACAAAGCTCTACCTAGTAGCACTCACACCAGCAAGTAAGTATGTACAGGGGAGCTTCAAAACTTGCCAGATGGATCACAAGTTTTTTTCCAGCTCCCTCTTACACTGGCATAACTCTTGTTGTCTGTAGACTTCAGGGCTATCATGTAGAGCGTGACTGCCTTTAGTGAGCCTTTTTTGTCTTGATTAGCTTTTATGCTTTTATTAATTTGATTTTCTCTTAAAGCATTGACTCTAGCATATTCCTAAAGCATCAACTGTAAATGTTATTCTTAGTTCTACAGCTTTCATGATATAACTAATATTTGAAATAACTAATATTTACAGAGATATGCTGTCTTTTTCTAAAATAAAGGCCTAAATCTGAGAGAGAGAATTTGATGTTTTGGCTAGCATGTGGAGCAGAGGAAGGAAATAAAAAAAGTGAAATAACCAAACAGTTGAAGTAGTAAATGTCTTGACATACTGCAGGTTCCTCACAGAATCATTGATACCCATAGTGAAAACAGAGTTCCAGTTGCTCTACGTTTACCACCTTGTTGGTCCTTTTCTGCAACGGTTCCAGCAGGAGAGGACACGATGCATGATAGAGGTAAAGTATATCTTTATGAAGTATATATTACTTTAGCTTTGCAATTATATTATGAAGCAGAATGTGATAAAAATCTTTAATAAATATTTGGAATTAAATTCTATACAAATTAAAGAGTAATTGCAGGGATCTGAATTGCTGAGTTGGTATTCAGCTACCCAGTTAACTGAAATCTTGTTGGATAAAACACCTAGAACTTTTGAACAAGAGAAGAAATACAATGCAGAAATATCAAGCAGTACATGCTTTCTTTGGCTCTCAAACAGCATGCAAAATCTGCATCAGACTTACAGCCTATTTTAAAAGCCCCTGTGCATTGGAAGGAAGTGCTCAAGACCTGAATTCCGAGGATGGACAAATATAAGCTGTTTCTTACGTTCATGTCAGTGTGAATAAGGGTAGGAGAGAAGAGATTGAGCTGGCCAGTAGGCAGATGAGCTGAAAAATGTCAGATTGCAGAGACCCTTCTAGAAAGAAGAGTTTAACTTAGGAGCCATGTAATTAAGCATAATGGGATAACTTAGACCTGCCTGTTTGTCCTTGTAAGAAAATTGTTAGGGGTCACAAATACCTAAAAAACAGTATGTATTTATCATACTCTTTAACTGTGTTTCTACTCTAAAGCATTTTAAAAACTTGTTTTCATTTGGGCTGCTCTTTGTGTCCATGGAAACAGATTGGTGTGGCATTTTATGAAATGCTCCTGAATGCAGATCGGTACAGCTCCCACCTGAACTACATGGATCCTATATGTGATTTCTTGTATCATATGAAGTATATGTTTACAGGTGACAGTGTGAAAGACCAAGTAAGTAAACAGTACATATTGATACTTAAATTATCTTTCTTCCCATATAGTAATTTAATCTTTTTAAAAATTGTTTTCATAGGTAGCAGTACAGCAATTGTTTAATAGTCAACTAGTCTTTGTATAGAAATTAAGAAACTGGTGCACTTCTACAAACTTAAAAGCTTCAGATGCAATAGACTAGGTATCTCAGATTCCAAGATTAATTTAGGTAGTCTGAAATTTAAAATACAGCTCCAGGGTGCTCTAAATACTATTATTAAAACAATCGCTAGAAATAAAGCTATTGAATGTTTCATAACTTTTCCTCATTTCATTCTATAAGTTTTTATATAATTTCTGATTCATTAATGTATCTTCACATTTTACAAAAGCAAGACTGCATCCACGTTCAGGGAAAAATAATTCACCCAATTTATGTGTAGTTTATAATAGTATGTACATTTAAAAGTGCCAGTTTTGTGGCTTGTTTCATAGAGTTTACCTGTTGTTTCACAGGTGTATAACTTGTACCAGGGAGGGTCTTTTAAGATTAGTTATCAGAAGAGATCCAAAAGTTAGCATGATTAATAAAATTTTATCATAAATGCCTCTCTTTATCTCTTTCCATTTTTTGTTGTGCTAGTGTGATGTTTGTGTTCAGTAGTGACAGATGTAAAAATATTCCTGTTTTTTACTGAATGCCTTTTTATTTTTTTAACAGGTTGAGAAAATAATTTGTAATTTAAGACCAGCTTTGAAACTTCGATTACGCTTCATAACACACATCAGCAAAATGGAACCAGCTGCTGTTTCACAACAACCTCTCAGTAATGGGTCACCAGCACAACAGCCCAGCCAAGTGCCTGTCAATGTTGCTTTGCCAGTAACCCAGTGAAATGAAGTGTTTGGCTGACCTTGATGTGAAGGCTTCCTTCTGTTACTGACCAAGGTGAAACATCATCTGATCTGAAATCTGATGCGCTTTGTAGAAGGAAAGAGAACCATGTACAGATTTCTGC
This sequence comes from Myrmophylax atrothorax, assembly GCA_026770055.1. Taxonomy (NCBI): domain Eukaryota; kingdom Metazoa; phylum Chordata; class Aves; order Passeriformes; family Thamnophilidae; genus Myrmophylax; species Myrmophylax atrothorax. Next base: position 60,611,595 of record JAOXXN010000446.1, read on the forward strand.
TTTGATTTCCTTTGCATCATGAAGCTGCTTAACTCTATGCCTGTCAGTCGTCTTAGCTCTTTGTACTAGACACTAGATGAAGTATATGTTGCCTTTCTCTGAAAGAACGGAGTAAAGATTCTCTGCAAGCAAATACATGGATTTCTGAAGGGTTTACCATACCCTGCTCCATATCCTGGGTTGAGTCATCTGGATTTTTATTTTTTTCTGCCTGTGATATGAGAGGCCATTCAGTGTTTGTAGCCTGCTAAAGAATGACCTTTTAAAATTTGGGTTCTCCTTCATTAAACATTTCTGTTCTTTTGTCTAACAGAAGAATTTAGATTTTTTTTGTCTTTTGGGTAGATCATTTAAGCCCTTATACAGAAACACTCCTAGACAGAGAGATTGCATTAGTTTTATTGAATTAAATATGGCATCTTTCCAAAGACTAAGAAGGAATCTTTGACAATATTTGTAAATTTTGTATGTACAGATTACATTAAACACACAAGCAATGGGTTTGATCTACTGTCAGTTACTAGACTGTTAGGTTACAGCCCAGAGGCTGTCTCTCATGAATCAATTGGAAGTCTGCATATTCATTTCAAGCTGCACTGGTTCATATTTGATCTTTCCTATTTGGGAAATAATGTAGTTTTTATTAGGTCAATCAGATGAATTTTATTGATCTTACTATATTTTGGATTTGTATATTATTCTACCATAAGGTTTATGTGTACTGGGCTCAGCAGGTTTTGATAACAGAATTGAAAGGCTCAATGTTTTGTAAATACTCATCTTTTCAGACAAATTTTTAATTAAAAACACTTTAAAAGTCCATATTAGTATTGTTAAGTTTATTTATTTTCTATACCCATTACCTTAAAAATAAGGATTGACCATAGCAAGTATACCTCCATGTCCTAGGTTCTCTATCAGCTTTACATTAATGACAGTTTTAACCTATTACGGATAGAATCCAGATTAGTAAACTCAAGTCTGATTTATATCTCTCTCTAAAAATTTACCAGATGTGGAAAGGAGTTGCTGATTCAATGGGTGGAAGGTTTTTGTCTGTTTTTTTGGCTGTCATTTGTATTTGACCTGGATCCTAAATTCTGCCAAGTGTAATTTGGGTAACAGAATGAACTTGTAGTCTGACAGAAAAACACCTTTGCCTATGTGTGCTGTATCCTGGCAGCTGGTCACAAGTGGTATTTGCCACAGCTCAGTGCTAGGGCCAGTCCTGCTTGGTATCAATAATCTGGACAAGGGGATTGAGGGCACCCTCACTGAGTTTACAGATGACACCAAGTTGGGCGGGAGTGTTGATCTGCTGGAGAGCAGGAAGGCACTGCAGAGGTATCTGGACAGACTGGATCAATGGTCTGAAGCCAATGATATGAGTGCAATAAGGCCAAGTGTGGGGTCCTGCACTTGGGTCAGCAATGCCATGCAGCACTACAGGCTTGGGCAGGAGTGGCAGGGAAGCTGCTCTGCAGAAAAGGACCTGGGCATCCTGGTCCACAACTGACTGAATGTGGGCCAGCAGCGTGCCCAGGTGGCCAAGAAGGCCAGTGGAATCATGGCTTGTATCAAAAATGGTGTGGCCAACAGTACTCAGTAGGATATTAGGATACAAGTGTGCCACTAGTACTCAGCACTGGTGAGGCTGCCCTTTGAATCCTACGTTTAGTTCTGGGCCCCTCACTACAAAGACATTGAGGTGCTGGAGTGTGTTCCGGGAAGGGCAACTGAGCTGGTGGAGGGTCTGGAGCATAAGCCTAAAGAGGAGTGTCTGAGGGAGCTGAGACTGTTTATCCTGGAGAAAAGGATGCTCAGGGAAGAACTTTATCTCTCTCTACAACCACCTGAACGGGCACTGTAGCCAGAGGGGGATCAGTCTCTTCTCTCAAGTAACAAGTGAAAGGACAAGAGGAAATGGCCTCCAGTTGTGTCAGTGAAGGTTTAGGTTTGATATTAGGAAAAATTGCTTCATTGAAGAGTTCTTCATGCATTGAAATCCACTGCCCAGGGAAGTGATTGAATCACCATCTCTGGAAATGTTCAACAAGCACATGGACGTGGCACTTGGGGATACAGATTAGTGGTGAACACAGGGATGCTTGGTCAAAGGTTAGACTTGATGATCCTAAAGGTCGTTTCACTCGTTAATGATTCTATGATTCTGTGTTTGCTTTTAAACATCCTGTATTCAATTCCAAAGTCAGGTCACTCTAATGCCATTGGGCTTGATTTTGATAACAAGATGAACATAATCGGTTTCCAAAAATACAGTGAACTGTTCTGTACAGGCCTTCCCATAGGCTTTCTGGACAGACCTGAGATACAAAATTCTGGTGATGGGTTCACAAATTTCTATCAGCAGTGAGACTTCCTCTCTTCCTAAAGGAAGCACATGAATAGAAAAGCCAGTAAAAAAGCATGTTTTATGGCTGTTCTGCATGCATGTTCTAACTGAGCATCTTTCTGAATTGTCTTATTTGATACTGAAATAATTTTGGTACTTTATGTGGGACACAGATTATTCTTTTTAATATTTAAACTAGCACCTGTTTTCAGTCACTGGGATTTCAGAGAGTGTTGAGGAAGTTGGATAACTGTCTTCAGAAAGAAATCACGAAAGCTGTTGGAATTCTTTAAAGCTCCCTCATTCCTCTTTGTGTCTTTGCCCCATGTATCACTACACTGGTCTGGCACTATATGGGTGAGATTTGCCTCAGATGGACTGGGACTGGCAGATCATTGGGAAAGCTGTGTTTTATCAATACTGAACTGACTACTTTTGAACTTTTGACTTAGGGCTTAATGGCTGTACATCCTACATAACAGTGCTGTGAATCAGGACCCTTGCTTATCTAATAGGATTAGTGATTTAAATGTATTACATGTTATAAAATGTAAAGGGAAGACTGTCTCTTCCTCTCAGCACGCATATAATCTGTCTGCAAAACTCTCCAGGTTTCTGAAGGTGCTCACTAGTTGGAATGAGGTATCTCTTTTGCAGTAATCTACATTTGCATTTTAAGCAGTACTTGTCTAAAAATGAATTCTTAATAATGCTTGCTTTGTCCTCCAAATCTGAAGTGCTAGCACAGCAAGACAAAATTCCAGTGTAATTTCAAACATATGTTTGTAATTGATTATTGCTGTCATGTGGTTGGGTTTTAAAATTCAAAATACTGTGTTTGTCAGTCTGCTGGAACTCAAAGTAGTTGTGCATAGTGATGGATAACAGAAGTCTGAGGTTTAGGTTTTGGCTTTTGGTTTTTGTTTTCTATTCCAAATTACAGGTAGCCAGTATGGAATGGATGCAATAGTACCAGGCTTCCTCCATCTCATCTGACTCTCATAGAGCATATTTATTTAGTAAGATTTGAACAATGTATTCTAATACGACTGAAAGAGTCAATAGATTACTAAACCTAAAAAAAAAAGATTTAGTTTAGGAAAAGTTTTAATTTCCCTTTTTAACCACTGGAGGGAGATTTCTTCAAAAAATTTAATCTGAGCTACTTTTGATTGGGAGTATAATGCAACATAGTAAACACTCAGATCTTCCTTGGAACTACCAACATTTTGATTCAAGATTTGACAACTTAGAGGCTGTATTACACTGTTGTCCTTGAGGTTTGAAATATGTTTTGTCTTCCTTGTAAGTTCACTGGAGGAGTCCACAGAGCTATGGGATTTGACAAAATCTTCCCAAAAATACAAAAATTTTAATCTTTCAAAATCTCACATTATTTTTTTTAAAAGGCCAATTACTTGATGCATGCAACAGCTGCCAGTGTTGATGACAGATTTTTGTACTTGATTACCTGAAAAAAAAAAAAAAAGGCAATACATCTCTGGAGGTGAACCAAACAAGCATCAGTGTAAATCATTGCTTTGGCTGCTGAATTAACTGTTTCTTCTGACTGTCCATAAGATGACTTTACCCCCACCATGCTAGTTGCTGTAAGTAATGCTACAATAGTGACTGAATAGTTGAATAAAATGACTATGCAATATTTAATTTGCAATATCTTCTGCAGCTCTAAAAGGTGGTGAATGTTTTTGGCCTTCCCTATGCCTTTGTTCCTTCAGCAAATAGAAGTGCTTGTTTAGGATCCAGAAATCCAACATGGAGAAGTTCCCATCCAATCCCCCTACTTTTCACTGGCACATCTGCTGTTAGCTATGATCAGAGAGATACCACTGTGCTTCTGTATCCTTTCTTTAAACCATTTCAATGAAAAGAAAGATCCTTTTTGTGTGTGTGTGTGTTTCCTTCCCCTGTATGTCTGTTCTGTATAACCTTTCATGAACTGTATTGCTGTTCAGGTCTGGTCCTTCACCTCATTAGTGTTTCACACAGAGACCATTCTGTGACTTGGTGGTGTGCATGTGATATCAGATTTAATAGGAGTGAGTTGTTTTAAAGATAAGTGGACACCCTCTAATGTTTTTCTGCTGAAATGTGAGAGAATCCTGTTTCCTAGCGAGAGGAACGCAGTGGGTTCCTGTCAGCCATCAAAGACAGAGGATCTGTAGTTCTGCACCGACCCTGTTTCAGCCCCAAGCAGGCCCAGGCTGCTTTATAGGTTAACTTCTAATTAAAAGTTGAAAAGCCCCCACACCTAATTGCCCCTACATCAGTGCTGCATGAGAAATTCCTAAGTAACCCAGATGCCTTTGAAGCAAAAGGCTGAGCTGCATGAAGAATAAAAGACTGAGGGAGGCCATACAGACACAGGAAAAAACCCCAACATTATTAAATAGTTCCTAGGTATATAATCGACACATTGCGCAGAGATCTGATCATATTGTTGTTCTATAATTAAATTGAAAGTTTGTTGTTCCAGATATAAGGTGGGGCTCCATTATTGATTTTCACTCATGAGAAGAGCTATGTAGACTAATGTAAAGCTTTGTTTGTGTCACATTTGTTTATTGAAGACTAGAGAAGGTGGTATTTGTATTTGGAAAGTGAAAGCAGAGAATACTGATGCAATAGCGAATTACAGTTGGCTGACATTAGCATTCAAGAAAGAAAAGTGAAAAGAAAAAAAATAAATAATTTCTCTGCAGTAAAGCTGCTGCTTTTTATTAGAGGTAAGACCTACTTGGGGACTGAAACAGCTGTGGGGCTGTAAGCCCACAGAGGCAAGGTCATCCTCTGTCACTGTAGGCTGAGCCAGCTTAAATCAGCCTGCACATCCAGAAGAGCCAGTCTCACAGTCACTTTCAGATTTCTTCATCACACGTATGAGTCAAGTTTCATATGCTTCATATTTTCATGATCCCCAGGACTATGGATTTTGGTCACCTCTCCCTCCTTAATGCATGTCTCTGTAATGTTGGGGGCCTGTGAGGGAATATTGTTCCATCTGTGCTGCTGGATGGGGATCGGCTATGGCTTGAAATGCATTCCCTGGAAAATGTGTGATAAAACAACGCTGCAGGTGACCTCACACTTGGATTAACCATTAAAGCATCCTCTCCAGTACTAGACATAAGACACAAGGCAGATGAATGAGAGTGAACGGGTTGGTTGATTGGTTGGTATTGTATTAAAGAAGCAATCAGGAAGGGGAGTAATGTTCGGGTCCTTCTGGAGCCAAAGGAGAGATGGCTACATCCCTCTATGGTTTAGTTCCTGCTCTGAACTGGCCTCTGGGAGGGAGCCTGCTACGCCCCATTTACTTCTCATTTAGTCAAGGACGACTGGCTGGCCAAGCTAGGTGCAGGATGTTGGATTTCTGAATGCCATCCAGCCTAGTGATGATGGGATGTAATACTTAGTGATCTCTAGGACATGTTATTACAGCAAGATAAACCAGGAGAGGACATACAAGTGTCAGTGAGTTATTTAACTCACATCATTCTAAACAGATGAGTGATGACTACAAACAGTGAAAAATGAGCAGGTAGAAAGCAGTGTGACAGTCCTGTGTAACATTTGCACTGAGGTACAAGTCTTGCAGGGGCCTGTTCGACACTAATTTGAGGAATGTATCTGTCATGACATCAACAGCAAGTATATTTAAAATTAGTGAGGTTCTAGTGAAAGTTGTATAAAATACAATTGACATGTTCAGTATGAAGTGACAGCATAGCATTATCTGTATGACTGAAGTTGAGAAATTCAGTGTTCATTCCCACTGCAGCTATAACTCAGGCATGCCCTTATTTAATAAATATGTCAAAGTATAGAGCACAAAACAAGGTCCTGAATGAACTGGTCTCTGCACTGAAGAACTTACAACTTATAAATGAAGGGGTGCAGAAAGAGAAAAATTGTGTAGTTGAGGAAGAAAAAATTTGTTGAGTGTTCTTATTAGCATATTAGTTTTCCTGTGAGTGCTGCAAGAGCTGGATGCATGTGTGATACCTTTGAATGAATTTATGGAGGTGTTTGGCAAATGGAGAAGAACCTTAAGAGGTGAGGATGGGATAAACATGGGAACAGAAAACTGTTAATGTTCTCTGAAGGGGTGTGAGGTTGAATTCTCTAAGAAAATCCTCATAGACTCCTTCCTTCCTTGATGCTATTTCTAAGACATAATTTAGCAGAAAGAAGTCCTGGTCATAGCTTCTCACACCAGTGTCTTTTCTGTTGTTGTTTGTATTATCAAGCCCTGGCTGAATTAGCCCTTAAGGGCCCCTACAGAAGTAAATCTCCTATTTTTGTGATGTCTTTCTTTAAAAGGTGATGACTAGAGGAGTGTAGATTGACTCCATGCATGACAGCAGAGTCTGATTGTATTCTGCCATCAGCAGACACCTATCCACTTAAGCAGCAGCAGTGCTTTGACTATGGATAGAAAGGGGAAAGACAGAGAATGTATCCTCTCTACCACTGCAGAATTAGCATTATTCTGTGAGTGAAAGCCATTTTGAGCTACGTGATAAAAAGTTCAGCAGCAACACTGTCTTCTACTTCTCCCTTCCCACCTATCCTATTCATTTGTGCCCTCAGTGACTCCTCTCCTCCCTAATTGCAGAACTGCCCTGTGAAAATAAAAATGGCTTTTCCATTTTGAAAGTGCATCCTGCCTGGGAGCTGCTGTGGGTGAGGCTGGATGAGCACCAGGGCCCGGGGGAAGATCAGCATCATGAGCATCTCCCAGCCTCCACACTGTAGGAGATGTAACTTGCGGTAAACACGGTGCAAACCTGTGGTGAATGTGCTAGTGGAGGGCTACCTGCAAGAAATTAAGTCCTAACTGTGTGTGCTGGTTCAAACATAAACCAGCAGGAGAAACGAACCCAACATGAGAGAGATAAGTCAGAGTTACAATTTAATAAAAATATTACAATAAATGCAATGGCACAAAGAGAAATTGGTTTTAACCCACAAA
>JAOXXN010000446.1:60631321-60653246 GCA_026770055.1 Myrmophylax atrothorax
GTCAGAACAGGAGTCCAGTGAACAAGATGGACAAACCAGCAGATGTGAACTGTGATCTTGGGTAGGCTGTGACTTAACACTGCCCTGTAGACCCTTCCTGGTGTCAGGCATGGGAACAGCATAATGGCTCTGACTGCCGCCAAACCAGTCACAACTGGACAACATAGACATCTACTCTCATTTCAACACAATAATATGGATTTTTTTAATGCATAATAATAGTCCTTCTTGTTTTCTTATCATGCATTATGGTGAAGAAGGTGTTCAGGAGAGGATTTCTCCACATGAACTTAAGGGGTCACACTTTGGTTTGCACTGTCCCTGTTTCCCCAGCCAGTGTTTTTTCTGGGTATTTCCCAGCTGAGTCCAAGAAAAAAAAAGGCAAACTTAGGCACATAGGCCTCTTATCTTACCCTTTCCCCTTCTCTTTCTCCTTTTCATTGTCCTTACCCCCTACACAGCTGGAGTTTGTGTTTTTCCCACATGCAAATATGCGAGATCACAGTGACTTGGAAAGAATCTCTTCTGATTGCATGAAGAGGTGAGACTTGATTTCACCTGTGTTTGCAAACTGTCTTCTCATCTCACTGTTACCAGTTGTTCAGAAACAGGTATCAATAGGATTTTTTTGTCAGAAACTCTGTTGCAGAGAAACTTTTTCTTCTATGGTGTGAGCTCTCCTCCTCCTCCTTCTTTCCTCTTCTCCCTTTCATAACAAAGACATTTCCATTACTTTTCTGAACATTCAGAAGAAATACTTGGTTGCATAGTGCTGAAGAGCCTTTCTGAAGTTACAGCTTCCAAACCAGCAGCTGCTTGTATGAGCAGGTAGTGGAGGGAAAAAGGTTTTGGAGTGGTGTCACACAAACTTTGTGTGGAGGTTTAGGTATGTGTGACAGAAGACAGATAACATACTGATGCTTTAGAAGTCCCAGTATGAAAACATAATACGTGCTAGGGAAATAAAACTTTAGTGACCCAAATGCTCCTGTAAATACTGCATCTGAGTAAAGAAAAAGGAATTGATGACAAATGGCTTCCACACAATCCTCATGATAGGTTTTCTTTCTAAATAGATAGTTTCAACTATTCTAAACTGACCTAATAGTGCATAAGACTTGCATGTTTGTATAAGAGGATGCTCTGACAACAAATTCCTAGGTATGGTGGGCTTTTTTGTTTGTTTATTTCAAGATTCAGGCAGACCAAAAGCTGGTTGTGAAAAAGATTTTTTATGGAAGTTCAGACAGAATTAAGTGATAAATAGTAATTTACCCTTTCTTGCAAACAGTAACTATCAATATATTTGTTTACTCAGTACCATTGCAGTTGGTGAGATCAGGTGTAAATTGCCTTCTTTCCTGAAGAACTCTAATTCTCTGATGCCTCCTGTTGAAATTACCACAGAAGATAGGAATTTTTATTGCATTTACCTTGCTTGCATAAGATGCTAAGAATGTCCTTCATTATTTCCCTCAATACAGGAAAACCCTGGATATTCATATAGACTGGGGAATGAGATGCTGGAAAGCAGTGCCATGGAAAGGGACCTGGGGGTCCTGGTCGATGGCAAGTTGAATATGGGTCAGCAGTGCCCTGGCAGCCAGGAGGGCCAACAATTCCTGGGGGGCATCAGGCACAGCATCACCAGCCCATCAAGGGAGTGGACTGTCCTGCTCTGCTCTGCGCTGGGGCAGCCTCACCTTGAATATTGTGTGCAGTTTTGGGCATGGCAATATAAGAAAGATATTAAGCCATTGCAGAGTGTCCAAAAGAGGGCAACAAAGATGGTGAAGGGCCTTGAGGGGAAGTCGTATGAGGAGCAGCAGAGGTCACTTGGTCTATTCAGTCTGGAGAAGAGGAGATTGAAGGGAGACCTCATTGCAGTCTACAACTCCCTTTTGAGGGGAAGAGGAGGGGCAGGTACTGATCTCTTCTCTGTGGTGACCAGTGACAGGACCCAAGGGATTGGCTTGAAGTTGTGTCAGGGAAGGTTTAGGTTGGATATTAGAAAAAGGTTCTTCACCCAGAGGGTGTTTGGGCACTGGAACAGGCTCTCCATGGAAGTGGTCAGAGCATCAAGCCTAACAGAGTTCAAGAAGTGTTTGGACAATGCTCTCAGGCACATGGTATTATTCTTGGGGATGTACTGTGCAGGACTTGATGATCCTTGTGAGTCCCTTCCAATTCAGAATATTCTGTGATTCTGTGAATATCAGGGTCATAAGACTGTTTCATGCTTTTTCAGTGCTGTGCATCTAAATGGAATCAAGTTGATAGGAAGACAATAACTTCACTGTGAAAGTTTTCGTGCCACAGATTGGAGGAGGGGAATCATCTTGCATTAAGGCACTAGATCAAGACTCAGAAGAGATTGCATACATTGTTTATTCTTTTTCTGAACCTGTGGTCCTGTCTCTTACATGTCTGTTCTAGAAGGGTATTGTCTGGAAGAATGCTTTGCACATTTGACCAGACACTGCATAAGGACTATAAATTAAGCTGAGTAAAAATTTTAACCTCAGCTAACTGTCCTGACAAATGCAGAGGGTCTTCCTATAATACCTCCTTGCATCCTCTACTCCAGGCCAACCACAAATAATGAAAAAGGAGGAATTCTAGCTGATGTTCCCAAATTCTTCCTAAGCTGAGATGCTAAACTACCTTTTTTATTCCTTGCTGAAGAAAGAGTCAGTAGTGTTGATCTTTCTCCACTACACTTCTTTTACCCTTACACTAGTTAAATAAAAAGTTTCTGTCTTCACAAATGTCAAAGTAGGTGTTCAGTAAGGACCCAGTCTCATAACTAATGAAGTTCATGGGAGTCTTTTCACTGGCTCTAATAAGAGATAGTATTCAAGAAAAAAGTAATTCTTAAAAGTTTCTGTATCCCACAGGTCAGTGTCCTTGCTTATGGGCAATCTGTCTGGCTGCCTCAGCTTGGGGTCAAAGAAGGGGATTTCAATGGGAAAAGACATGTATGAGAAGTCCAGCACCAAGTGTCCAAAATACAGCAGTAGAGGGTAAGCAAAAAATAAAATCTGAAATAAGAACCAGTAACAAGCAGTACTCGGAATGGTTTATTGCCAATCTACACAAAGAAATAACAACCAGCAAACCAGATGGCAAAAAATCAGTCAGCTCTTCACTGATTCGTTGTTTTGTTTCACATTCTCTGTCTACCTTGACAGTGAGACAAGATGTCGGTACCTGCCAATTGCCCTCACAATATTCTGTCAGAGTGTTATCCAAGCTTTTCATAATCTGAAACCAATATTATTCTCATCTTTGCAAAAGACAAATTATTATGAAAATGGATACCTAAACAGTAGTAGAAAACTGTAAAAAACTGAGACTATCAAGTCCTGTATCCCTAGTCCAGCTGTCAAAGTTTGACAATACCAACATGTGAAGGGACAATTCCTTAAAAGTTTCTACTGTAGCCTGTTTCCTTGCATGGCCTATATAATCTTTAGGTAAATTACTCCACTGAAAACTTTTCTCTATATTTTACTGAGAGGTTGGCTCCTTTCTATTTGTGTAACTGCTTCTCTCTGCAGATGAGAAGAACATCCAGATTTTTTATTCTTTAGAAAGAGAATAAATACTAATAGTTCATCATGAGTTTGATATGATGGTTGCAACAGAAAGGTATCTGGGTAAAAGCTACCTTACAACACACCTTTTATGGTGGATGTTTTCACTGCTTAACATTCACTGTGTGAACAATACTCAATGAGAGACAACGAGGTTGGTCTCATTTTGACACTGGCAGTGACTGCTAACACCCTGATTAACTAAAAGCAATGGCATCACTGTTGAGTGAGTCATTAGCATCCTCAGTGAAAAGCATTAATGAGGAGGGGAAAAAAACTCTATTGCTTAGAAAAAGCACAAAGCACATGATGGAGTATTTGAATTTGTTCAAAAATAGTTTCTGCTCCTCTGTTCCTATAATTAAGGCTTTATTAATTTAGAATGGGAACAGATGAGAGCGAGAGCATGAAGATTTGTGTGTCTGCAACAGCTCAGGCACAGCTTATATGCCTGAATCACAAGCACCACAGCTACTTTCAGGGGTAGAAGTTCCTTCATAGTACAGGCTGGGGGTAAAGTGAATACCAGCCTTCTTTGTACTGATGTCTATCTCTGTATCAGATTTTTGCATCATGCCCACATGAACAATGAGAAGACCTCAAAAGTGTAACAGTTTAATCATGTTCAGTATAATTTATTTTCTTTAGGCTTCTAACAAGAACTTGCAAGTAACAGGCAAAAGAGACAAAATCCTATACTGCTGCATGTAAATGGGAGTGGGCATTGGAGTATAACCAGGAGTTCATCCATAATGTGCTGATGTCTCCACACCAACTTGAGTATATCTCTGTGGAAATTACCTCTAGAAATTCCTCAGACAAAAAGCTACTGAAAATAATGATAAACCCATGTATTGCAAGTAACGAGGTCTGCATCAGGCTCCAAATCTCAGTCTGGGGAATCTAGACTTGGGAATTTTATTTATTTTTTTTTTTACCTTCAAAAAGTGGATCAACATCACAAAATTATCTGCAGGAGTACTGTGCAGAAGGTCAGAAATACAAATTTTCCTAATTAGTTCCACTGAACATATTTCAAGAAAATAAATCATGATTTTATCTAGATTGTGCAGTTGTATATGTGGACACTGAAAATTATTTTTGTGTTCAACATATCAAAGAATCATAGAATGGTTTGGATTGGATGGGACCTTAAAGATCACCTAATTCCAATGACACCTTCCATTAGACCAGATTACTCAGAGAGGGATCATACCAATGTGTGATTAAAGAACAAAGGTTTATCCCTGACGGGGTCTGTGTGTCTTAAAACATAGATTCAGAAAAATCTCAGAATAATTTAGATGGGAAGGAGTCTCCCAAGGTCCCATCTACTCTGATTTCCTGCTTGAAGCACGTGTATCCAGATCACCTTTCTCAGTGCTGTATCCAATCAGGTCTCCAAGGATGGAGGTTCCCCAACCTTCCTGAGCCCTGTTTTAGTATTGGACCACCCTCATGCCAAAAAAGATTTTGCTAATGTCTAACAGGAATTTCTCATGTCTTCTGTCTTCCTAAATTCTCTGACCAGGCAGTGGCAGACAGTCATAACATTTCCCTTGAGCCTTCTCTTCACAGGCTTTTTTAAAAAGTACTGTGCTCTGACTCCTACACATCCAGGCTTCTCACTGCTTCCTAATATCAGGCAGTGTTCCTTGTTGTGGGTAGCCAGACTGTGACATTACTCATTTCTACCCACTTTCCCCCTGTTTGTGCCAGGTACCCTGTCTCTTTCAGAAATCCTATTTTGAGGGAATCATGACACAATCAAGCTCAGTAGCTTCTGAGGCAAGCACAGAAAAGTGGTGCCCACTGTTCTCATCCTTTATTCCCTTTTGTGATGGTGGTCTGCTCCTGTTCACATGGGGTTAACCTCTGCAGAAAGACGTCCTGTGAACCAAAGTGGGACTTGAGTCTAGCACTTTAGGTCCAGATTTCAGAAGACAAAAATCCACGTAAAGCACCAGATTAAGAATTTCCTCTTGACTCACTCTGTGCTGTCAGGGCAAATATTAGGCATGGGAATTTGGCTGTAAATAAGGCATGATTTAGGATTTTGGTATTTTTGTGGCCTGTTGTTCTCAGCAGTGGGCCATGCATTTTAGCAGCCAGAAATGGGAATTATTTGGATAAAATCTCAAAATTTCTGTATTTTAAACTACCTTGCTATGCGAATCCATATGTGTTGAAATCTCAGCACAGAGATATTACAATATTATTTGAGGATACAACACAAAGTAAAAATGAGAGAAAAATGGGAAAAACAACAGGGCAGATGGAGACTTGCATTTGAGGAACCTACTCATTATTTTGCATTCTCTTTACTAAACAACAGCTGGAAGTGAACAATTGGATAACTCAACTATTTCCTCATTGATCTTTAAAATAAATCCATTTTTTTACTCATTATTACAAAATCATAGAATCTAAGGATGGTAAAGACCTGCAAGATCATCAAGTCCAAACCTTTGTCCTAAATTTAATCCCAATTTTAAGGCAATTTGCAGGTAAGTCCAAGCAGAGGTCTTTTTAGGGTCTGTGTAGGCTTGTTTTTCAAAGGCAGTAGAGTAACACAGCAAATAGGATTCATGCAGACTCCTCAGATGGGGCCCTAAAGCAGAATTGTTGATGCCAGAATGACACAAAATCCAAGTTTTAAGATGGATATTTTCCAACATGCTGCCATGCAGTACTCTTTTATGGTGTTGATACTGAAAGCCCCAACCTTAAATAATAAAAGCAATGATTCTAGAGAGTGAAAGAAAAAGAAAGTAGACCCATAGGAAAGTAGTTCAAATTGATCAACATTTTTTTTCTGAGTTCCAGAATTCTGGTTACCATGAACCCTGGAAATCCCATGCATTTGCCCTTCAGTTTAGCAAACAGAAGCCTTGCTGTTCCCCTTGTTTAGAAAGGTTTAACTGAGAATTAACAAGCTGATAAAATACTTTGCTCTAAATTTTTAGAAGAAACTACAATGGGTCACATTGCTACGTTGTCATGGTGATGAGAAGTGCAGGTGTCAAGTGCAAACTAGAAAGTAGTATGTATGATGGTTTGACTATTACAAGACTTTACTAAAGCAGGTTTCAGAGGGCTCAGATGTTCTTTTTTTCCAACAGGTTACTCGGATTTCAGTAGCTAGAAGCCCAATCCAGAGACCACCACACCCAGTAACCCTCAGGCTTCTGGTTTCAGTGGACTACAGATATGGCCATTAGTAAGGTATTGATGTGAGACAAATGTATTAGTTTCTTCTTTGCACAGGGAAAAACCCTCCTACAGACTGAGATCCTACAGCTGCTGCAAGTATATGTAAACTAAATAAGGATTATTTTCAGATGGTTGTGTTCAATACATACCAAACGGGGTGTTACTCTTGGTAAAACTTCTGTTACCTGAAGGGTATTTTGGCATTAAATTAGAATTGAAATTATAATTTACTTAACCCAAATGTGGAGAAAAATATAACTTCACATACAAATTGACAACACAGAGTACAAAATTTGGTGAGTGAAAATTTAAAAAGCAGCCTTGCCCCTACTGAAGATGAGGGAGACCCACTGCAGGTGAGTAGTGGCATTGATCATTGCAGTCCTTAACAAGGATGACTATACCAAAGCCATTACTGTCTTCCTGTTCTGCCTTTGCTCACATTTTTAGTACCTTCTTGTTATTTTCTTTAAGCTCACACCACAGAGGGATGCTTTCACACATATGCACTTGATATATGTTCTTTTTTTTGCCTTTGTTGTGACCCAAAATTTGTTCTATTCTGCTTTCAAGGTTGTATCCCTTCCATGACCTGCACTTGTCTGACTGATTTATAATTACATTCTAGGGCGCTTTGCTACGATGCTTCTCAGATCTCTCAAGGCCCCCACAATCCATTACCCTTTGCTTGTACCTTCAGGGGGCCAAGGCCTTCAGGTCTCTTTGTGGCATTATGAGTTCACTGAGGGAGTTGGCCCTCTGGGGCCCTCTGAGCTGAGCACTTGCCCCTCATAGTCCCTCTGGGCCTGAGGAGGAGCTTGATCTGTAAGAGCAGTCATGTCACATGAGCTGAGACAGCATCCTACTGCCAGCTTATCTTGACTCACCTTCTCAAGAAGCAGCTGATAACTAGGTGTGGAGGATCAATCATGCCTCCCAAATTCCACATAAGGTATCACATCTTTCAGTTACATTTAAGGGCTGACTTTTTATCTTTTAGAACATGCTCAGTGTCAGAGACAAAGCCGCAACATGTAAACAGTAGATGACCACCTTATTTATCCATGTTTCCACCAGGAGGTCACATGCCTCTTATGCCTGCAAATAATGGAGGAATAAATGCTAAGCTGAATTGTTTCTTTGCCTACTCTGGGTTTTTTTATGCAAATATAACAAGAATATTATTGAGAAGGTATCCTTCATGGTTTTTTTCAGCAAGAATTTGACTTAGCTGAACTTCTACAGCTGTGTCACAATTCTCCTGTGTGCAAACACACAAAATTATTAGTATTGCACCGACAATCTTAAGGCAATTGTATGCAGGACTTCACCCTCTCACCATCTTTTTTTTGTCCAGTCCTGGGTCTGCTCCCAGTTCTTGTGAAGAGAAGCAGACATGATGACTACTGGTTCTGAGACCTAACAGGAAGAGAAGAGCCTGACTGCTGCTCACCTTGGTCCCCAACACTTCAGGGGAAAAGCTTGGGAGCAGACACGTGCTGTGGGTCAGTACCTACCTGAGCACTTTGCCTCCATGTTAGGTTTCCTTCTGAAACGTAGTTGAAGATTTTATTAACCAGATCCTAGGGAGCATCTAACTGGCATTTGTGAGTCTGCATCTAAGAACAGTGTCCAGCTTTGGCCCCCTCTACTATAGATGTAAATACACTGGTCTTCAAGGGAGGACCACCAGGAAAGGTTTGGGACAGGAAAACATAAGTATATGATATAGGAAGAGAGGCTGAGGGCGATGGGCATGTTCAGCCAGGAAAAGACATGACTTTGGAGGGAACTCACTATATTCTTCACTCAACCACCTTATGGGTAGCGTTAGAAACGACACAGCCATACTCTTAGAGGTGCACACTGACAGGACAGGAGACAACACACACAAGATGCAACAAGAAAAAATATTATTGAACACAGGAAGAAAGAGATTCCACAGCAAGATTGGTCAGGTCCTAGGACAGTTGCCAGTGAGGCTGTGCATCCTTGGAGGTATTGCAACTCAGATGGATGCAACCCTGAGAAGTCTGCTTAACTTCAAAGGTAGCTTTGCTCTGAGTGGGAATTAGGAACAAATTACTTTCAAACTAAGTTATTTTATGATTCTGTGTTTTTCTGATTTAAATTAGAGACTTAAATCAATGTTGTGGTACTTGAACCCGGGCTTCTACTAAGCAGTGCAATTGCCCAACAAACATCCTGTTTTGCTTTTCTGTTAAGATTTAGTGACATTTTTAAGCCTCTTTATGATGACTAGTCAGTAACTTTAAGACCATATGTCACAGAAATGTCAGTGTATTTAGTTTTGAGTATTTCAGCCTATTCTCCTCTTTATGTGGTTGCTCAGCCAGAGCACTGCAATCTACGACATAGACATTTCTGCTATAGGTAAGGTCAGGGACTTTTGTTGGGACTACTAACTTAAATATAAATTCATTTGCAAAGCTCAAAACCAGCAGTGGGACAATGGTTTTCACTTTCATTTTATTCTCATTCTTTCCCTTTCCTTCCACCCCAGTTGTTGGCTACTCTCTTTTCCCAATGAGATCCACCTTGCCAAAAGGCCAAACCTGGGGATAGCTCCAAGAACAGTTTCAAGTATATTTACATGGCACACAACTCTGGTGATACTTCAAGCTATTTCAAGATACTTCAAGGGTCCTAGTCTTCCCCACTCTGCATCCTGTATTCCCTGCCCAGACACGCCATGTTTGCTTCCCTTGGCATCAGCTGAAACATTTTCTATCCCTATTACTGACTGCAGCCACCATGAGCCTTCTCAGATTCTACAGCACCTTTTCTGAACCTTGGATGTAGCTTTCTAGGTAAAAAAAAAACCACCCCAAATTCTGGCAGCATCTGCTTCAAGTACAATTAGGATTTTGGCCTACTCCCAGTGCAGCAAGGATACCACTCACGGGCATCTTACATGCAATGAGAGGGGTGTGTGGAGTCACCAAACTGCTGAGAGTTCACTGGGCGTTTTTTTGCCCTGCCCAAGGGCAGAGTCCCCAGATGTGACACAAGTAGTTCTGTGTTTCTGCTTGTGTGAACAGAGTGATGATGCCATCATCAGGTCTTACGTTTTGATGGGCAATCTGTGTAGTGGTAAGAGAGAAAGGAGTCAAGACCAGAGGGATTTAACTGAAGTACTAGTAGTAAATATCTAAATGTATAATTAATTTAAAAACCATACAGTCCTCAAGGTTTCCCAGAATTTCCAAGTACAAAGCTCTTTGGTTAAGAATACATCCAATTAGATGGCAATTCAAAAGGGGTTCTGGCTACAAACACTTATTTCCCCCAGCCACAATACTATTTTATATGGGCCACATTTTCTTGCTGCAGCACATAGCATGGAGTTATGAGCTTCTTTTTCAGAATTGTGTTTCCAAAAAACACTGACCACTGAGAATGGAAGAAAGGAAACGTATTTCTCAGCAGAAATCTTGGAGGTAAAGAGTGGGGTCGAAAAGCTCTTACAACAGACTAGATGAGCCAAAGGCACATACTTTTCATTAATCTGTGCTGCTGTGAAAAAATGAGTGGCCTGAGCCTTCCCAGAAGCCCAGGGAGATACCTGCAGGGGAAGCCCAGATCCAGCCAGGCTGATGCTTGGATAAAAACACAGCAACTGAAAATAATCTGGTTGGGCAGGTGCACCAAAAGGAACCGAAAAGAGCTTTAGAGGTCAGAATCAATAAGTGGAAATTTCATACAAGTATGTTGACCTCTGCCACATTATTTCCAGATAAGTAGAAATCTGACTCATTTCCAAGATATAAAATTCATTTAATAGGATGGCAAAGGGGGGGTTTATAAAAGCAACTTGACTCTAAGTGCTCTGAGGACATTATTAAAAATGTAGTTAGCTGACAATCTGAATGAACTTCTGTGTATATACAATGACATTTTGTTCCATCCAAACGCTACCTTTAGTAATCATGATATTTGCCCAGCCCTTTCAGATGGCATTTGGTCAAAAGCCTGAAATGAAACAATGATCACAGGGATTTCAGTTTAAATCATTTCACTGTGCAGAGGATAGCAGTAAAGCTATACTTATTATTCATTGGGTGATGCTCAGCTTCTGAAATGAAAGGAAACAACTGAGAGTACAGACACTGCAGTAGACTTAGCAATGATGCAATGTGACCTCCATTTTCTGTAATTGTCACAGCTGCTATCACAATTATGATCATTATTCCATCAGGAGATAATGCTCCTGATATGGAAGAAAGGAGGGGCTATTTGGCTAATCATTTGGTGGGGGCATAACTGTGGAGACTTGTTCAGAGGTCACAAGTTCTGTTAGAGATCTGATGCTTCTGCTGCTGGGTGAAAATTGTTACTCAATCACCCGTGTCTGTTAGTGGTTTGTGTGAAATAGTTGCTGTTCAAAACCTGTTCTGCAATGGATTTTTGCACCCATATATTAGGATTCAACACTTTAGTAGGGGGATTGGCAGGAAGGAAAGTGAAGACCTGCTAAGGGACATACTCTGGAAGGTGTGAGAGAGTTTTGCTGGTGTCAGTGGAAATTTAAAGCAGCAAATCCATCAACTTCATGAAGACTTTTGTTCTTAAGAAACAGCTTGGATTTTGCAATCAATGAAACACAAAAAGGAGAAATCAATACTTTAAAGTAAGCATTCTACATTGAAAAATACCATCCAGCTCACTCATAATAATGTGTTTCATGAACAATCAAAGATAGAACTGAAATACACTGTAGTCACTGCATTAGAAAACAGATTAATGCCAGCTTCCTGGGTAAGTGAGCTATCAACTTCAGCTATACACAATCTCATTTTGAAATACATAATTCGTTATTTCAATTTTACAAGAAAGGACTTTTTAAAAAGGCGCATTAGTGAGAACTGACTCAAGTTACAACTCTGTCACACCTTGGTGTAATACAAAAGGCTTTTGGTCTCTAAGAAACACCTCAGAAACATTCATAGGGACTCATGCAGAGAGCAGAAGTAGAATCACATGATTTTTTTTTTCCTTGGTCTCCTTAATGTTCAAGTGTGCTCCCCAATACATGGTCAGAGCAGAGATCTTTCCTACCTAGTACGAGCTACAGAATCACAGAATCAGAGAAAGGTTGTGGTGGAAGGGTCCTCTGGAAGTCACCTGGTTCAACCCACTGCTCAAGCAGGGTTGTCTAGACCTAGATGCCCAGGCCTATGTCCAGATGGCTTTTGAATATCTCCAAGGATGAGATTCCACAACCTCTCTGGGTAATCTGTGCCAGTGCTTGGTCACCCTCACAGTGAAAAAGTGCTTTCTAATGTTCAGACAAAATCTCCTGTATTTCCTCTTTGTGCCCATTGCCTTCCATCCTGTCACTGGGCACAACTGAAAAGAGCCTGGCTTCATATCCCTTGCACCTTCCTTTCAGGTATTTGTACACGTTGCTCAGATCCTCCTGGGACTTCCCCAGACTGACTAGTCCCAGCTCTTTCAGCTTTCCCTTGCAGCAGATGTACTCCAGTCCCTTAATCACCTTTGTGGCCCTTCACTGGACTGCCTCAGCTATGTCCATGTCTCTCTTGCACTAGGCAACCCCACACTGAATGCCAGGTGTGGCCTCACAAGTGCCATGTAGAGGGAAAGGATCACCTCCCTTGACCTCCTGGTAATACTCTTCCTAATGCAGCCTAGGATATCACTGGCTTTCTTTGCCTAAGGGCGCACTGCTGGCTCATGTTTAACTTGTCATCCACCAGGAGCCCCAGGTTCTTTAATGCCAAGCAGCTTTCCAGCTGCTCATCCTCTAGCATATCCCAGTCCCCAAGTGCAGAACTTTGCACTATTTCTTGTTGAACTTCATGAGGTTGTTATTGGTCCATGTCTCCAGCTTGCTGAGGTCCCTCTTGGATGGCAGCATGACCCCCTGGCATATCAGTTACTCCTCCCAATTTGGTGTCATCAACAAACCGGTACATTCTGCTGCATCATCCAGATCATTAATGAAGCTGTTGAATTTGATTTGGCCCAGTATTGACCCCTAGAGTACAACTGCTAGTTACTGGCTGCCAACCAGATTTCATGTCTCTGATCACCACTCTCTGTGCCTGGCTATTTAGTCAGTTTTGAATCCACCTCACTGTCTGCTCATCCAAACCACACATCAACAGCTTCTCTATGAGGATTTTATGGCAGATAGAGCCAAAACTCCTACTGAAGTCCAGGGAGAAAATAACCTCAAGATTTGTGCTCCAGACCCTTCACCAGCAAAACTCCTTCTCTGGACATGCTCCAGCACCTCAATGTTTGTCTTGTGTTGAGGGACCCAAAACTGGACACTTTCAGTAGAAGTTGCTCATTCACAGACAAACCAGCAGTTACCAGGGACTGTATGGGCCACTGGGGATGATACTTAACCTGTATTAACAATTGGCTGGATCCTATCAGGGAGACAAAAGGATTACATCCCTCCCAAACCTTTCAGACCTTTCTAGAACTCAGAAATTCACAATAGCCATAACATCTGAATCCTTCTTTCACCATGCTATTACCTACATTAACTCATTAAACTATAAAAATATTTTAATTAAAAAAAAACAACAAAAAAGGACAAAAGGGGATTTAGTTCAAGATTAATCAATAATACTATTAATGTAATGGATTGTGAGACAGTCAGGAAGTCACTCATTTGAGTTGACCTTTTTGACTATTGTAATAGTGTGCTCTTCCACTCATTCCCAGTCCTTTTCTCTCCACTTAGATAGGCTCTTAAAATAAAACAGATTTATATTTCTAGCACTTCTTGGTCATGACTTTATTGATGTTATTTCTTAGTTTGGCTTTTTAAAGCACTTGCTAAATTTGCTTGTAATATGAAGCTACAGTAATCCACTATCCTCCTACACTGCAGTCTGTTCTAGCCTACACCACATAAAGACTCCTTTGCTGTCACAGGGTGGGAACTGTGCATTGAAGCACCTAAAATAGATTAAAAAGGAAAAGAAAGGCTACAAATTAAAAATGGGAAGACACTCTGAGCTCTCAGTTCTGTGCTCAGGACAAAACTGCACGTTCATATCACCATGTCTTTTGAAAAAACTACCCCTTTACAAAGAAACTTGAGATAATCTCACTGGTTTGATTATGGTTTTGCAAGATATAACCTTCTTGAAAATTCACTTCTGAACTCTGGCCAGCTCAAGAAGCACAGATTTAACAGCTCTGGAAAAAAGTATTAACAGATCTTGAACCAGAGATGCCACCATGCTATTTATAAAGTCCAACCTGTACGTTACTTGCACAGTGGGAAGTGCCGATCTCTACAACACAACCATTGCCGAAGACAGCATAATCACATCAAAAGCCCCACCTTTGTGCTTCCTTAGCTTCTGGTACTTCACTGAACATTTTAATATTACATTGTTATATCTGATTCACTCATGCCATGATTCAAATGAAGTCAATACATGACATGATAACATTATTTTTCTTTTATTTGGAAGTAATTTTAAAATTATAATAAAGGATTACCAAATAGATGGTTTTGTTAGCTTTGGAAATATATACTAAAAAACCCCAAAAATATACCAGGAACAAACAGTAGGATTCTATCAAAGTTCCACCTTTCAGAAACATAAGGCATGCAATTTTTTAGAAGTACAGAAATGTATCAGATTAAGTGTTATAGGCAAACAAGGAACAAAGCCTGATCAGCTGGTTAGTTCAAGGATGGATAGTAAATAAATTTCCCATTGCACAAAGATTGCCACAAAATCAGAACACAAGTCTGACCAGAGGTCTGAAGAAACTTCAAACAATCAAAGTTAAAAAACACCAAAAAATCCAAACCCCCCCAAACCCCTAAGGTTATCAGTAATTTTGTTTTAACAAAATGTTCCAATTTCAATTTGCCTACCAAGTACACAACATTTTAAAAACTATACCAAAATCCCATTTTGAAAGGAAAAATAATAATGGTGAATAGTTTTATTCTTTCTGTTGAAATTAATGCAGTGCAAAACTCTTTTGAGAAATAATTGTCTTCTGACAGAGAAGCAACCTTCTTCTGCAGTTGCCTGTTGTCTCTCTGCTCATGTCCTGCTGGGTACTGTGTTTCTCACACACAGCAATTCTACTGTCAGGATGACAGCAAATGTGCTCTGATTATTCAGGTAAGTCCTTATGTGGACAAACTCTCTGCAGGGATGCAGAAACCCGGCCCTTGCTTACAAACTGCTGCCAATGGCTCTAACGTCACATTTTTCTCTAGATTAGATTGACACAGTCTTTACAGTGTGGCACAGTGTCTGTGGGATCTCTGAACACAATAAACTCCTGCAACTGTAGGTGCCTTTGGGCACTGGTACCATCTGGTGTCTCTGGCTCTTGGCTTAGCACATACTATTTTATTTTTGAAAGAATGAAGTATCAGGTCATGCCTCTGAGCTCTTTGGAGGGAAATTGACTGATCTTTATGGGTTGTGATCTGCAGAAGGTCATGAGGCAGATGTAGACACCTCTCCTGATGTGGCCTTCTGTAAAACTGGTGAACTGCATTAAAACCAGCAGTTCTTCACAGAAATATTTATTGTGGCAGTTTGGGTTTTTTCAGTAACAACATATGGAGGCAGAAGAATGTATAACCTATGCTTTGCAACCTATGATGCTGGAAGAGCACTGCATTCTTCCTTTGATAAGCCTCTGAGTCAATTTGCATTTAACCATTTCTTTAGCCATGCTGAACTCTTGTTGGTATTACTGGTGAAGCACATGACTAGAAATGACACCCAGCTCCCAATATGGGAGTTGTCAAATAGCTTAGTAGCCCAAGGCTTAGATGGTTTCACTCAGAGGATGGGGGCAAACACTTGTGATATTCTGATTTCCATAATATGAGAAAGGAGGATGACTAACTTTGTCCTGTTGAAGCTTACCTTTCTGTATTGGTATCTGCACAAAATTTCTTCTCTTGTGGAAGCTAAGCAGATCTCTTCCCTGAAAACTCAGTTGCTTTATAGTCTTCCAGACACCTGCAACACGGCCACATGCTCTCCACCCTCACAGGAGACTTTAGGTGAGTAAAACTCCTGACTCTGTGATTGGACAGATGTAGCAACTCCACCACAAGGAGAGTAGTAACACACTGGTGTACAAGAGAAGAATAGAACTCTACAAATTTGAGATAGTTTTTAGAAAAACAAAAAAAAATTATACACAGGAAAGCAATTGCCCAAGTACAGAGTAGGGGACGTTGGTTAGAGGGTGTCCTGCAGAAAACTTAACATCCTAGAGTTTATCATAGTCTGAGAGCAAGTTAAAAATAACCATCATCCTTAAGAAAAAAAAAGACATACCTATTATACTACAGTAATACAAAATTCCTTTGGTTTACTCAGTACTGGTGAGACTCAACTGTAGAAACAAGTCCACTTTTGGTACTTCAGGAAAGGAACTGAGCAATGGGAGAAGGTCAGCCAAGGAGCAACAGGAATTATCAGTGGTCTAGAAAGCACAAACTACAAAAAAAAAAGTTGGAAGGAGCATAAATTATTTGTCCTAGTTAATAAAAGAAGCAGAAAGGATATGACACAAGTCTTCATGTACTTCAAAAGAGGAGATGTCAGAAAAAGGCAATAATTTGCTCACAACTTTCACTACAGAGAAGTCAAGTAGTAAATTGTCTCCAGGAGACAAAGGAGCAGCATTAAAACATCAAAGGAGGATTGTGAAGCTCCAAAATTGATATAGTAATATTTCTCTTTCATATCTATACTGTATGTTTTTATTTACAGGCACAGAAGGTCTCTGTTGAAAATTTTCCACAAGATTATTTCCCATTCATTCCACTGACAGGTGCACTGAAAGACTGATCATAAAGCTAAATCAAACAGTCATCTGCTTCTGAGGAGTGAGTACTGCTCTTCACTGTGTTACTAGGTGAAGCTACATCACAGCAAAAAAATTCTCACAGGAAGATCCTCTCCTTACTGTTCATTGCCACTGAGCTGATTTTGATAAATGTGCATCCACAGACAAGGCAGACACACATATGGCACGTACCTGCCAATGTTGCCACTGTTCTTCAAGGTGATTGCCAAGAACAATTCAGTGAAGTGAGTAATTTTCTTTCTATGTAAAGAAAATTAGCACTTTTGAAGCCAAAGTCTTTCCAGGGATGAGGGAAATGTCTTCATTAAAATATATTTTTTGTGAAAGAGGCAGCAATTGATCTATGTGGGCAGAAGTGTACAGAGTCAAGAATAGACCTAGCAAGAGGATCTATTAACCTCTATTACCACTAAGAGGGTGGTAATTGATAGGTACAACAGATACTTTGCTGTAGCATCTTCCCCTTGTGATGTGGTCAGCTTAGCTGCAGCTGCTTTTTTTTGTGATTAAACTGTGGTTTAAAAAATTAAGGAGCCCTCTGTTACAACAAATCTTTCCTTAGTTACCAGTGACATGAAATAACTCAAACGTGGCAGAACCAGCATGGATGATACAGGATATTATTGTCCAAGATCACTCAGGACGCAGTCCCTCATTGAAGTGCCTCACGGACCTGAGGACTACAGGGGGAGCAAAGCTCCATCCTGGGCTCTGTGCTGAACCTCAGAACCTGTCTGAGCTAGAAAGTGAAGACCTTTCCAAGAGCAATCAGCCTTGACCAAAGACGTTCCCCTTTGGACAAAGAGCTGAGCCATGCCAGCTGGTGTCTCAGGAGTCTGCACACACAAAACACACATGCTTCAGCAGCAGAAGTCAGCGAAGTCAGCTAACTGTACTGACTTACTTATGCGCCTTATAAAGCAAGATCTTGTCTTTCTGTGTGAAACCCAGCATGGCTAGCTGTTCACTGAAATTAATTTTGGAAGTACAGACTCTAGAAACCTAGCTGGTCTGGGCAGGAAATAGTCCCAAAATTTTGCTCACAGTGATTTTCAGACTGTGCTCTGATTTTGAAAGCCCTGCTTGTGTACAAGCAGTGAGGAAACAAGGCAACCCAAGCAAGCACTGTTGAAGTGGTCAGGGGAGCCAGCAGGGCCGTGCCACCAGCAGTGCTGGCAGCTGGGGCCTATCCACAGCTCACGTTCTGCAGAGCTTGCAAGTGGGATGAAGACATGACTTAATGAGGCAGCTGGGAGCTGAATCTAAAGTGATAACAGAACACACAAGTGTGGTAACACAGTAGTGATCCCAGAAGACTATGTTTTCCTTACAGGGAAGAAAAATATTCTTTCTGAAGAAATTATCCTTAAATACCTTACTGTGTTTTGGGAAGTCTGTGAAAGACCTCAATCTTTAGGAGGATTTTAGGTGAAAAAGGAATAGCAGCAGCCACAAAGTCTATCCTTAGAAGAAACCTTTTTTTCTTCATTTTCTTTTGAGCCCTGTGAAAAGCTTGAATCCTAACAACTATTTATGACATACAATTTGCAGACACACCACTGTGTTTTACTGGACATCAGAAAAGAGAAATCAGCACGAAATTTCCAGGTTTGGAATGAGATATATATGTTGACTGAGATATGTCATATCAAATAAGAGTTAACTATTATAGCAAAGTATGAGCAAAGTAAGAGATAACCTTGCTGTCCAGCACCATATGTTATCTAGTGTCCATCCATTCGGGAGAAGAGAGGAAAAATCTTTTAGTCTTGGAGAACAGGGTGCTTTAGATAGAACAAGTGCTACGGCTGTTCCTTTTAATAACATGAGAAGGAAAACTGAAGCTCTAAAACCACTGTAGACAGAGCAGCACTGAGACCAGTTGCAGAGCCTGGTTACTCTGCTCACAAGCTCATACACTAAAGCATCAGATCACTTTTCAAAACATTATGACACACTTCAATGTTTTATCTTTTAGTAAAATTCTGCCTTTAAATAAGGAGATACTTTGACCTTTAATTCCTCCCTATTGATATGGCTGGAATATGTCCACATGGCTGATGTCATTGCTAGACCACTCTTGGTAATCTTTGATCAATTATGAAGACTGGGAGAAGTGCCTAAAGACTGGAGGAAAGTAAAAGACAGTCTTGACTTCAAGAAGGGCAAGATAACTACAGGCTGGTCAACCTCACCTTGATCCCTGGGAATGTGAAGGAGCAGCTGATTCTGGAAACTATTTTCAGGCACATTAAAGACAAAGAAGTCATCATGAGTAGAAAGCATGGGTTCACCAAGGGGAAGTCATTCTTGACCAACTTGATGTAATGAAATGACTGGCCTGGTAGCTGAGGGAATTGGGATTATTTAACCTGGAGAAAGGGAGTTGCAAAGGGAACCTTTATTACTCTCTACAGCTACCTGGGAGGAGGTTGTAACAAGGTGGGGGTCAATCTCTTCTCTTAGGTAACAAATGATAGAATAAGAGGAAATGCTCTTAAATGCCAGGGGAGGTTTAGATTGGATATAAGGAAAAATGTCTTCACTGGAAGGGTTGTCAAGCATTGGGACAGGCTGCCCAAGAAGGTGGTTGGGTCACTATCCCTGGAGGTATTTAAAAGACATGTGGATGTGGCACTTGAGGACATAGTTTATGGTGGACTCAACAGTGCTGGGTTAATGGTTGAGCTCGGTGATCTTAGAGGTCTTTTTCAACCTTAATGATTCTATGAAAGAATAAGAAAAGTGACAACTGCCTTTGCCATTCAGTAGATGGTGCTCTTACCTTCTCCTGAAGTTATGGCTCATGCTGCTGATCAGTTTGGTGACATACTTCAGAAGTTATTTAAGTCTACAGTTCTTCTATCTATTATGCCACCACTGCTTGTTATGTGTTTCGTCAAGATTGTTAACCCCTGTGACTGGGCCAGGTCCGATTTTATCTTGTTTACTTCATTTATATAACTCACCCCACCCTCTCACCTGACAAGGACTAGTTATCAGTGTGTGAGGCTTGGGCCTAATGACATTTTAATGTCAGTCTCCCAAAAAAGAAACAGCACATGCCTTGTGCATGGACTTGGTATCTCTCCAGAAGTGGACCTGTTTTTCCACTGGAATTCAACATTATTCTGAAATCTCTCCCACTTAGGCACCAATAAGGACTTTTCTCAGCTATCTGGCTTTACAGGACCTACACCTACATTGGTGGGCTCCAAAGGGTCCAAAGGGTGAATGCACATGTCCTGGCATCCAGCTTGATCAACCTTATTCCTGACCTGTGATGGAGCAAGAACTGAGCATGCTCCAGCCTCTGCCTGCCATCCCTCACCTTGGTTCCTAACAGAAGAAAAAATTGCCACATCTGTTTCTGCCATGTCCTTGATTTGGATTTTGTAGAAATGCTGAAGGCATCAAGAGCATGAATCTCCTGCACAGTCTGGAGATAATCCAAGTGATGAGGTTTAAAGCATCAGAAAAGTTGCGACCAAAGCACCAAGCTGGAAGATTAACATCAAGGATAAGAATATTTCTGGAAATGCTAATAGAGCTTCCTGATAGCACCTGATGGACAGGGTGGATTCCTAGAAGGCTTTATTGAAAAGACAGAGGGACATTTAATTCTTGTGGAGGAATAGTTGCTTGTTATACTGTAAGCTTACTTAACTTTGGAACACATTTCTGAGCACACAAAGCTGAAAATGACTGTGAAAAGCCATAATGGATTTACCAATCATAAATCAGGCCTGAGCAGTCCAATTTCCTTGTAGATGAGGTGAGAGCATGGTGGTGTTTGGTCAAAGGTTGGACCTGATGATCTTGGAGGTCTTTTCCAACCTTAATGATTCCATGATTCTGTGAGAGCACTGAATGTAATTTACATTGACCTTGGCAAGCCTTTCAGCTCTGCCTCCCACAATAGCCTTGCATCCAAGATAGGCTATGAATAACTGAATGGGCAGGCAACTGAGTAAAAAAGTAGTTGAATGATTGTGCTCAAATGTTATCAGGTAACAGGTTGCACTTTACATAGAGGCAAGTTACAAGAGGAAAATTGTGGAAGTTTCACCTGGGACCTGTCCTGTTTAGCAGCTTTGTCCCCTGGAATAGGTGACTGTATACACTCTGATAAAATCTGCAGGTGAACTCAGACTGGGGGCACCATCAATACCCACAAGGGGAGAGCTGACACTCAGGGGCACCTACCTACATAGGCAGGAGGAATGGACTGATAGAAATCTTAGGAAATCAGTCAAGGACAAATGCAAAGTCCTGCACCTTGAAAGAAGAGCCCTTGGCAATGGTGTAGACTATGGACAGACTGGCTGGGGAGCAACTCTATGGGGAAGACCCTGGGGTCCTTATGCAGTGAGCTCATCACAAGTCAGCAGCGTGCCCTGGCAGGAAAGGAGTCTAAGAGAAGATATAAGCTCTCTGTACTCACCACTTACAGAACTCCCTTGAGATGCAGTGCCTAGTTTTGGACATGTGATGACAAGACATCAATAAACTGGACTAAGTTCAGAGGGGGGACCTGTAATTGGTTGGGTTTGCAGCACTTCTGCTGTGTGGATAAGGTTGGGGATGGGGCTGGTTAAGCTTGAGGAAGAGATGGCTTTTGAGGTGGACCTGAGGTGGACCTAACAGCAGCCCTGCCAGCACCTATGGGCAATGGGTGAGAGAAAGGATCCAGTCTGGTTTCAGTGGTGTATGGCAAGAGCTTGAGAGAAAATGGGCATATGCTGTAAAGAGTTTTCACCATGAGGACAGTCATGCAGGGGTGCAGGTTATTTAGAGAGATTGAACCAAAGACCTCCTGAAGTCCCTTCCAGCCCTAATGGTCCTGAGACACTTCAGATGAGCAAAAACACTGGTGACTCTTCACTTTCAAAAAAAAAAAATGGCTACACCTTGTAATAAGGAAGGCATTACAAACATTCAAATTACAAGTAGTTTATGAAGTATGGAGAATCAAGTCTGATTAAAAAACCCCAACTTGTCCATTTCTTATAGATTAATATAATCTCTGTTTTAGCAGATAAAGGACACTGCTCCAATATGCATGACAATGCACCACCATAAAGAGATGGATGGTTTAGTAAGTACTAAGTATGTGTTTCAGCAGTATTGCTAGCAAATTAAACTGGTGCTCATGCTTGTAAAAAACAAAATATATTAGGTGTGCTGGTTTAAAGGTAAACCAGCAGGAGAAATGAACCCAACACAAAAAAGATTATAAATCAGAG
>JAOXXN010000446.1:60659936-60677287 GCA_026770055.1 Myrmophylax atrothorax
AGCCGGAGATGTCAGGTGTGCCCTGGGCAGCTGCTGCAAATGGTCCATTGTTAACAGTTCTTGAGAAATGGCTTAGAGGGTTTAGAATACATAGCTTTGGTCACACCTACACAGAGACAAACTGGTTCCAGCTTGCTGAACTAGGACACTTTGTCAGACAGAATAGGGTACAGCATTTAAAAAGTGCTTTGTGCATGTTTGCAGATGTGTTTAAAAATACCAAAAAAGTACAGTGAAATTAGGATGGAAAAGCTGAGAAATTAAGAGGTCTGAGTAAGCATGGTGAAGAAAAGAAGAAAAAAAGCACGGAGGGATGAATCTTACTAAAACTCTTGAGAAAAACTTTGAAAAATTCAGACATAGCTAGTCTATATAAGATTTAACAAGCAATGATAAAGATCAAAACCAAGCTTCGTTTGCTGATTAAGACAACATAAGCCTAGTAATTTTGTGAAGAATAAAGATTCACAACTCCATAAAAAATTATATTTTCAGCTACTGCTGACTGATATTCATTTATGTGTATTAAGGTCTCCTTTGACAAAAGCAGTTATTTCATTATCTGTGAGCCAGCTGAAGTTAATGATTCTTTACAGCTGGAGGAAGTGGAGAAGGTGTTGAAGGAAACTAAAGGCACAGAAGGACAATGTTCAAGATGA
Source organism: Myrmophylax atrothorax (assembly GCA_026770055.1). Classification (NCBI taxonomy): domain Eukaryota; kingdom Metazoa; phylum Chordata; class Aves; order Passeriformes; family Thamnophilidae; genus Myrmophylax; species Myrmophylax atrothorax. The sequence goes on from JAOXXN010000446.1 coordinate 60,660,596, forward strand.
GGCATGGGTTAAAGGGCAGGTGTTGAGTGGAAGCAATTTTAGCAGTTCTCATATTCTAGACCCTTTTTCCATTTTTCTCTGGGCTTTTGTGCTCATTGTGCCACTATTGCCCATGGCAATGTGGGTGTCTGGGGTAGGAAGTGTGCCTAACTTCTTCAGCTGCAGTGACAAATTCTGCTCCCTACTAACCTGATTCATGTTTGAACCACTAACCCAGAGCTGGGAGGCTGTCTAGCTCATTAAAAATTCCCTGAGCGAGTTTTCTGACCCAGTTACAAAACAACAGAGAAAGCTTTTTCAGTTGTTTTTTGGAATTCATATCATAAAAGATTCAAGCAACATATGGATTATTTATTCATGTAGGGAATTTAAAATTGCTGCTTTAGTTAGGAAAAATGTGTCTGATTTTCAGCACTGCTTTTGTTTTACAGCTATTCAGGCAGCTACTAAAGGAGCAGGTGCAAGGGGAAGGGAGGAAACTGGGGCAAGGTCTTAGGCATGACTACAGAGACCCAACCAATCCAGTTCTACTGCCAAATTGTTTTAATGAAAGAGCTGATTTTACTTTTTACTTGCCTGTGAAGGGCGAAAGGGCACAGTTATTATCTCAGCTATTTTATTTGTTTCTTTCTATATAAAGGACCTGCCCCATTCTCTATGTATTTTGGATTAATCAGAAAAAGTAATTGCTTCCATATCTCCTTGTACAGCATGTCCTTCTTTTCAAAGTCAGACCCACAACAGATGTCACCAGGGACAGGTCCATTGAAGACACACCAGCTGTCCTGATTCCTGTACCAGCGTCAGCTTTACTTCATGCTTTGCTAGTGAAAATGAACACAGGCAGCTTCACCAAAACTGCTGTTCTTGGTTTCAGGCTCTAGTTAGGAGCCCCCTCCTATTGCACTTGTGATACACATCAAATCCCTTTTGAAGAAACCGAAGGTAAAAATAGAAAAGCAATGTTGTCATTGCAGACAAATCTCAAGCAGGCAACAGCCTCTCTCCATGACCTTCAGGTAGAGAAAGTTTGTTTTTCCAGGAAATCTGAGTAGAACTTGAACTCCTCAGCAGATGTAAGGTCTCTTTCGTAAACCCATAGTAAGAAACAGAAGGACAACAAGCTGTAATTTCTATCCCTTCCAACACTGGTTAATGAAGAGCTATAGTGAGACACAAAGAAACAGAGTATAGTCATATACACAGGACTTCTACACTCCCACAAAAAAGTGAGAAGCAGTAAGGACAGAGGCTTAGGAGAGTGATGAGCATGGCAGAAGGAATTTGGGTCCTGTACAGGGACCCTAAAAGTGATGCTGCCACTGTGGGGCTTCCAGCTACACTCCCTGCACCTTCACAACCTCCCTGCATACTCTCCCCCTGCTCTCCTGGTATCAGGCCTGAGGTTTCCTCCATTCCTTTCCCTCTGGACAAGTCATGTTTGACATTGGAGAATGAAACATTTCATTTTGAAAATTTTCAGCCTGGGAAAAGCAAAGGAGCTGTGCAGTGGACCAGAACCCAACAGCTTCCCAGCCAACAAAAAAAGCTGATGTCACACACACTCATCTTGTAATTCAAAAATTCACAAAACACTCCAGCCGAGGTCACATTATATCTTGGATAAACATCTATTGCTGCACCCATGGAAATAAAACAAGTAATCAGCTGTATCTTGCCAATCTTCTTAAGCAAGACAAGAAAAAGAGTCTATGTAATTATAAATCCAATAGCCCGAAACTAATCCCAGGTAAAATACTCTATAACTGATCTGAGAGTCAACTAATACAAAATTAAAAGGAAGTGGTATATTTCATGCTGAATAAAGTGCAATTATGAAAAAGTATCTTGTTATCAGTTGTTAATAGTATGAGATTGATTGTAAAAGCTAGCTATGGCTCTTGTAATAGACCCCACAGTGTGTATGATGTGGTATGGCAAGGCATTTTGATTAAGAAGCAGAGTGGATTAAAACTTGCTGGCAGGTTTCAAAATGTAATGGAGAGTTTTGTTTTAATGGTTACATTTCTAGTGGTTCCCACAGAGATGAATTTGTAGCATTATGCCATTTAAAACTCTTCAGGAACAACCTGGAGAAATTCAGTCATTTGCAAATGTTAAAAGAAATAAAAGGAGCAATTATGAAGAAAACAGGTCTCTGATACAGAGTAATATGAACCTGTCAGTGAATAAGATGCAAGTAAACAATCTGTATTTTAGTGTGGCCTATAATGAAAATAAATCTCTACAAAGACTGCAAGTCCTGGGGAGGACTGTAGTGGAGGCTGGAGGTCCTGGCACATCACCTGCTGAACATGAGCTTCAGAATGATGATAGCAAAGTCACCTGCTGTCATCTTTGCTGTATCCTTATTATAGCAACACAAAGCACAAGAAACAGAGAGGTTTGTGTCATGCCTACAGGGAGGCTGCTGCTGAAATGTTTGTCTCATCTGATGCCTACAAATTCAAGGAAGATGCTGATGAAACTGGAGAAGATTCAGGAAGGGGCCACAGAAATACTGAGAGACTGAAAAACATCTCTCTCAAGAAAGAAAACAAGGGATTTAAACTATTTAGTTTATTCAAAAATATCTTGGCCAGGGATTTATTTACTTTATAAACATGGAGAACAGAGATATGATAGTTAGTCCAAACAAATACTCAAGCTGGAAAATCAAGCTGGTCAAATATTGGGTATTTTTTACATGCTGTTTTAGGATTAGCAAAGTCTATAAGTCTTTCACTTCCATCCCTTGTTTTCCCTCTTCCTCTCCCACTGAGGCAAATTTAAAATCTCTTTAGCATGTTTGTCCAGTTACATTTGAAGTTACTGGGCTGAGGCAGTGGGAAAATAGAACTCTCAAAGATATGACAAGTCCATAAGGGTCCTAACAACAAGCAAATGGGCAGAGTGCTCTGTGGAATCATGCCCTTGCACAGAGGAAGGCAGCTGTGATTATGTGTCAAGGTGTCTAGCACAGATGCCAGCTAGTCAGTCAGTGTTCACACACACAGACACACACACACAGACACACACAGACACACACAGACACACACACACACAGCCCAGTTAGTCAGTTCATGCCTCATTTGGCTTTATACTAGATTTTTCTAAAAGCCTGACCAGGAGCATAATAAAAACTGAATCAGAGCAATCCTATGGTTTGTATATTACAGAAGATCAAAGTAGATATCTGTGGTGGCCTTTCTGATTCTCCTGTGTCTGAATCCCTGGCCATTTAACTCATAAGAACTAAGACAGTGAAGAAAAAAAGAAGAAAAAAGCATTCACCAGTCATTTTGTCCAAGGGAAACAGCCATGTCAGAGAAAAAAAAGGTAAGTCTGAAAGTTCCACTCCAGTTTAACAAATACCACTGAGTTTGACTTTCTCTCCATGAGAATGTCTCAGAGCTGTGTGAAGAGGCTACCAGGGAAGTCAGACAGGTGGCCTTGGCAGACTGTGGCAGACTTTATCTGCTCAGGGTAGAAATGGAGGCTATCCTGGCTGCTATCCCGGCCCTCTGGTGCACAGACAGTACAGACAACACAGAAAGCTCAACCTCAGTGGCACCTTGGACCTACGTCCCAGTGCAGTCATGGGCTCTGCCAGTTCTTCCAATTTAAATGTAACTACCTGGGCTGGAAATTGCACCATCACCTGCTATTTGGGCAATGGCTTGTGGGTGGGCAGCTGGGGCTTTTGCAGAGGTGCATTGCACCTCTGGCACCTCTGCGACAGTAGAGCCAGCACAAAGGTGGTTTGCTCTGGCCCACGCAGCCCTTCCTGTCTTCCCCTGCTTTCCCTACCACTACGCCGAGGCTGCACTTACCCAGCAAGGCTGCCTACTGCTCCAGCTGAGGAGCGGCACAGTGAGGAAGCTTAGGGAGCACTTCAGTTTGCTTGTTCTTCTGCTGGACCTGGGTCGTCATGCAACTGCAGAAGTGACAGTGCCAACACTAAAGAGCAGGTGATGCGAGGGCAGGAGCAAGATGCTGGGGAATGCAGGATGTAAAGCAGGCTTGAGCCAGGCATGAAACACCTGTGCTGCAAAACTGGCAGCCATACCCACAAGAAATGTGATTCACAGCCCAGGCTAACCCATTGCTTCAGTGACACTAGTCTTTGAGCTGTCCTGTTTACCACTAACTCAAGTGTAACTACAGAAACCGCAGTCACACCTTTTGGTGTCGAAGGGGCATGCCTTGTCAGAGTCTCATACTATAAGCAAGCTATTCTCCCTAGTGCATTTCATTTAGCCTGAATATTTCATCTGCATAACAGTCTCCACAGGAGGAAGGAGACACCCTGGGTACCAGGGCTGTGGAATAAGTTAGTAAGGAGATGGCCCCCTGGGTGCTCCTCAGCCTTGCTCCTTCAGCCTTTGAGAGAGGCAAAGTTTGCACAACCTCCTTCACCAGGAAACAGCAACCAGCACTTGCTCAGAATATGCTGGGAGGTAATTTAAGACTTTCTATGGCAGATTTATTCCTGTTTCCTTTTCAGATAAACACTTAGTAAAAAGAGCTGATGGTGCAGGGGGGCCATTGTAGGTGCAGTGACAGAGTGGCTTTACTTATGTACACCTCTGTGACTTTGGTGTTCAGGCTGATTATAGCCATCCAAAAACCTGGCTTTGAAGAAGTACAGTACCTCATGTATTTTCTCTATTAGAAATAGGGAAATTACAGGTTTGGGTGGGCCTGCTCCACCTTTGATCTTCCAGCTTCAGTCATACATGGGTATTTGAAGGTATTAGCAGATGTCCTAAAGAAGACTTACAGATACCTCTCCTGCTGCTGTTAGCTTCTCTCATGCTATCCCTCTGCTGATACCAAACCCAAGGGACTGCTGATTCTTCCTGAAGAAACTGCTGCTCAAAAGGCCTCATGACAGCCCAGTAAGCATAAAACAAAAAGAAGAGTCCAGTTTTTGCAGCTGGAGAAGAGGACGCTCACAAGGCTTGTTCCAGTGAAGAAAGAAAATAGCTCTGGGGAACGGTGCAGAAGACTGGGAAAGCTTTTAATAGCAGTGTATCTTCCTGAATCAACACAGTCAGCCAGTAGTGTTACAGAATTAAATATCACACTAACTTCCCTCATATCTTCCTCCCTGCGGTACTAACCTTTACTCTTCCATCTATGCTACCTGCCTTCTGTATTTCCTACCTTTTTGTCTCTTTCTGAGCCTGTTCTTCCTTCTCTGCCGATGCCCACATGTTCTCCAGCACTAAATACCAGCTGCTCTTTAGAAGTCAGGGATGGATTTGAGGGAATAAAAAAACCCTGAAGCCAGATTTTCTGTGGCTGCTAAACGGCACTAAATCTGACCCTTGGAGACTCACCAGTTTGAAACCCCAGGGCTCTTGGTCAAGGCTGTTGTCAAGGAAAACTTGTGTGTGGAGGGGAAAAGGCTGTGGGTCTGCACATTGCTCACAGCTGGGCTGGCACCAGGGTCTCAATGAATTGCACAGAGCAGAAAGCAGCACGGCAAGTTTTGCTCCACTTTTCTGTGTGAGCCAGAAAGCAGCCATCCTTCCCTGCAGACAGCCCAAAGGACACATCTGCTTCTGCCCTGAGAGGTGTGTTACTGAGGGATAGGACCAGAGCTCTTGGCTCTTTACCCACATTTGCTTCTTATTAACCATGTGGCCTTGTGAAACTTCTTTAGCTCAAGCAAGGCAATGCCTGTAATGGACCTCAGAAAGGCTTTGGAGAAGAGACTTTGATCAGGATTAAGCTGTACAGTATAAAGGAATTGCTTCCTACTTTGTCAGCATGGACAACACTGGTAGGTATTCCACACAGCAAGTCCTGCCAGCATTTAAGGATTCAGATACTAAATGGGGATTTATTATTTAGTCAAATGCAGAGACAAAATTAGCAAGGATAAAACAGAATTTACAACAGCTATGTGTAAACCTCTATCAAACATGCTTTTTGCTCAGAGCTTAACCTACAAATACGCCATGTAGTTCTCCTTCTCACTGCAGAACAAGTGTGTGGTGTCTTTATAGTGGCAAGATCTAGCATAAGAATAAAGTCTTTTTTGCATTAATTTTCAGTCAGACTGATGCAAACATACAGAGATGTCTGTAACTGTGCTTTAAGTGAAGAGCTACAAGAACTGCCATGCATATATTTTTTTTCTACACTTCCCAAAGCAGTGAGTCAATCACAGCTGATTATACATAGAAAGTCCCTGGTAACCTTGCTGGAATTTCATTATAGACACTGTGTAAAAATTGTGCAGAAGTGCAGAAGTTCAGGTAGTGTATATAGATACAATATTTTAAATGTTTAAAAACTGCTGGTAAATGCATTCTCCAGCCAGCATTCATTAGTATAAAATATGGATAAGTTTTCTCATGCTATTACTATAATATTTTGCTTTTATATCTTCATTTCCTCTAGCTGAACATAACACCAGTGTCGGCAAAACTAGTCTTCCCTTGCCATCCTAAGGGCTTGTGGTGAGTGTGGTCCCTGAGACCTGGCATATGGGTACATGTGAGTGATGGTCTCCGTGGGCTCCCCTGTCCCTGTGGGAGCTGCTTACCCACTCCCGCTGAGCTGTGGCACCATAGCAACTCCCAGGCAGCTCTGATCCCTCCCATAATGAAGCAAGGTGTGCAAAGACATGTCATGGCAAAAATGGCATGGCATTCACTCAGATCATGTCTTCATCCACAGAGTGGAAAGCTGTGCAAGAATAGAGGCTTACTCTGGCAGCTTCCTAAACGGGGCAAGCAGAGAGCCAGCCCCTCTCTTGGCTGACCTGGAGTGGGGTTAGGAGGCTGTGAGGGGGTTACCCTGGCCTGTAGCCAAAGGCACTCAGATTGCCTTGCAGACTGCTTGGATGATTATTTCTATTTTTGCTTTTCCTTGGTCCTAAGTACCATCTCTAAATAGCTTAATGAAGCAGAGTCCATAAACTTTAAACATTTAGTGGAAAAACATGCCAGCTTGACAAACCAATGGTATAATAATTGAATGAGTTATTTGGATATCAGCGCATGTGGATAAATGGATTTATTACTGAGCAAGAATTTAGAAAATGTGCTATTCATTATGCTCTATTCATAGATATTTTTCCCAGCTTGCTATCTGCATAAAGGTGTGTATATAATGTAGTTAAAACCTTAAATATTTTTATATTTATTCACATGCACATACATTCAGGAGGAAAGAAAGGAGTGCAATTAGTTTGTAAGTATGTATTCATTGTAGGTGAATTCATTTTTTCCATCAAAAATATGTTTATTTCACATGCTCATGGCTGGAAAGGCATGAGCATTTGGCCTACATTTTCCTGTGCTTGGATAACCTAAGAATGTCGTTCTTGAAAATTTCTTGAGATTTTTTTAATCACATAAAAATAAAAACTGAACATCTCCTGTATTTATTCTTTTGAACTGAGATAATGCAATTCGAAAGTTGACAAAGACACTGTTTAATCACTTAGTGAGTACTGAGATGTTAAAAATACAGCAGCATCACAATAATAGCAATAGCAGTAGTAAAATAATAATAATAACAACAGCAAAAATAGTAATTCAAATATATTTTGTACGGAGGCCTGGACATCCTGGGGATCCCTTTTAGTGTGATGGACAGCGTTGTATCTCACTGCCAAGGGACAACAATACACCCTGTCATGTGGCTGCTCTGCAAGGAGGAGGGAGACAGTGACAGTCTGGTTTGTCAGAACTTCCTCCTGTGACTTTACTTTTGAGAAAAAATGTTCATCTACACTTTTTGGTTAATCTCAGTGGATTTTTGACAAGCCATGAGATTCATACTTTACGTTGTCCATGTTCATACCACTGCTCAGGAGTGTAAACCTGACTCTACCTTGGTACTTAAGTGGGCTGTAAGAGATCAGGGTTTTACTGCTTAATTTTAATTTTCCTCATCTTGAGGCTTTGAGTCAAAGACTAGAGAAAGCAGTGGCACTTTTTTACAATTTCAGTATTTCATTAATGGTGCCTTCTTCTTTCACTATATTCAGGACAAGTGACTGCCTGGGATAGCTCAGGCACCTATTACACATGCTGTATAGAAAAGAACCCAGTACCAGTGTGGCTTTGACAGGGAAGCTCCATGACTGCAATCATGTTGCTTGGCCCAAGGTTCTGCTCTGCCATCCCTAAAAGCTGATTTAAGGTTGGACTATCATCAAAAGAGGTAGTTTTCTCTTTCCTCAGTCATCTTTCAGCCTGCCAGAGATAGTTTTCTCTTTCCTCAGTCATCTTTCAGCCTGCCAGTGGCCACATGTGTAGTGTCCCTCAAACATGTTCACATAGCTGTGCAATGAGCCACATCTCACAGTTGATCTGGCTCAAAGATAACCTTTACTTTTGTAACTGCCATTGACAGGTTAATTTTCAGCAGCTCACTGGGGAAAGGTAGGGCTGGGTCAAAGGAGGCATTAAAGAGAGTAAGGAGAAAGTAGGGAGGTACAGGGTAGGACAACCTTTTTTGTAAAAATTATGTCTCATACTGATTTTATCCAAGAGACAATAACACTCTTTCAGAGAGTGGCTTGCAATAGGTAGTGCTGTTAAAGGGCATTTCCTCCCCTCTATTAAATTTGCACTCAAAAAATATGCTATTATATAAACAACTAAGTATACTATAAAATCACTGACTCTGTTTTCCTACATTTTACTGGGTTTTGATTCTCAAATAAAGCACAGAAGTGAAGACAGTGAGGGAATTAAAGAAAAGAAAGAGAAGATAAGAGAATTTAAAACTGGGTCTTCGACCTGAAAAGCAATGATGAGAAGAGAATTTTCTCTTTAGTTTATGGAAATTACACTCTGCTGCCTAGAGAGAGATAACTCTGCAATGAAACTTCATTCTTGCTGAGCTTTTCTTTCCTTTAATCCCGCTGACTAGAAACAGTCTATTTCGGTACTGTAAGCATCCTCTACTTCAACTGAAAAGCCTTAATTTAATTTTTCTAGACAGGAATCATCTTGAGATTCATATCTGTGACTACTGTTTCCTGGCTCCATTGAGAGAAAAAAATGTATAAATCAGGTACTGCAGTTTGTTTGCATTTCCTCTGCTAGGAAAGTGGGAATGAGAGGGATTCCTTGTGGAAATTCATCTGATAACAAAATTATAAACAAGATGCTTGTATGTCAGCAGCAGTTGTGAGATGAGGAGTACAATGTGGAGTACAAAAATGCATAGCAAAAAAAGAAGTCCATAGATAGTTTTTCACATTTGTAGGGAATTTCTGCAGAGACTGACACACCACAGACAACTGATTTAATCCCCTCAATACCTCTGTAGGAAAAGATGGAGAAATTGCTAACAATGGTGAAAGGACTGGCAAGACAAAATGCCACAATGCTGCAATGCTGCAAGAAGCCCTTCATTACTCAACCCTGCAGCCGTGGTCATCTGTACAATAACAAAACAAGTTGATGGTATTTTCACTGCCACTGTGGATTTGCGAAGGCTCTGACCAGGACTCACTGGTCCCTGAGTGGGTCCCAACAGTTGGGCTTTCCCCACTGCCACTCCCATGGCTGCAGTCAGTGTACATCCATCCACCAGAGAAAACAGCCCTGCTCCTCCAATGATACATTTATCAATTTTTAATCTCCAGTGTTAGCTATGATTTTTCTCAAACACCTTTTAAGTTTTCACACATGTTTTTTGTCATTCTTTCCTATGTTCCTGACATACAGGTAGGAAGTCCATGTGCTATCTGCAGCACTTAGTGTAGGGCTTTCAGAAGGTGTAAATCATGGAAACATTGGTCCAGTACAATAGCAGTTGGCTATCAGAGTTTTATCAGGACACATATCTATTCCTATAATGTTTGTTATAACATAACAGATGCTGGTTGTGCCATCCCATTTTATGTTTGGTGTCTGTGTTGTTTATAGGAGTGAGAAAGCAGAGCAGCCAGCCAGGAGCTCCCACCTGTTGCTGCACCACAAAACAGAAAAGCCTCATGGGGAAACTAAAGGGAGCAGAAGATTATGTTCAGCCTTTAGGTCTTTTATAAAGTTCCACATGCAATGAAACAGAGGCCATTTGACAAGAAGCAGAGCAGTATCTGTAGCCAGAGCAGCAAGCTAGAACCCAGCAAAAGACATGGGTTTCTGTCTCATATAATCTGTTAGTGCATGGTTGAAGTTAAGTACGAAGCAGGATTTTGGGCCCTCCCTCCCTAGCTTTCATTGGTGGCAAATTAGACAGTGTCAAAATGTTTTTGCTCATGCAGTAAAAAAATGTGGAGCAAAACCATCCCATGATATGCATATTTATTTATGTATAAATTGCATATATGAAGGACTGCACTAATATCACAAAATAGATATTAAACTAGGATGAAATAAAGGTGAAAAAATGCTTATTTTATTTTTGAATTTGATTAATTAATGCCACAAAAAGGTATTTTTTTCTGGGCCTCTGATGGCTTGTGTTGCACATCCTGCTTTGGATATCACCAGCTGAGACTGCCCTCATACTCCAGGTGCCCTGAAACCCTCTCTGGAAAGCAATGTCCCCCCCTTCCCCACAGGAGATCATGGAAGTTTGCCCTGCATTTGTCTACCGCAGCTCAGAGCAGAGCTGTCTCCACTTTTCCACCTACCAATAGAAAACCATTGGCTTTAGAAATTCCCTGCCCTGCTCACCTCTGTTAACCACTCTAATGTTGCTTGTATCAGATTAACACAATCACTTAAGCAGCAGGTGCTGAGCTTTTAATTACATCCATGGCAGGTTCAGCTGGAACAACACACAGATGTGTTATTTTTCTGCTCAACATACACATCTATTCAAATTATTCCAAAGCACTTGAGTCAGAACAGTGCAAAGACATCGAAGTATACTCTTTTGAATTTTTGTACAACTGGTATTCAGGCAGTAAACTTTGGCTACAAAATTACTAGACCTCTTCATCATTCACTTTATCCTATAGAAAAAGCAGACCCCACTTATTTTCTGGGAATACTTTCCTACTCTAAGCCTAATGCAACCACTAGTCACAGAACAACCACAACCTGCAGAGATTTCCCACAAAACAGAAGCAAGAGAAGCAACAGAAAAGCCCAGGCTATCACAATCACGTACCTTCTCCACCCTCTTCAGACCTAAGAGGAAATTGGTTTTAATAACTTCCCAAGTTCAGGAAGCAGGTCTTGTCATTCTCAGTGGGCAAAGCCCTCGGCTCTTATCAACCCCACTTTCTTCTTACATAGCCTTGTAGCCTTCTGCCATTCTTCCATCTTCCAATCCTAACCCCAAGCCCAAATGTAACTTCAGTGACAGCCTGGCAGACCAGATGCCTGACCACAGCCCAAGTTGCAGCATCATTCACTATTTTCTTTGCTTTTGGGGGTATTGTTTTGCGTAGGCTTCACAGGAAATCAAACCTTGGTTATTCCCCCTGCAAGATGCTAGAGGTGTTTGGCCCTGCTCTGTGTCAGGGCTGTCCCTCACTGACTTGGCTCTGGAAGAGGCAGCCCTCACCACAGCTTCAGGATCCAGTGGGTGGGAAGCAGCTGGTTATCTTAGCGGGGAAGGGCTTTTATCTTCTTTCTCAGTAGATTTGGTGCCAAGTTATGGTTTCTGTGAGGGTTATAAAGAATTGGCTCAAAGCCCAGAAATCTTTCACGCGTGTAGTAGGGTTTGACCACCACTAGGACAGTGGTTGATGGTGATAATTGAGGGGTTTTGTTGACTGCATCTTTGAGTGGGACTGTGGGCTGTCATTCAAATCAGGACTAGGGTTTTATCTAGTGTTTGAATCAAACAACCCAAAGCTTCCAATTCCCGCACTGGAGATCTCACTGTGCAGGAGGCTGAGCTAGGAAGAAGGCTGGTACGACTTGTGTCAAATGCTTTTCTCACCTTTTGCAGTCTGAGTCCCTTGGTGTATCTCAGGAGGTTTCTGTAAGATGATCACAAACAGAGAGTTGAACCCTGTGGGGAAAGAGGACTAACAGCCTCACCAGATATCCACACCTGCAATCTTCATAGCTGCTTATGTCCTCTAAAACCCAATAACTGAGGATTTTTGTTCTAAGCTGTAGCACCTGAGAGGTTATGAAGGCAGTTGCCTTCAATTACAGCCCATCTTTTCTCAAGTGTAATTCTTTTTCTGGATGGACTTAAGGGCAGGGTACTGACTGGTGCTGCAAAATCAATAGCCTCCGAAATGAAAGTCATTGCTGGCATTTAGATAAACTGCAGTCTACACAAGGTAAGGAACTGAAAATATTAGTCAATGGTTTTCTTCTTTTCATTTCTTGCTCTTCCTCAGTGTGTTACTCAGGCTAGGTTAGGATTTCTTCCAACTAGGAGTTTGGAAACCCGCATCCTTGGGAAGCCAGATTGCTACTTACAGGAATCAGAATCCTTTGTCTACTAGAGCAAGAACTAATTCCCTCAGTAATTACTCCTAGCTAGTGTTATTTGCATTATGCCCTGGAGTCAGGCAAACCTGGAGACATTGCAGAACACCTAAGTCCTCTCTATATGATCTCTTTAAAACAACTTCTGTACTAAGGCAAAGCTAATGGCTGTGTCATTCAGCCTATTAGAAAACAACAAGGCAAAGCACGACTGCTGCTCTTGATTCTGAGGTTCAGAAAACATTCCTTGAAAGGCTTGGGTTTTCTTTTTTGAGAAGTATCTATGACAGGAGTTAAATTTGTAAATAGAAAAATGTTTATCTCTGGCAGAGCTGTATTAATTCAGTATTTTAAATAATTAGTTTCTGGAGAAGACATTTATATAATGAACCAGTTTGTCTGACTGCTTTCCTGAGTACTCACCTTAATTTCTTGATCATAATGGTAGAATGATAAACTTTGTCACAATTGCATAAGAAACAGGCTCTTTGGCTTTAGAGATAGCCATAAGAGAGTAAAATTCCTTATATTTAAGAGCTATTATGGTTGGCCTTAATTTAATATCTGTATCATTGAAGAGGATATTTTTTTCTGATTTCTAGGTGAAAATATCAAACCCTGAAATTCTCCAAGAATGTCCTGTTTGTCCACTGCTTATAGCATTTTCATGGCATATGTTAATAATTGATGGAGAAAAAAATAATCATCATTAAAATTCTACTACTTCCTGCATTAAAAAACAGTTTGTTGACCTTTCTAAAGGCTTTCCTTCCCATTTTTTTATTGGCTTATCCATATGTTCTGTTGAAAGTTGAGCTTCAGAGATTCCTGATGCAAAGCATGTTTGTATGTCTCTGGATAACCTCAAAGTGCCCTGAGTCCTCTGAAAATTCAGGAGGGAGAAAACAGAAATAACAAATTAATGGTATATCATTTCTCAGGTGCATAGAATGTGCATGGACCTGTAAGTTGAGTAGTACACAGGGGTGTGTGTTCTGTGTTCTGCTATCAAGGAAGTCTTGGGACTATTTCCATTATGCAGAGGACGGTCATCAGAAAAAAAAGGATGAATACTGACTGTGAATAGTCAAGAAATACGTTCTCAATGGCACTTTACATCCAGAAATGCAAAAAGAGTCTTTTCACTTCAGTTCTTACAGTACTACCTAGCTGTTGGGAAAATGGAGGAATCAAAGAGCCATTGCCTCAAGTCCCCTGCTCTGAATTCCAGTTTCCCATCACTCTTTCTGAAGTTAAAAAGGCAAGTGGAGAAGGCAGCTTGTAGGTGCACAAATGGCATCATAGTTTTGACAACTGCCACGTGCTGCCAGGCACACAGCCTGATGCATATTCAACCATCTGACATGCATGACACAATGCCAGCTTTGCAATCCTGTTCCTGCAGTTACAGCACTAGACTCTGGGGCTTTTAAAGTAATGGGGTTTTGGGGACAACACATGGGGACAGAAGCACCAGAAGCATCGGTGATTTTTCTGAACACTTTTGGGTGTGGGAGACAAGAAGAAGGGAGAACAAAGTAGTGATAATCTGGAAGATTACTTGAGCTGTCTGCATCCTGTGTAAGAACTAAGGCAATTTTCAGCACTGCATCCAAGATTGTGTTGGTGGTAAACAAGAACATCTTGGATCTCTTTTCTGTTCTTTGCTCTGTCCTATGGCTTGAAAATAGAACAGTTTAAGGGCTAACCGTATGGAATTGGAGCCTAATGTTTTTTTCTATAATGTTGGTATTTTTCTAGAAAACTTCTAATTCCACTTCTACATTATCATTCAGCTCTTTGTTTGAGTCTAGCTGCAGTAAACAAGAACTTACTGTAAAGCAATCAATATTCTGCTCAAGCTGGGCCTGGAGGAAGAAAAGGTCCTGATGAGTCATTAACATCCATGGTGCCAGCAGAATTTACACTATCTGATGATCTATCTTCTACAGTCTGCTCTCAGCATTGTTATATTTCTTATCCTTCCTTCCCTTTCCCGTATTATTGAAGCCTTTCTTGGAAGAAGTCCAGCCCTCCCCCGGGAAGTCAGCTTTATGGTACCAGATACACCAACACAGGCTTCAGATTGTTGTGGATTCAAGGTTTGAATGTAATGAAGCTTCTTTCAGTGTTGCATTCATAGCACATAGTGAGGGATGTTGGTTAACAAGGACCCCCCTGGCCACGCTGGCTGGAAGCTGCTCACACCTGGAGGGTAAATAAAAGCATTGTGTGCTCCCCAGCCTATAGGTACAGCTGGTTGTCTTCATCACATTCAGCATCTCCCATTAAAAAAAAATGAAATCACACTCAATACCCCAGGGAATTTGGTTTTATTTGTAAGTCTGGGGATTAGCCCACTGTAAATACACCAGACACAGCAGTCAAGCTAAACGCTGGAAAGCAATGCTGTACCATCACTGCATTAATTCACCAAGCTCATCAGTATTTTAATTACAAGGTCCAGGTGGCTTTTCAGAACCATGGGATTATTAAAGCACAGTGGGATTTCTTATATCTATTGCCGCTTTATTCAGGAAGCAAATATTTTGCAGCAACAATAGATTTACTTCCTACAGCTGTCAAACATCGACAGCAATACATATGAATGTTTCTGAGGACGAGCTATTCCTCCTGGCTGGAGTGTGTTGGACCACAGGGTCATAACTGCAATGGACATCTCAGACTTGTAAGCCTGCAGCCCAGCAAGGCTGAGAAGTAGATTTAGACATTAAGAAACTAAAAACAAAATCATGTTTCTCATGGCCTGGAGAAAACTGATGTAGTTCAGTCTCAGCCTCCCTTTGTATTGAATCTACCCTCTGAAATGGCTCAGGTTAGCACAGGAACATGAGGAGGAAAGGAACAAGGCCAGGTCTGTGTGCCCAGCTGCTCCCAGCTGCTGCCCAGTGCCCCAGCACCACTGCATCCAATGGCACATATGTACAATCACGCTGAGGAGGACAGAGAGCATCAAATACGCTCCAGTGTGTCAGCATTATAAAGTGGCTCATGCAAGCCCTGGGCTACAGGACTGCAGGGGAAAGGGAACACACATTAATGTAATGCTGCACATCAGAGGGACAAAGCCATGGAAACAGGCAGGGTGCAGCTGTGGGCAAGTGATAAATGAAACACAAAATTTTACCTAGTCCTCTTTAGATTCAAATCATCAATTAATCTGCTGAGGAGAAGGGTTGTGGACTCCGCATCCTTTGAGATATTAACAACTAGACTACAGAAGGGTCTGAACAACATGATCTAAGTCACACTGCCCCAGGAACTCCTTCCACCCAGTAGCTCAGGAAAATAAGTAGATATCAGGTAAAACTAGATAGAATAATTGTAAGGAGTCATTGTTACGGTCTGTATTGTAATAAATACTGATGTGAACCCTGAAAGGCAACAGTGTCCTTACTTCCACAAAGGAGAAGTCAATTAGCAACACTATAAAAAGGACAGCTTCACAGTATGATGTTTTAAAAAGATGTATCCCATACAATATTTCTGACTCAGAGAATAAGCTTTTCTTCACATTTTTCTGTGTGTATATTTTATGTCTCTTCACTGAGATGCAATGCTGGATAGTATAACATTAGATTAAGTACATGTAAATTAGTATTTTAGCAAGACAACAGCAAATCAGTGGTCTTAGCATTTGAATTTACTGGAAAACTATTTTCTTAGGGGAAAAGCACCACATTTACTGAGTGTAATTGAACAATAGATGCAAACTGATTAAACTTCTTTCACTTATTTTGACAAAAGAAAGTCCTTCTGCGCTACTAAGGGCAGTTCACAGCTTGACTACAGTCTAGCAGCACCAAGCTCCACCAGGTCCACAGGCGACTCCTGAAGGGCTTTATTGTTATGTGTCAAAGGTTGTATTATAAACCTTAAATAGTTCATCTGCTCCTACTGTTCCACTTTTCAAATATGTATTTACCTTTAACTTTGGAGTCTTAATAGAGTTCAAAAAAATTTATTGGCTTTGCACACAGGAAAATCAGTGAGTTGATTGCATGTTCATGGGCTAAGTTGCTAAGCTGCACTGCTACACAAAATGTCTTTGCAGACAGACATGCAGGAATAAGCCCTGCATAGCCAAGACCTAGTATGGGTCCTATTGCTGTTTCTGAAACTCAAATAAGTGATTATCAAGTGTCTTTGTGTTTATGAGAACGAATTTTTTCACCTAAGACATGTACAGATCTATTATGTTGTACTTCAATATAGTAAGTCATTTTGGTGACATTTCTCACTTACTATCAACAAGAGAAATTAATGTCTGACCTGCCTTGAAACATCC
>JAOXXN010000446.1:60695235-60706356 GCA_026770055.1 Myrmophylax atrothorax
ATACAGGCCAGGATCCCATTGGCCTTCTTGGCCACCTGGGCACACTGTTGGCTCATGTTGAGCTTCCTGTCAATTAGAGGTCCCAATGTCCCAGCTAACGACACCATAGTGTGTGTGGGTGCCCTGCTCCCCAGCATACACCAGACAGCAGCCTCAGAGTGTATGCTGCAGTTCAGGAATGCCTTCAGCTAGGTGAAGAAAGCCTCCTACTTCTCAGCCCAGTACTCAGTTTAATAGATGCTGTTAGGGATGTAGGGAGGAGAACCAATTTACTAAGGGTTCAAAGTAGACAAACTAGCAGGGCCAGATAAAATTGCTGAAAAGATTGCTTTAAATAAAATATTACATTAAAATGCTGCTTTAAGAACAACCAGGTAAGATTAGTATCAGATATCATCAAAATGCCAAAGAAATGGTAAGAGAGTTTGGTTAAATAGCAAATAGCAACAGGAAATGTACCTCTCTGTTCACAGCATGGAGGAAAAGGAACCAATCAATAGGGGACTAATGAAAGTACCAAACAAATTGCCTCTGGCATTGCAAATGAGAGCTGTAGACAAGAATACATATAAATTCGATTTACAAGGTCAGAAGAGGACTCATGCAGCCTGAAAAGAAGAGGCATCAGATCAAGCTTAAGAGATTAAGAATATTTTAACTGAATAAAGACACCCAGCTGGAAAAACTTACAGAGAAATGTTTGTTTCTTGGTATTTGCAGCATTAGTCTGAGAGAAAAGAGATCATTTCAAGAAAAGAAAGGTGTGAGCAGCTTTTCCTCAATGGAAAATTTCCACTTCAGATTTTAATTTCAAAATAATAATGATGTCACACAAATACTATGGGATTTTTAGGACTTGCTAATTTTTGCTTTTTCTTGTTTTGTTCTCTGTGTCACAGACGCTGCTAGGACTGAAACTGCTGTATAGTTTTGTTATACTATTCCCAAAGTATTTTCAGACCAAACAGAAGCAGGAAACCCCAGTAATAACACAGAAAACTTTCTCTAACCCAGGCACAAGGTTCAGGTGCTTTTTCAGTTGCTTATCTAAACACCTGTTGCTATCTCTAAGTGGACTTGCCAGGACTACTTACCAGTGGCAGTTATGATAACTGCAGGCATGAGACTGGCGTATTTGTTTTGAATTTATTTTTAATATTAAGATGATGCAATCTGTGAGCCAAAGCTCAAGCATTTGTACTCTTGCAAATGAGATTTTTGTCTGGATACAACTCTGCCATTGTGCCATATAACCCTAAAAGGTACATTTTCAGGTAAGTTTGTCCTGGTGTAGAATAAAATCAAGTCAATAAAACTACAGTGACATGTGCCAAAGATCTTCTCTAGTGCTGAGTTTTGCATTTGAAAATGAAGACTTAAATTGGATTCTTGCATCTGTTACCCTTGCCACATCCCTCAAAAGGCTGATGGGACCTTGAGTCTTTCAAGTCTGCTTTCCTTAGTGCTAAAATAGCAGGCAGCATTGCCAGCATACTTAGCAGGTTTGGGATCAAGCCATGGGTTCAACTCTGGTTCTGTTTTTATCACTAGCAGAAGGGGAAGTGCTATAACAGACTCCTTGCAAGGACGTAACCACTTTACACATTAAAGAAATGGAACCTCTGAATAGAAAATCAATCTAGTATCTCATGCTTGATATTTAGTCTACCTTACTATTATTACTGTAACTGTGTTTTAGAGATCACTGTAACTAAGATATGACGGTTACAAAGGAATGAAAAAATTTCCCACTTGAAAACTGGAACATAAGTCCAGGTGGTGCAAATGGCTTTAACACAACAGAAAATTGAAAACAGCTTTTTTTTGCAGGATAGAAATACATTTTCTTGTATGAAATATTATTAAATTTAGAATGCAGCATTTTTCTTTTTGTTACATTCTCTCTCTGTCAGATCCTTATTTCCTACCCCTCAAATTGCCTACATCTAAATACAGTCAAGAGAAAATGAGTCTAGACTCAAGCTACCAAAAAATGCTTGGAAGATCTCCCATTGCTTTCTTCCTACAATGAAGTGCTGTTTGAGTTTGTGCTCTAATTTCACCTGCATGAGCCTTGACAGAAGGATGAAAGAAGCTCATGCAATTTGACCTCCAGAAATACCTCTGTTTTCTCCCCTGAGGTAAACCCAGTCTTGGGAGTTTTCATTAGCCAAGCTGTTCATCTGAAAGAGAAGAAAGATGCTGCTTGTGAGGCCATGCATGGTTCAAAGTTCTTCTGGTAACTGTTGAATTGAGAAGCAGGCAGTTGCACCTGAGCTTGGCTATTTGATCTTGTCATACAGTGAAATTAAGTAATCCTTGCCAGATTCGTTACACTCGCATTGATAAAGGATCTAACACAGTTTTCACAGCACATTTTGACACAAGGACCTCTAAAACATTTCAATCAAAAGGTACAGTCTATTAAGGCCACCAGCAGCAGGTGTTTGTTCTTAGTACTTTCTGTTGAGACTTTATAAGTAACATACCAAATCCAGAAGTCTTGGAGTTGAAAGCAATGATGCAAATGAAAGGTGTTGCTCATCTGATGAGATGCGAAATCTGCACTGTTTTTCCTCTGAAATGGAGCAATGAAGCAAAACAGATGCAGGGAAGTCTGGCTACCAGACCATGAGCAATTTCTGCCTGACTCACTCCTAGGATGGTTTGAAATGACCAAACTCTACCCCATTGCTTAAAATTACCTCAGATCCCAAGGACTGGAAAGTGGTAAATGTGGCATCAATATTTAATAAGACTCCTGGGGAAATTACAAGGAGACAAATCTGCCTTATATACTGAGCAGATTAATGGGAAAACATTAAAAAATAGATAATTGTGTTATACATGGAATGAAGCAAAATGACTTTTAGAGTAAAAGCTGTTGGAGTTATTTGAAGATATCAACAAACATACAATTAAGGATGAGCTAATCACCAAATAATTTTAACAATGTCTCTCCTCAAAGTGCATTAAGGAAACTAAGCAATTCTGATTATAAAATTAGTAGAGTAATAGGAAATGGAATAGCTGAAAAACTCCATAAATGTTTGTAAGTGATCATACAAATAATGTGAAGAATTAGGAGACACTTTTTGCTGATAATACTGAACTAATCACAGTTGTCAAAGCTAAGTCTACCAAGACCCATGAAAAGATTTTGTGAGAATATCAATAAATAATGCAAAGGCTGAAGAAATGCAATATGGATAAATACAAATTAATGCAAAACCTGCTCTAATTACACCTAATTCACAATAATGGTCTCTAAATGAGTTATTGCTACCTAAGAGAAAGATCGTGCAATCCTTGTATTTCTCTGAAAAATTCAGCTTAGTTCAGGGCAGTGATCAAAAAGCTAAACTGAATGTTAGAAACTGTTAGGAAAGAAATAGGGAATATAAAAGAAAACAACATCATGCCAGACTGTATATGCCTCTGGAATGACAATAGTGTCTTCAGTTCTAGTCACAGCAGCCCAGGAGGTCTGCCCTAGAGCTAGAGAGGTCTAACAATGGCCAGCTAGGATAGAAATACAAAACAGTTCCTTTCTGAGAAGAAAATATACTCTCAAATAAACATAAATAGCAAGTAGGCCACGTGTGTTAGTGAGAATCTCCAAATAAAAGTCAGGTGGCAAGGGACAAAGGAGAATAATTCTCTGTGGCAGCGGTAGGAAAGAAACACAAAAATCCCCTTGGGCTTTCGAAGAGGGGTATACACATCACCTCCAACAGGGTCTCCTGAATTTACCAACCTTATGATTGTATTTCTATTTGTAATCTATTTCTAACAGATTGGTAACAATACTTCTCCTGTATATGATCAAATTAATAGTACAGCAACTTTTCAAAGCCCAAGGAGTAAGGGTAACAAAGCTCACAGGTTTTATACACTAATTGAAATAAACACTTACAAAATTTCATATTTTAAAGGACAGAAATAGTTTTACAGTTGTGGCTTTCCTAAAGCTGATGTGGTTTCCATATCAATCCACAGTGGATTTCCTGTTTAATTACTCATCCATTCATGCCCTTAAGCTATGTAAAGATTTTCCACTAACAAGAGCCTTCTGCAATAGGTTCCATAGGTTGATTATCTGCTGCATGACAAACTCCTTCCCTCTTCTGTTCTGTGTCCTGCCAACTTCCCCCTGCAACGCAATACAATGAAAGGAGCCAGGCTGTCAAAGCACCAAAAAATAATATGCACCCAGCCTGCTAGCATGTCTTTGAGAAGAACCATAATTTAATAGAAGATAAATAGGAAAGGAGCATAACAGAATAGCAATATGAATGATACTTTCTCTCCAGTTAGCAGCTTTGGCACACTAAGAAGAAACAGACTCTCTGCTAGCTGTGGTAATGCTATTTTACCTCCAAACCAAGCGGAGAAACAGAACTGTAATTTCAATTATTATTCAGGCAACATTTTATCCAAACCTAATAACACCCTAAAAATATTTTCTTTCAAAATAAGTCTATTTTCTGAAGTCAGAGATCTATCATAAGTTAGCTATTTTATCTATGTACTGCATTTGACTCGCTGGTCTAATTGAAATACATTTGCCCCGAGAGGGTGTAAAGTACCCAGACTGCTTGCCTGTGAGAAGGTGATCTTGCTAAAGGCACTATGTCTATGTCAGGCAGAACCTCATGGCTTCTTCTCAGCTGGAGGTTATGGCCTCTGGGCCTCCCATGTGGTGAGGATTTGCAGAGTCCTATCTTGAAACACAGAGCTGCTCACCAGCTTGCTGCTGGGAACATCTCCCTGACCTTGGCAGCCAAACATTTCCAATTCAGCATGGCAATAAAAGGACAGCTGTCAAAGTATCAAAGCACTTAGGGCAAGGCTTGCTACAGGATGCTAAGGACTGTGGTGTAGTGTGTGCTTTGCCATTCCCTGCACACACGGATTTGTAGCCTATAGTAGCAGGGCATATGAGCAACCCAAACAAACCCAAGTTTTGCAGCCCAGCTCTACTTCTGTGAGAGCTGGGACTACAGCAAATAACAATCTAATTATTATTGCAAAATAGGAATGAGTTTGCCTTTAGTTCATTAATTCACTTAGGACTTCAACTGTCTTCTATTGTCATCTTATGTCTCTTCTCTGCTGTTTGGAAATATCATTTTTGCTGATCAGGCTAGTAATCAACCTCCAGTTCCAGATACAAGTTCCCACTCACCAACTCCCTGAAGGGTTGATTGCTGGAAACTGGGAGGATGTGCCAGGGAAAGAAACACTCAGCTGTCCCTGCTGAAGCAGCCACTGACTGCTCTTATAAGCAGGAACATGGATCTTAGTGCTAACTCAGTTCTTACATTCACATGTGTAACACAGATGGGGTAAATTTTTGGCTTAAATAATATGTTAATGCATGTAAACTACAACTTGATATGTGTAATATCTGTTAAGACAGGGGGCAGATTTCCTATTCTCATTTGGCTCTGAAAGGCTATAGAATCATGGAATCACAGAATATTCTGTGTGAGAAGGGACCGACAAGGGAAACAGTCAAAATCAGAAAAAAAAAAATGTTGAGTTCCCTTCCGGCTCAGAATATTCTGCGATTCTGAGTTTCTCTAATGTTTTGTTTGTCATAAAAACTCTGCTGACTATTTTTGCATAATTTTATGCATAATGATTTCTGATCCCATAAAAAGCAACAATGTGACTTGTAGAATGAATTTGTAGGTATGCTCATGAGTTAATTTCGCCATTATTTAAATGTGTTTATCCCAGAGGCTCAGAACAAGGCTTTTAAAGGTATTCACCATTGGCTTAAGCATACTTTCATTTCTGCTAATGCAAATGTGCCACCCTGGTTATGTTTTTCCTGGGGACTTTAAGGTGAATTTACCTCAGTTGGGTAGCAAGGGCATTTTCAGTTTTTAATACACTCTAAAGTAGTCTGATTAAAAGCAGGGCGACCTTAGACATCATGCACAGCCCACTCTATAAACAACTGCCTAATAAATATTTACTGGTTCAGTTTTGGGATTCTACTTCTCTGTCCTCTCAATATGGAATGGGTGATGAAAGACCCTCCTGATGATGACTTTGGGTTGAAATCAGTTTTTCTAACTTTGGTGTCTCCTAGTCCAGGTTTGCTTAACTTCTGGGTGTGCTGCCACTCTGAGCCTCTTTCTCTCCAATAAAGTGTCATATGGTCTCCACATGAATGAGCAAAACCCTTCTTGTCATGTAACTTATGTGATGTGAACTTCTGCAGCTGCAGTAGAAAACAGAGTGAATACAAGTGCCGTGTCCATAACCTGGTGTGTCTGCTCATACGATTAATAAAAGGTCTGAACAGCAGCTAAACCCATTGACAAGCTTTCCTCTCTCTCATTTCTTTTGAAAGCTTCCTAATTTATTTGTGTGATTTCCAGGCTAAGTGTTGGTAGGATATGAAATTTCTTTGATATCAGGGGAGTGTAACTCAGATGCTGCAACATGTTCATTCCACGCTGTACTAGGTCTCTGTTGGGCTCGTGTTTATTTTTAAACTGGATTTTACAAAACTACAAATCTAAGTAACGCAGTTAGTGAAGGATGAATTACACACAACAGCCAAACTGAGCACTCCCATGTGGCACAGCCTCTGCCAGAGAAACACTGGATGGCTCCCATGACAACTCCCAGGCAAACCAGAGAAAGGAGACAACTATGTGCACTATAGAGATTTTATCTGTGTGTTCAGTGTCCATTGCCCTAGGATTCCATTTGATTTTGGCCATACGCTTCCTGTGCCTCTGTGACTAACCCTCTGGGGCCAGCTGTGGCTAAAGCAAACTTCTGTTTGGATTTCTCTGGAGTGAGGAAAGCAGATAGGGTAAGAAAATGCCAAATATTTTGGCAGACCCAAGTGCTCTGAGATTTCTTTCAAGAATGATTAACAAATGTTAGCTAACACTTTGCTGAAACCTCCTTAATCTAATTCTTGCAAGGGCCAGTTTGAGTCTGGAATACTAATAGTAACATTAATCCACCCATGCATAAGCTAATGTAGTGTTTGTACGGAAATGTCTGCTGGTGTGAGCAACAACTCATACAACAGACATGGATGTGGCTAGACTGCAAGGCACGTTGTGGCTCACGCAGCCTGAGACCAAGGTCTTGCACTGACATGCTGCCTGCACAGCTCTGATTGAGGCTGACATAAAGATGTGACATGCTGTGGCAGGAGGTCAGCAATGCAGGAAGAGCTGGGTCACACAGCTGGTGGACCAGTGTTGCTGGAGCAGGTGGCAGGTGGCAGCTCAGCACCATGGAGGCTTCAGTCCAGGAGACTGTGGAGACGGATCCCTCTTCTCCTGTTTGATGCCAGCCTGGCCAGCAGAGAGACTTTGGTGAGGAACATGTTAAAACTTAGTTTAGTAGTTTGATAAATCCCATTTTTAATGTGTTATATAATAAATGATTACTTTATGCTTTTGAGTTGTGCATGTCCAGTTTGTGGAGTCCCTTTATGCCTCATTAAATATGCCCAAACAAACTGATCTGAAAGAGATGCCATAACACATTTTGAGCCAGGACCTACTCAAGTTCACCTTTCCAGTCCAGATTTTCCTGTGCTGATTGTGTAAGTAGCTCATCCAGGTTGGTTGAATACATTGCTCTACCAAGAGAGCAGCCTTCCCATGCACGGTCTTTTAGTTTCTCTTCATGACCCTGGTGACTTCATTGACTACAGAGAAGATCCTTCTTCCCTTTGATCCCATTGCCTCCAGTCTCTGTTATTCCATCACACTCCCTGGTGTAAATTACAAATGCATATAAATTATTTACACTCATGATCCAGAAATTATACAGTTGTAAAAAAACCAGAACCTTAGTAAGTAATTACGAAGGAGCATCTCTGCAGTTACAACAGATGGAAAGTGGTCTTCCGATAGTCTGAAGTTACAAGATAGTAACAAGATAAAATGAGACAAATTGATTTGCAGCTTCTCTGTGCTTATCTTTTGTGTAACCCACTGAATCTGGTGATGTCCCATAACAGGCAGTTTGTCTGTGTTACTTTCAGAGTAATAAACCCTTATATACTGAAAATGCAAAAAGTGTCAGGTATATAACTAATAAAGGTAATTTCTAGTCTCAAGAATGCATTAATTCATTTCCTTTTTCATAATCTTAAGGTAACAAATTAAGTAGGTGTTCTATTTCAGTGCCTTTCCTGCATCTCCAGAAAAAATATTAGTATGTCGACATGAAAAATTATAGAACAGGTATGAAAGGAAAATACCAGGTAACTGGCAATGTTAGCTCCATAAGCAATGAATCTATTTCTGTATGTCTGCTACATCTACCACTAAAGGCAGTTTTAGTTGTATTTCCTTGATTAACACATTTTTATGCTTTAAGTGTAATGGAGCTATATGTTAGACTTGTTTTGCACTTGAAGTTTTACTGGGATGGATGAAGTTAAGAATATCTGGCTTTTCCTTTTTGCACCTTCACTTTTGAAATGCCTTCCTTACCTTTGCAGTATTATTCATCTAAGACGTTGCTTCAGCTATTCTCTGCATATTCCCCTTGCTAGCAATCATTCTACAAACAACAGTATCCATCCAAGGGCAGTGATACATCTCATTTTAGAGCATAATGGCAATGCAGCTTTTATCAAGTTATATTTACTTGATGGTTCTGCCCGTTTCTGCCGTGGCCTTTTTTAGTAATTAACCTAAATAGGCTTGCTGAGGTTTGTATTCCAATTTCCTGTACTTAGCAAGAACAAAGCTTGATGCTGCAGCCATAGCCTTCAGCCATTTGCAAGCATTCAGTCATCCATTTGCTTCTGGAGGAAGGTTTGTTTTCCACTTTGCTCTGCTGGCTGCCACCATGCATACATCAGAATTTAAGAACATTTACAATTAATGTCTGTATGTCTCTGTGCACATTTAAGGATTTGACTACTTACTCCACTTTGATTTCTAGACACAGAAGTTCAGAAGACCTACACAATGGTAAAATGTGTTAGTAAATGCTGCTTCAAACACAAGCTTTGTTTCTTTGCTTCTTCCTGCTCCTCTTGAGGTCATCTCCCTGAGCTCTGCCTTGACTTTACCTTGACTTAGCCTCTATTCTGCAATATTTCTTGTAGTCTCCACGTAAGTGCTCTGCTAGAATGGTATTTCACAGCCACATGCTCGTTCAGCCTTTCCCCTTGGAGGTATCTGGTTGGAAAATGTGACTGGGAAATGGGACATTTGCCTGTACAGTACAGCAGAGTGACAAACACAGGTGTGCATCACTTGACTGACCAGATGCAAAGAAAGCTATCATTTTGCTTCATTTTATCCTTTATTCTAAACATTTTCAGCACTTACTACTTTTTTTTTTTTAACACTGGTAGCTACATATGAATTTTATCATTAGTTGCTAGTATTTCTTCTTGGCTTTGTTTTTTCTGTAATGTTTTGGTTTGCGGAGTTATGACCAAAGTTAAATCGTATCAGTGTGTTTCTTTCTTCTCTTCTACTGTTTCAATGCCTTAAGTTCTCTGTATGGCTAATAAAAGAAAAAAGGAATTAAAAGTAAAAAAGATGTAATGCAATGCTTTCCCTGAGTTTTAATTCAAATTGTAATTTTGCTAAAAAAAGCCCTCACCAGAATCTCTAGAGTCAATCTTGACCTCAAACCATCTCTGCCTTTCTTATCTGAGAAAACCAACTTTTATTTCAAATAGGTTTCTACCTAAATCCTCATGTGTTGTTTCTTAATCATCTCCTTTTAACTGCCTTAATTCCACATTTTTGATTGCTTTAATCCTTAATCACCAAGAGCAAAAAGGGGCTTTATTTTCCAGGAATGAGGAGAGTCCCTTCAAGCAACAGTTTCACATCCCAGTCTCTGCTAACACATTTTTCATCCAAGAGTCACTAAGCAAAGCATATAAACAGCAGTGGGAGCAGAGACCAGAAACCAGCAGTCAAACTCCAGCCTCCTGCTGCAGAAGTATTTGCTTATCAATGCCAGAGTGCCCTTTTTGCTATGCCAGGAATGGCAGTCATATCACTTTTTGTTTTCCTATGTACTGTTCTAACTATTGCTCCACTATGAGTGTGTTTTATTCCACAGCCCAGCCGCCTCTTGGGACTGATTCTCATTCAGTACAAATGTTCTCATTATAAAGACTTAACATGAGGAGAATATAAATGAGAAGATGAGTGCATGCTAAGGACTTGCTTTGAGAGAAACTGTATTGATCAAAGGAACAGCAGAGTAAATCACATGTCAGCATTAACATGCTCCTACTTTCAGGGTTCAAACAGTTTCTTTTTCCGTAATAGTGTGACTTCTTGTCTCTGAAACCAGGCCAGGAAAGACTTTAACTTAAATAAAAAGTGCAAAGCATTTCTACAGAAGATTATAGTACAGCACTAAAGAGCTCTTTGAAAGCAAATGCACCTTTATCAGTTTCAGAGACTACCTCTTGTCAGTATGTGAAAATTTACGGAATATTCAAAATTCGAAAAGGTTTTCACAAATTAAAGTACTACGTGATCATGACTTGGAACAATTTTCATAAAGCTGAAACACCACTTACTTTATTCAACTGACCTACCTATGTTGGTTCTGGGAGGCTGCATCCCTTGGCAACTGCTTTTATCCAGTGGTTTTGGGCCGTCTTTGCTGCTTCAGGATCACAGTACTCATTCCCAGATGAAGACTTCAGCAAACAGTCACGCAGGCTCTCCTCTGACCTCTGGCACTTTGAGCAAGACCAGTGGTGTCTCTGCAAAGATATCAATCTCTTTGGGATTTCAGCAACAGCTTCCCCCCTCCTCCAACAGGAGGGAAACAGCTGAAAACCACACTGACAGTTCAGTCCCTCATTTTTTCAGGCCAAGACAATACACCACAGCTGAACAGAGGCAGAGGGCATTCACAGATAAAACACTGTTTTGAAAAGGTTGTGCAAAACCAAGTACCAGGCTAAAAGCACAGTGAAGCAACCCCCAAGTGTCTGGCTACCAGGGTCCACCTGAGACAGATTCCCTCCTGGCTTCCACAGGGCTGAAGCTGCCTCTGCATACAGTATTTCATCTGCAGTGAAAAAGCTTCAGTTTACCCTTCATTTCACAGGCATATTTTCGGACATTAACTGAATTT
>JAOXXN010000446.1:60720156-60734123 GCA_026770055.1 Myrmophylax atrothorax
ATTAAGAGCATTACAGAAGCAGCTAAGCATCTCTGCATTACCAAGACCATCAGTGGAAAACTGCTTATTTATGCCAGCTGGTCTTCTGGGCCTTTATTTCTATCCGGCTAAACAGTTCTGATCTGGAGTTTCGTATTTGTTTCTTCATGCTCTTACTTTAAAGGAGTATTTTTCTCAGTCTTTCTCCAACTCGAAAGAATAAAGAGTGTATATTCATACCATAACCAATTTTTCCATTTCTTTTCACTACATTCAGAACCAACTGTGTAATCAAAAGCAGGTATTATAATTTGCTCTCTCTATATGTTTTCCATAGAGATAAGTTCTCTCACTTCTATGTCAGGCTAAAGAGGCCAAGAAAAAGTTCATTAAGGATGAAGAGAAGGAAAGAAATGTCCAACCCTCAAGAGCAAATTGTATCATTCATAATTTTGAGATTTCCTGAGACAGGTAAGCACATACATTTGCATGGCACAACGCAGTGTGGTTTGAACTCCAAGAATGCAGGTATAGCTACACATTGAGGGTTATGCCCTGTTACCATTTGGGGCATCAGAAGCAGAAATCCACAGCAGTTGGGAGTTAGCCTGTCCTCAGAGCCTGGGTGCAGCACAACGCTGATCCAGATATTCTGCTGCTGATGTAGAAGCTTATACTGGGACACATCTTACCACATATCATGTTTTTCTCTACAGCCTAATCTTCTAATCTTTTCTTATTTTATGCCTTCTATAGAGATCATGGCTAAAAATAAAAAAAGACTAAGTGAAAGATATGGATCTTTCAAAGCAAAATGACGCTTTAAAGAGGTCAACATAAAGTAACACATTTCATTAAATCAGAGGATCAACAGTGCTTGAAAACATAAAAACACTACACCAAATTTCATTTTAACAGAGAAAGGTAATCCCAGACTTTATAAGAGGGTTCAATCACTAGAACTCACCTAGTCATAGGTTATATTTTATAGAACTACAAGAAAATGTTTTCATTTCGTGTTGGAAAAAGGTCTTGCATTGTACTAATGAGGTGAATGTGAAAACTAAAAGGGGAGCGGGAACTGAAGAAGTGAGGAAGAAAGAAAAACCATTTTGATTGCACTGGGCTATACTGGATGGTATCGGATTTTTAAGAAAGCAAAAACATTGCTCATCTGCTCATAGTCCTCAGCCACAGTAAGTGCTGCAGAAAACATGGCTGATTTTTGTTCAATCCTTGTGTTTTGTACTAAAGTGAAAAATTGAGTAAAATGCCATTTAAAAAATTACTGCTAGGATGTGAAACAGAGTAACACAGTAATAGACCACAGCATAAGGCAATTCTCTCAGTAAAAGGATACTAGCTCTCTAGAGAGTGAGGTGAATTATCCATGCCTGAGGATTTGAATCACAGGAAACTTAGCAAGTGCCCAGATCAAGCTCACCTGAGTCGAGCAGGTAATCAAAGGGATTAAGCCATCAGAAAAAAAAAAAGATAAAGTTAATGGTGGATTTTGAGATCTGGGGATTGGGATCCAGAGGAAATACCTAATAAGGAGTGAATTTTCTCTACACCAATTTAGGACAGCACTTTATAAGGTTTATGAGAGTTACAGGCAGGGTCAGCAGCTGACAGAAGTTCAGCTGGGTATGCCAACATCAGAGTTACGAGTCTAAAAGCACTGACTACTGTACAAGTCTGGCAGTGCCAAATTCATCACTGGTACAGTGTATTTCTAGCTATTCAAGGCCTGAGTCCAGCCTGTAACCAAATGTTTATCAATTTAAGGTCTCTAAATTCCAAACTATGTTTGTGGCATCCAGTCCATTTTCCTTGTAAGACAGGATAATTTCCAACCCCATTCTCCACAGAATTATAGAATGGTTAGGGGATTGGCAGAGACCTTAAAAAATCATCTACTTCCACCCCTTCTGGCATGGGCAGGGACACATATCCAACCCTACATCCCAAATTCCTCTAAATCATAGTATCTTCTGTCAGTTTTCCACTTTAAGATTATGGAAACAGAATCACTCAAATTTTAGGAATGGCAAAATTATTTGGCATGAAACATCGTTAAACTATCACTAATTAGCTGCTGAACAAGGGGCCAGTATGCCTTACTATGATACTTTTCAAGTTATCTTATTTTCCACTTTGCTTATAATAATTTCACAAATAATAACAGACCAATGTCATCTAAAGGACAACCCTTCACTGGATTAAGGACCTGCTGTTTTTGTTGCTTGCTTTGTTTGTCTGCCTTAATCTGAAAATCTTGGTCACAACATTGCAAAATGTAGACTCTCTGCAGCCCAGCATCTGTCACTTGACAGGAAGCTTTCCCTGAAATATATACAAAATGTTCCTTTTTGTTCTTATTTCACATGATGCAATAGAAGTAATCCCATGCTATCCTAACAGTTGCTCAATCATGTTAACCAGTTCCTCCTCCTGCCTTCTGGCTTTCTATTTTTTCAAAACTAGACAGCTCCCACTCTCCGAGCTCCCCAAGATGTAGCTCCACAACTCCCCAGTCATTTTATGGAAATGGAAGTGCAGCCTGGGCTCCTACTTTATGTTTGGAGCATTATATTCTTTTGGAAATGCAACACTTCCTCCTAACATCTTCCTCCTCCGCTCCATGATTGTCTCGTGACCTTCTAGGACAAAAGTTACTCTGATCTTCCCAGTGCAGATGTAGCTAGCACTGCGCATGTGGCATTTCTGCTATGAGTGTAGGCCTAGTGGCACATAATCTTGCTGGAGGGGAAAAAGATACAGATTTTGGGTTGTTATATTTCCTTCTCAGATGGGAACCTTTTCCATGGATGAAACCTGTTTTCACTCCTTTTTCAAAGAGCATTGAATACAGCTTCCTGATCATTCCAGGTCAGTAGAGAAATGACAAAGCTGAGAGTATGATTATTAGTCTCGATTTTAGTTTCTACAGACCTTTAATGAAACAAAATAACTCACTTTGTCTTTCTTAATGAAGGTTGTGCAGAGCAATTTTGTTTTTTTTAAAAATTTTAATATTTTAATGGCTTCTGGAATCAAGGTTCAAACATGACTGCCTGCTTCCAGGAATACCACTCCCCATTAGAAAACAAAGCACTCAATTAGCTAGCATTAAGTCAGACAAATCAGACAGTATAAAGGGAAAAAAACATCTAGAACATCAGGTTAGGAAAAAGTAGACAACCACCACATTTTGGTTGTATAACACTTTCCCACTCCCGAATGTGACTATTCTATTTTTGTAATAGATGTTTTTCCATATGCTACAATTTCTACATTGCGAGTGGCCCCACTCTAAGCTCACTGGAATCAGGTTGCAGTAGGACTAGTCATATAGTAATACAATAGGTCAAAGCAAATGAGTTTCCAAATTGTGGGAGTAGATGTTCATATATAGTAACAGGGGACAGTATTTCACGTTTAGCATGTCACATTTCTTATTTGGCTGTAATATGGATTTGCTCATGTATCATTTTTGAGCAGAGAAGAAAAATTCAATTTGAGTTCTGTGTTGACATTAGACAAAAACATCTGTCTTCCAAAAAACATGAAAAGCATCTCTGAAACCTGGTGTTTTGCTCAGAGGTACCTGCCTCTGTTTATACAGGTGAGCTCTACAATGCCAGTACTTGCTCTTTGGCTCTAAGACCAATTAGGACAGAGCAACTCAGGTACAACCTATTCCACTCTGCTAACCTCTGAAATGCCATGGCTGCACCCAACTGTCTGCTGGAAAAGGATTTGACTTGGTGCTAACTCCTAACCAGTGCCCAGGAGTTTCTACAGCATGGACCCTTTGACAGGGCCAGAACTATGCCAGGGTCGTGGCATGAGCAAGGCAGTCCCAGTGTCCAGGTGCATCCCCAGACACCCTGTCATGCAGTACACCAGAGTCCAAGGCACCTAGAGTGGTCTGCAGAGTTGGGCTGTTGGGCTGTGTCTGTAGGTAGTGAAGCTGAGAAGTACATTGAGCCAAATCCTGCATTCGTGGAACAGTTACTTTAGTGGATTTCGCCTGGCAGAGGTTTTGAATTGCAACTCCAAAGCAGCCCAACGCAAATGAAAACAGAAGTATAAACTAAGAACAGTTTCTGAGAGTAATGAAGTAGTAGCTACAGTAATACATGTGCCAGAGGACAGGATTTGGCTCCTGACTTCAGTAAAGCTGTGGGAACAACAGGATTTCCATTTCCTCTTCCACTACAATGAAATCTTACTGTTGTAGTTCTGCTTTAACCTGCAGAAGTAAGGAAACGGAAAGGCAAAACTCCTAACTCTAAACATTAAAACTCTGTAGTGCTTTCCACTTTTCACAGCAGGCCTTACAACACTTGGGAAAGTCATGCTGCTTGCTCCTTCTACTGTTTGGTGAGCAACAAGTGGCACAATTCACACAGTGAGCTGAGAGGCACTGAGCCAGAATATACATGAAACTCAGTAAACTGAGAAAGGAGCATGCAATAATGGACGAGAGAAACAGTGCTAATGGGATTTCCATAATACAGAATAAAGTATCTGGATGTTGTTCATTGGGAAAACAGGGCAGCTTTTAATATTATCTGACAGTAATGCCCTGTACTTTACACTTTGAAAATAAATAAAAACATAACACTGTAGCCTTTTCCTTATTCAACAGTATGCAAAGTAAAGCAAGCAAGAGCTCCTCCAAGAACCCAGTCTTCCTTTCTCTGTGGCCATGGTGTTATTGAGACAACCTTTAAATCACCATAACATCTTAAAAGACAGGGTATCTCATATCTAGGTGTATATGGGGTGGATACCAAACGAATTTTCCACTAACGAGTAATGTTTAACCTGCATACTCACAGAAGTATGCAAAATCTAATACACTTTCTCTTCTTAAGTGCAACATCTGCTTACAAGACACTGAGTGAAGTTCCCTCTTCAATTCACCCACGACATGTTTATGTATATTTACTTTCTCTTTTGGCCTTTATTTTCCTTTTCAAACCCCAAAAGGATATGGGATGGCAGCAGGCACACTGCTTAAGCAACCTGGTATAAATGCAAAAGATTTAAAAGTGATCTTATTTTCCTTCCAGGTTGCCTCTCACTTGAAGAAATCATGCTAGAAGTCTCTTGCAAGAGGCATGGGAGCAGACTACCAGTCCGATTTTTAATGCTCAGGGCTGCATGAGCAGCATTTTACCCAGCCTCCTTCCCTTGCTATGTATGTACTTAGAAAGAGGATTCCAGATGGAGTTGGCAATTTGCTGGCTTGCCATCTGAACCAATCTTTCTGATATTATTTATAGAAGGCCTGCTTTTAAATGGGCTAGCTGATATTCTCATCCATCTCACTGCAGCCCTTGACTCCAGGGGCTGCCAGCAGACTGTCACAGCCATGACACTTGGCAGGCCAGGTCCTTGGTTGGTATAAATCAACACTATTCCTGCTTACTTGATGCTAAGGGTTTCACTTGACATTTTCAGTACTGCTTGATTCATGCCCCAGTTAATCTGTTTCAGTTTCATGGTTTTACTTGCATGTTTAGCAAAACTCCTTAAACACTGTTAGCGTGTTTCTAATTGAATATTCCAATTAAAGCATCCTTTTAGACAAGTTTCCAACCACTGCAGTACTAAATGGTATATTATTACTGAAATTATCATTTTTAATTAATATAACCATTTTAAAATTCCCCGTTCAGTTACTGTACATTGGAATTTTTTCAGAGATTTTATGACTATCAAAAAAATATAATTTTTATTAAATAGCAATAAATTTGTGGGCAAAAGCAACATGTATTCTAATTTATGTTATGTTGCAAATTGATAGACAATAATTAACTGTCAACTATTTCCTCTTTATAAAATATTAAAATAAACTATCACAGTATATTTAAAAAGAGTTACTAATTTCTATTCAAGCTTTTACTCTAACTTAATGCTGGAGATCTACAAAACAAACTAATTTCCTTTGAAAGATTTGAACCCATGAGAAATAGCATTCACCATTTTTTGGTCTGTATCACTGTTTGGCTTTTTGAACCAAGAGGCAGCACAATTTGGAATATTAAATGCAACTTTCAGTTGTAATCTGCCACTGCAGCTGGTGGCCCACAGTAAAGCTCAGGGCTATTTGAATGCAATTGCAGCAGAACTTGCTCATATTCCAAATCATCCTAAAGCTTCTTTTTCCCTAGACTGACATATTGAGCATTTTGGATATATTCTTGGGCCTATCTACCCTCCTTACAGGGCAAGGAAATGACCTATGGTGGATGGAATTCCAACTGATACCTATATAACCTAAGAACAACAGAGTTCAATTCTGGATCTACCAAAGCTTCCGGTCTTCCCAAACATCGGTTTAACTGATGTAGCATTGGTGTGCTCCATAAGGAGAATAAGAAAATGCTACTTTTCCTTTGGAATCTGGTCTTTTTATTCATGCTTTTGTTTGAATGAAATACCTTCCAGAAACATTGAACAAAATGTCTGGCTAATGTCATGGTTAGAAACTTCTCCACATAAGCAAGTTTCCAGTGCGTTACTTCTCCAGTGGACTGTCTGACCTTGTAGCCAAGTGTACTAAAAAGGTACTTGGCCATAAATTTTAAAATAGAGAGCAAAAGCAAGAAAACAAATCACAGAAATAATTAATTGCATCAATGCGCAGTCAAATAAATATTTTAAGGAAGGTCCCTCTGCTTGACAGAGGATTATTTTTTCTTTCCTTTACAGTGCTATACATGTAACAGCAGCAATACTGCGTGGTACTCATCATTATCTCTTACTGTGTTTTATTTCCACCCAGAAAACCTGCATAACCATAGTGTAACTAATAGTGTGTTCTTCACAAGCCCCCAGACAGCAGCCTCTGTTAGTCTGACAAGTGTGCTGACTAGTTCCAGCAGTGGTGACCTTTGCATGGACTCACTGAGATCACAGGCTCGATTCCCATATCTGCAAAGAAGCCTTCAGCTGAAAACAAAATAATTTTAATGTTGTCTCTCATCTTTGCTTAATGAAAAGTCCCACAACAGTCATCCATTTCAGTACTAACATGACTAAACAGTGATTATTTTACCTAAAAATCCACAAACGGCTCATACAATGCCCTTCACAGTAGAAATGAGGTATACACTTGCATCAGTTTTTTTATTTTCTTTCATGTCTCTTATTTCCAGACTGGCATTAACTAACAATCATTTCTTTGTCAATAAACTAATTTCTGAAGTTCTCAGAGAATTATAGTTTTGCATATCAGAAAAGGATAGGGAAGCATAAAAATATGAAGATAACCTTCTTGTGAAATATAAGCATGATAAATGCTAAGGGACCTTGGAAGTTAGCCAGCCAACAAGAAGTACAGCACTTTACCCTGTGGAGCAGTGGCCATATGAGGCAACACAACTGGGAAGGCTGACAGAATGAGATACATACTCCATACACTTATCAGAAATTTGCCCTTCCAACTATTTTTGCTGCAGTTTCTGAAAAGCACTGGACACTAACCAGGCAGGTCCTCCTTGTTCTCTCCATCTGAGTTCAGAGTAGATAGAGACACCATTTCACTGTCCTGAGATCGCTGCACTTTGCAGGAAAGGCTGACCCATCTGACATCTACATGATTTAATATCTGATCCACAAGTATCAATGGATCAATCTGCATAGAAGCAGAGCTTCTCACTTTAGACACAGTAAAAACCCTTTCATTTCAGTAAGAAAGCAGTACAGCCTGTTGAGAAAGACACCATAATCAACCTGCTCTGGTCAATGTCGCCTCTCCCCACACCACTAGTCTCCCACACAGATCAAAAGCTTCAGCTCCTTGCCACCCCATCAGCCTCCGCCAGCAGCAGGAAGCCAGCATCACCATATGTGCATGTGTACACAAGGTATCAAGGCCACTGAGCACTTTGCAGGACTGAGCCTGTGTACTTCTGACACAAGAGATATTCTTCACTAGATCCAGCCACACAGTGGAAGAACTTATTGTGGCTATGTGACCTGTACCACCAGCTGTACCAGGGTTTTTGAGAATTCCTTAATTCACTTCAAACAAAATTACCCAGGTTAGTCTGCTAATGAAGGAGAAGTATTGAATTTCACTGGGGTGTTTTCGCCTTTATTAAAGGAGTGCTCACAGAACGTGCTCTGCTGTGCATCAGTGTACAGAGCACGTCTCACCAATCCACAGTGCACACGACCAGTGATGGTGGCAGCAACAATTCCATGGGATCTGCAACTTCTGTCAGCACTTTGGAATCTAGAAGAGGGTGGGGTTTTATGGTCATAGAGCCATTATGGTTTTTCTTATCTAACAACTGCCAGCATAGTAACTTTGTTTCTATCAACACTTACCTGTAAGAAGTGAGGTTAGTTAGGATGGTGCACAATCACGTATTTCTTTCTAGAACTCTAGAACGAAAGGTGGCACCTTGTAGCAATCCCCAACAAAGTAACGGCAGGGTTACCAAGAGTGTGGCTGCTTTTCTCAATGGTGGTCTAATCCAAAGATCACACAACTCCCACTTCAGGGGTAAGAAGGACTGTGTGATCACAGTGAGGGTGAAAGCAAAACACAAGAATTATGTTATGTATATCCCCCTCTGCCAGTCATTCAAACTGATATAAAAGATACTCTCTCCTAGGATGTTTGGGACCTAATACAGTTGAAGAGGTACTGACTGTAAAGTAACAGTAGCATGCAAACAGAGGATAGGGCACTTGGACTCAATGTGGAAAATAAATGCAATTTCAACAATATAGGAGGAATCTGTGCAAATACTTTTGCAAAATATGATGTGTCACTTGATATCTGAAAAGGTCCTTATTTTTTCCCACCTATGCAAAGTGATGGTTTGGCAATTACACTGACTATAAGACAGACATTAAGCTATTTATCCTTGAACACTTAAGCTAATGGACAGTCTAGATACAATAGACAGTACAGTACAAACTGTCCCAAAAAACACCCTGGATGGAAAATTGATGAAGATCTTAACCATCAGTACAGACATTTTTGGCAATCAGCTCCCAGTGGCATCAGTGGAAGACAGGAAATAACCTTTATACTGCAGTAACAGCTGGCTATACTGGGGGACCTGGGTAGGTCTCATCTTGCTACACAGTCACAACTCACTGGAGGCTGGTCCTCAGCTGACACACTTTTTTTGAAAAGTGATGATTAAGTTCATTAAAGTTCCAATTCCATCAATAGGGGAGCAATTTTAGCAACCTTATCTCCATTTCAAAGCTTCTCATCAGTCTTCTGAACTTTAATAGTTTTATTCTTTCTCATCTTCTCTTGGTGGGATCAAGAAGTATTGGTACCTGTCCCATCTTGAAACTAGTCACCTACACCAATTAGCTAGTCCTGATCTTCTGCTTGCTACAGCTGAAATGAAATATCTTCCCAGCTTCTCCTGGGTTATTATTCAAGTCCTTTAATACAAACAGGTTTGGTTCAGGCTTTGCCTGAAGTTTCTCAGTGTAGTGTAGTTATGGATCACTGTGATCAATAGTGCTCCAAATACAGCCTTCAGCTTGAGATACATCTTCATTTCATACATAAGTGCATATTACATTAAGATCACTCTTCACAGAATTTACAATTTTCAGTATTTTACAACAGTTACAAATTAACCTGGTCATTTTTTGATTATGAACCACGAAACTCTCTGTCTTTGCTCATCTTTCTTTTCAGGAAAAGAAGCTGTTCTGCCATATCTCTAAATAAATTATATAAAAACCACTTCTGTTTTTTCCCACCATCAGTAGCATAACCTAATAGCAAGGCAATCACATTTGACTTGATCTATCTCCAGAGTTTCTCATTGCAATATATTTACCACAAAACATTAGGACAGGAAGGTGGAAGGGAGACTAACTTTGGCAATCTAATAGGTTATAGAGGAAGACAGTATGCTGCATGCTGGTAAAATAGTAAAACATAGCCTATGTTAAAAAAATAATGTAATTCTGTGTTTCAAAGTTCCTTATACTCAAATAAAAACTGGTATACAAATTAAATTCAGCAAGCTAATTTAATTTCTTTCCACAGGCCATATATGCTGATAGGATTTAAATTTGCATTTACATATGTTCGTATCAAATACAAAGGGAGGAAAAAATGCTAAATTTCACTTTTCAGTTAAAGTCAAATGCCACCTAAAACTACTACAGATCAGACACTGGAGAAAGCTCAACAATATGTGTTCATATAATTTTTTAAATGCAGTTATTAATTAAAAAGCCCCAAACAACAAGCCCAAATATGTTGAGACCTTTTAATTTCAAGAAGATTGCCTAGCACATATGGAAACATCCAACATAATTTTAAAAATTCCCCAATTTCACAGTCACCAGTATTTTTATCCTCTTTACTTCAAAATGACTATATTCTACATTCTTGAGGACACAAAGAGGCATCCACTGCTGAAAGCTTTCTTAATTATCGTGCCTCCAATTTAAAAGCCTGTTCCTCTGTTATCCCCCTCCCTGATACCTTGCAATGAAGGTGAACTTAATCCCTTATTTTCTCTCCTAGATTTTCCTTAAATCTCTTCTCTTTGTCTTGAATAGTGTGTACAGTTCTTCTAGCAGCCTAGCTGCATTACTGAGCAATTATTTTTGACAGCCAATGTCAGTCCCAAAAATGGTCATACACGTAGAGATACCCATGATTCACAAACACTCATGACAGTCTTGGCTGTCTTCAGGCCTTGGTTACACTTACTGCCTTGGTCATCAAACCTAATGTTGGTTGCAGGAGGAGGAAGAATTGTATAATGAAATTTCAACTTTGACATAGTAAGTATTGAACATTTAGTTTTGATTTGGACTGCTAAATTTTCTTTTCTTTCCACAGAGAATGGAAGCTATCTTAGCAATATAATCACAGGCACTGTGAAGTTCTATGAGGGAAAAAGACAAACATCTAGTTGTTATTCAAAATGTCATTCAAAGAATGCACCTTTCCTTAAAATTGTTTGGTTTTTTCATCCACATCATGCACCTCTTTGTGTATATCTAGTGTGAACATATGTGTAGGAGTGAAGAAACAACATCACAGAAGGAGACTGGCAAGACAGGAAAGAATATAAGCACTAGAGAATGAGTGTATATACAACTCACCAAGCTCAGCTGATGAGTGTGTTTTCACATTTCAGGAAGAAGGGAGAAGAATAGTGTCTTTATAGTACCAGAGCAGGTATCACTCTAACCAAGTAAGAGTTAAAACCTCTTAATACAGAAGTGAGAAGGACACACAACCTCCAGGACAGGGAGTAATCACAACCTGGCAAACGTACCAGGCCTGTTTAACAACGAGGATTGACTTACTATTTGTGGTAGGCAAACCTGTCCTGTCTCTCATGACAGAAAGCCAGACAATGAAACTTTTGTACTACATAAATGCAAAATAATTCATGGTAACTTATACTAAACTACTAATTTGATCGTCATTGATTTGCAAATAAAACTTTCAGGATTTTCAAAATCAGTTTAAGACCTAAATAAAGCAGTTGCACTCCATTCACCGAACCTGTATTTACCCTCAAACAGCAGTTCCTAGTTTGATACAGCTGGACAGTTTTTGGTCAGGCCCAAAGATCTGGACTGCACGTCACTGACCCGGCTGTGTGCTGGAGCTCACCAGCTTGCCCGGTTCCCGTGCACAGGGTACACAGCCCCAGGCCCTGTGTTCATTTACTTATTTACACACCTATTTGCCCATGTTACATTCAATATGCCCCATGAGTAATAGTATATAATCACAGGATCACAGAATAGTTTGGGTGGGAAGTGACCTTAAAGATCATCTAGTTCCATCCTTCATGCCATGGACAGGGACACATTTCACTACACCAGACTGCTCAAAGCCCCAGCCAAACTGGCCTTGAACACTACCAGCGACAGAGCACCCACAACTTTTCTGGGCAACCTGCTCCAGTGCCTTCACCACCCTCACAGCAAAGAATTTTTTCCCAATATCTAATCTAAACCTACTTTCCTTCAGTTTAAATCCATTTCCCCTTGTCCTGTCACTATCTGTCCTTGTAAAATGTTTCTCTCCATCTTTCTTGTAGGCACTCTTCAGGTACTAGAAGGCTTCAATTTGGTCACACCAAAGCCTCCTCTTCTCCAGAATGAACAAACCCAATTCTCTCAGGCTTTCTTTGCAGGAGAGGTGCTCCATCCCTCTAGCCATTAGAGACCAGTGGCTTCCTGTGCTGAAGACCCCAGAGCTGGATGCAGCACTCCAGGTGGGGTCTCACCAGAGTAGAGGGGCAGAATACCCTCCCTCACCCTGCTGGCCACGCTGCTTCGATGCAGCCCAGGACACGATCAGCCTTCAGGGCTGCAAGTGCACAGTGCCAGCTCAAGTCTGGCCTCTCATCCACCAGCAGCCCCAAATCCTTCCTGGCAGGCCTACTCTCAATATGTTCATAATAGCTATCAAACAACAAACTGTTTAATCTGATTAAATCAAAACATGTAAAAGTGCTCATATTGCTATGCTCTGCCCTCTCAAATTGGGAATCACATTTTTTATAATAACACAACTAAGTTTCATGTTCTGTTCTGATTATATGATCAGCCTTATTTCACATCAATAATTGTCTAATATGGGAATTTCACATTCAG
Source organism: Myrmophylax atrothorax (assembly GCA_026770055.1). Classification (NCBI taxonomy): domain Eukaryota; kingdom Metazoa; phylum Chordata; class Aves; order Passeriformes; family Thamnophilidae; genus Myrmophylax; species Myrmophylax atrothorax. The sequence continues at coordinate 60,732,775 of JAOXXN010000446.1, forward strand.
TATTTAACAGCCTTTTAAAACAGTTTCTGGCCAATACACCTATCAAGTTGCAAATGGGCTACTACACATACAGCTGTAAGAAGGTGTAACGATGCTTATTTTATAAAGTGCTTTCTTTTATATAAGATTAAAAAGTGTCATGCTACAAAGTTAAAACAAAGAACTTTAGAGCAGAAATGAAATTAAAATATCGTTTCAAAAAACAGTTAAAGACCATTTGACACTATTTTCAAAATGAAAAAACCACTTGTTTAGCATGGACATAAGCAAATCAATACAAGGTCTACCTAAAAGGTTATCACACAGGGAATTCCTTCATGATCTCAGAAATATAAAGAATTGTTAGACTAAACATTAGTCTTTATTTGAAATATACACACTTTGAAAAGCCCTTCCTTGAACATAGCAAGCCAAATCTTGAAGCCTCTACCAACTTCACCGGAACTTCACCTGCTGAGTCGGGTGTCTGAATCCCTGCAGAAAGCTCTCTCAGCCTTAGAGTGGTTATATGATCATTCACTGAGACAAATGAAAAAATAGGTCACAAAAGAAAGTCCTACACGTCTAAGTTTTAACAGCTTCTACTGACACTTTACTTGTATCGCTGTCCCACAGCCACTGATGAGGACAAATAATTCTTTTCTTTTTTGTGGAATACCCTAACTCTTTGCTACCCAGAGTACATTCTGGGAATTGATTTCTACCAAGTGTGGCAGTAAAACTGTTTATTTAGACAGTATTCAGTAAATGTAATTGTGTTTGTTGTCATGGCTAGTAAGGTTCTTTACAAAAAAGATACTTAAGCCATAAAGCTTCTTGCCAGAAGATAGTACAAATATTAAAAGTTTGTGAATTTGAGACTGGAAAAAAATAATTAAAGACTTTTAATCATCAAGGATGCCACGTTGCTTCACAAAGCCTTGAACTGCTGCAGCGTTGGAGCTTTATTTGTAGGAAACACCTTATACTTGTCCTTTTCTACTGGTTTTGTTAGGCATCCTGTGCTGGGGAGATGGATCTTAAATTTGGTCCAGAACAACCACTCTTATGATCCTACCATAACCATAAAGCTTTGCTGAGTGTTTTCCAAGGTTCTACCTATATTGAAGACATTAGAAAGGGATGTGAAATAAATACCTAACTGTGTGTGGATACAAAATGTAAGCAAGTGGCTGTTAAAACTTATTAACAAAACTCAGATTCCACTTGTCAATACTTTGGTGCATTTCAGTCATAAGCATCTCTTATCTTCTAAGGTTAAATAGGTCCACCTTTTTAACAACGCAGATTAGTAAACAGGTTGAAGATAAAATCAATTCAGACTTGATGTGAAATAGATCTAAATTCAA
>JAOXXN010000446.1:60740491-60763716 GCA_026770055.1 Myrmophylax atrothorax
AGTGTAGGGGTGGGGGTGAGTGAATGAGCAGCTGTGTGGTACTTACTTGCTAGCTGGGGTTAAATCATGACACAATTTCTCATGCAGGAAATCAAGGAAAATTATGGTGTTTCACTGAAAGATCATCCATGTGCACTGGAAAACCAGCCTTCCATGACTGCAGTCACTTTGCTTTTGAAAGTAATTCTTTTTTTACATTGAGAATGTAAAAAAAGTCTGAAGAAACCAAATCCACAATTACTTTTCTGTTTAAAGACCTCATCTTGCACAGCTCCTCTGGTGATACCTGCAGTCACTGACACTTTGAGCACCATTACAGCCAGCCTGTGACAGCAAAAGTTCTTAATATTTGATATTAATATGAAGGATAGTAAAACATACACTTGTTTTCCTTCTCACATACATGAAATGAATTAAAAGGCTCAGATGACTGTTTATTATTCTTGTTTATAAAGACTAATATTTACAGATGAAAAAAGAATCCAGTTACCACAAGAATGAAGGTACGAATTCTGCTACCATTAACCTGCATTTTTTAAATGCTCTAGTTCATATGACATGCTTTCCAGAAAGCCATTAATTTAACAAGCGGCAGAAGCTCTCTACAAAAATGTCTATATTTATGTGCCATTTAAATGCCTCATATTTAAACTATTTGATTAAAGAAAACATATGGATATTTTCCCAAATGTAAGAATCTCTGACTGGAGAATCCTCTGAATATTTCACATTTTTCACATAGATAAGTCAGCTTACTTGAGAAGAACAAGTGTAATATATTTAATATATTTGTAAGGCATGATTCCTTACAAAATTAGAATTGTCTTTAAACTAAGTAATATTCCAAAACTAAAATGCATTTTAAAAACGTTGCCAGGTGGTAATTTTTATTCTTTTCCATCACTAGTCTGTTATTAACAATTATTAGATCACGTACTGTTTAAAAAAATTACTATCTTTCAGAAGCAGAAACAAAAATCAGGACGGTATACAAGTTTTTATTAAGAACTATACCAATTATTAGGTTCAATGAAATGCATTCCAGCTGTGCAGTTGCCTCACTTGAGGAGATGCTGTCAGCCTAACCAAAAGGAAAAGAACATGACCCACATTCTACAACATAAATGAATTAAACATGATACTACAGGGCATAACTGAAGACAGTCATGAAAGCACAGAGAAAGTATTTCTAAGAGAAGTATCTTCCATTCTGTTCAGGATCAAAACAAGAAGACAGCCAGCGTTTTAGTCAAAAACCCCAAATATTCTCCACAAGGAAAAGTTACCAAAAAACAGAAGTTCAAGTAATAAAACAAATATTAACATATATTTTTCAGTTTTCTGTAAGCCTAATTTCCTTCTATATAGATAGATCACATCTACAGAGTACCTACATGAGTACAAACCCCCTGGTGCTTTTGACAAGCATGTTTAACAAAGCAGCATAAGAAGCAGAAAGTCCTCTTATACTGAAAACCAAGCATCCTTCTGTCAAATCATGGAATAACCACAGTTCTTACTGATCACTTTCTAAGCAGTTCTGGTAATCAATGGATGTCAGGCTAACAATATTCCATTAAGCAATTCTGGAATAGTCACAACCAGTAACAGACCTCTCTCATCCATGTACAAGCCATCTTTTAGCCGAAACTAACAAAATAACATAAGCACAAATGTGAGTACAGGAAAGAAATAGAGGATTCAAGGAGGGCCTTGGCCTTTTAATACTGGCCACATCACTGTACATGCTCTAACTTCCAAGATGAGAGTTGGGACCATGAAGTCAACTGAAACCTTCAGAGCTTGATAGGGTCCATCTTAAATAAAAGTGGCCCTGATCACATTTTCAGTGCCTTGCTTGCTCAGGGTCTGCCATTTTTTGTTTTAACATCTCTCAAAATTTTGGTGAGATTTAGAGTCTATTTTCACAGAAGTTACAGCACAGCAGCAAAGCTTTCAGCTGTTCCAGGCATATGTGACTGGATATAGAATTATAGTAACTCTAGCCACATGAGGCCTAAACAGCCAAAGTATTATTAGACGTGAACAAGCCCCAAAAGACACTGGTATGTATTTTGTTGGGAGGCAGAGAAGCTGAAGAGCATTTGGGGACTGAAACTGAATTTTTCCAGGTAAGGAATGGCAAAGTGACATCCTTTATCCAGGATGGCTGTTCAGATTAGCCAAGACAAACTGGTGCAAAACCAGCAAACAGAACCATTGGCCTCCCCCAAATAGAAATTAGTTTTTAATTTTGGAAAGTCTCTCTCTTCACAGCAGATAAAGACTAAAAGAAATGAAAATGTATTCATTCTAAGCTGAGGCAATTTCAGCCTTCTTAATGCTCCTGAATACTGTTCAGCTGATCCAGAAGGAACCTAGCAAAGCTTTTTTTAGATGATGCTTGTGGTGCAAATTATGTAAAAAGTGGGTGAGGAGGAAAAGCTGATCTGCATTTCAACTTAAAAGTATTTGTGCACTCAGAACCTAAGCTGTTCCAAAGCTTATGTATAAAAGCATGCATACACACACACAGAGTGCAGAAGTGAGTGTGTAACTCTAAGCTTTGAGAACACCTACCAAATCAGAGTTACAATCTCCATTTAGAAGAAAAAGCAGGGATAAACAAATGATCTGCTGGACTTCCTAATATGCAAACATTTTCTTACTGTGTTTGTCAGTGTAGACTATGCTCCCATTTCTTTTTGATACTTCGTTTGTAATGCATTGTGTAATTCTAACAATTTTTTAATTGTGTCTTCTGAAAACACTTCCCATTTCATTTTTCTGGAGAAAAAGCTTAAACAACTAGTCTAAATTAATTTGAAAGTATTTTATTTTCTTTCAATGGGTTAAGAATATTCCTAGAAACATGCATTATATATAAAAAAAGATACTGAGTTGGCATTTGCATTATAAAAACAGAAGTGCATATTTTAGCTATGCTTTTTTAAACCACATTAAAATGCTCTAGGGAACTCTCACCACTAATATGTGTTTTACAACACTGCCTTCTAGAGATAGAATCTTGCTCCTCCTATTCACTGTAAACCACTGTTTCTGTGAGTTCCATTTCCTGAATGCACTGTACCTTTCAGTAAAGACTGGGATGCCAGCCACCGACACACCTGCTTTTACTTTAAAGGCAACCTGAGGAAGAGGCTCAAGACCAATTCTGCCAACAGTCCAAGTTGTTACTCTCAGGAATGCATTTAGAGCCATGTTTAGAATAAGCCATACAGCACTTCTGGGGGAAGCTCTGCAGAGTACTCATGGCACCCTTCTTTAGTGTGTACGTCACAAATTATCCCATCTATTTCTGCAGTGATTTTACCTCACTGAGAAGGGATGTATGAGATGGACTTCATACTGGATGCCAGTACAAGAATGTGTCCCCTTTGACATATGAGACTTGCAGATAAGTCCCATGACAATGACAATGTGAAAAACTGAGGCAAGGTACACCTCACGCTTCGGAGTCTTGCCAGGGCTCACCTTACAAGCCAAAGCCTCTGAGGCCTACCAGGCATTCATGTAATTCAATATTCAGCTAGTTCCTGCTGTTTCTGTGGAAAAGAAAGATTAAGCAATATATAAAAATAAGCAGACTAGGAACTGAAGGATATGTCAGTTATTGTGGGGGAAACACCTTCAAAATCCTGAATCTCTTAATACAAATTATTACACGCCGTGTGTGAAAAAACTGTGATTCTAATCAAGGGAAAATTTTTTGGGACTTAGATAATTTTTCTTTCTAAAGTATCAAGGTGAACTGAATAGTTGAGATAATGAGACTTGAAAAGAGTTATGTTCCTAGCATGTAGTCTGTCAGTGATTCTACCAACCACTCAGTAGCTAAAGACAGCTATCACTCTCCAATGATGGTTTACTGAGCACTAACCTGACTTTGAGGACACCAAAAAGGTGTTAAGGAGAGTATAAAAATTTTCCCTTACTTTCAAATTATTTACTATAGTAAAATAATGGATTTTTTTTTCTTATGTATATAAAAATTAAACAAGAGAAAGATGTGGCAGTGGTAAGGCTCTAATGACTATGTTCTGACATATAAATTGGTAATTTTCAATAAATTATCACTATGCTATTCTTTTAAGAGGACTTTCATTTTTTCTGACATGTTGTTTTGCATGTTTTCTTTACATTCCTCATTACATGTAGTGTTTTTAAATTATTATTTTGAAGAGCCAGAAAACCTGGCTATGAAGAACAATAAGTTAGAGATCAGTTCTTGTACATCCTTCCCTTGTTCACCATTCAAACATGATGAATTTTTACATGTAAAATAAAAGGCATTATGAACACAGTACAGTGAGATATTTTTTTGCAATGTGCATATACTTTTGATCACATTATGTTGAAATTTTCTCTCTGGAACACTGAGTGTTGCGCATAGACTAGAAGAACAATTCCTGTTTAAAAAAAACCCTTTTCCACTAGAACAAGCAAATCGAATGCATTTCTTAAAAGAAAAAAAGAAATTACAATGAATTGTGACTACCAATATTCTTTCCCTTCAAAGACTGTCAAGAAAGTCATGAAATGCACTGACACTGTGCCACAGTTCTGTGTGTCAGATGCTAACGCCACTGACCCCAGTCAGCGTGTTATTGCTGATGCATTGCTCTTATCATTCTTTACTAAGATTCTTCTTGGGTTTGGAATACTTACATAAATAGCTCACTGAATGTGCCCAAAACTTAGCTGGTGTAAGGTTGCACTGGGAGGTCTTGATTGCATTCCCCTTTCCATTCCTGTTGCAATACTCCTCAGTATTGCAGCTTTTCCCTGATCTCCTATATTTGGAGCTCCAGAGCCTGCATTCGTTGATTTTCCAAGAAATTACAAAGTTCCTTTTCTCCTGCTTGTTAAATCTGCTGTTAAGAATGCAAGTCAAGACAGAATTGAGGTTTAAGGTAGTCCTTTCTGTAAAAATTTGGGTTTATTCTAGAAATATTTGACAGTAAAACAGCAGGATGCTCTTTAGTATGTATTATTATAGTCTGAATAAGAATTAAATGTTGAATAGACAGATGCCTTACGCTTTTTGAAGTTCTGGAAATCAATAGTAACAGGTTATTTTTTATGACTTTCTAGTGAGAACAAACTCCTTGCATTATAGGTCACTCTTCAATCTTCTGCCATATTATTCCAATATACCAGTGCAAATGAAGTCTTTGGTGCTGTGCAAATAAATACTTAGCATTAAAGAACAGAAATGAAAGGACCAATAGTTACTGTGCATTACAGCTATGTTTTAAGATTGCATCCAAGACTTTTCATTATTCATGGGAGGAAAAAAGGAAGTAGCATAGGAATCCATGTACAACTTGTGTTAAAACCCCCCACAATTAATAAGGTTTTGATTCTGTCAGCTAGATTGCTGCACCTTAATATGGTTCACTGAAATCTGATTAATCACCTTAATCAGTTTGTTCAGATAATAAAGAAACAAATATTGTGTAAGGATTAACCCTTTCCTTTGAAACCACACATTTCACATCAAAACCTTCCAGCAAATCTCTACATTTGAATATATCCCTAAATAAATCCTTTTCTTTCACAGTCAACAGTTCTTCGGAAAGATCAGCCACAGTAGGAAGGTCTGTGAAAGAAGCAGGGAGAAAGAGGGATACTCCAACCACTGACCAGGTTCAGACCAGAAAATCCTCAATTTTAAGTGCTTGACAGGCACACACACATTAAATCTGCAGGCGGTCAGACAGATGACCACGATCAATGCCCAGAGGAATTCTAGTTTCCTCCCTGCCAATGAGATGAGAAAGCATCTTAGTCTGCCAAGCAGTTAATTCCCCCCATTACTGAGGCTTTGGCCAGTGGCAGCAGGCAAAACTTCCTTGTCCCACACCTGCACGGCACATCTACGAGGCTCCACAGGAACATCATCTTTTCAGCCCAGCTAAACCCATTCAGCTCAGCAGAGGGCTGGGTGGGCTAACAGTCCGTGCTATAATAGAGATAAGGCTGAACTATGGAACCATCTCTCGCTTTATATTTCTTATAGCTTCAACAGCTATTTTTCAGAAACTCATCAGTCTTCACCTTGAGTTTCAAACAAACTAAATATGGATCCTTCAGGCCACCCTGTTGCTTGAATTTTTTATCTGATTTAGGTGCAGCACCGTGGCTTTCATCTGACATGCACAATGTGACTTGCAGCAGTATATACACGGTGAAGCCCAAATCTGTGCCAGCTAAGATCAATACACAGAGAACAGTCTTTGCAATTGCAGACAGCAAATGCACTAAACTTATTTCAGGAAAAACTTTGCTCTCACTTCTGCCTAAAAAGACAGAAATTGGACAATGGAAAGTATTTCAGGATCTAGCTCACATGTTCTTGAACACTGCAAACATCAAGTCCAGCAATCATTTACTCACTGTAATTTAAAAAAGCTGTTTCTTTCCTTTTACAATTTTTTATGGCTGTTTTAATTTACACTGTGTAAAGAAAGGGAAAAATAACATGGAATTTAAAATGTTCATCTCACAAACAGGCACAAAAATGCATTAATTATTAATATGTCTTTGCAGTAAATGTAATGAATAATCTCTATTTATCACTTCCAGGTGACCCCTCAGCATATGGTCTACCAACACATCCCAAACACCAATAGATTGAAAGCCGGGTAACTGTTGGTATAATTTTAACTAACATTGCCCTGGCGGCCTGTGTGTGAATCTACCAGATTCATCACCATGCAGATAAATGCCAGATAGTCTCTGCTAAAAGATCAGCACAGGCAGTAACACTGATGCATTTCATACGATATTCTGCGCCAAGATTTTCTTGAGATCAAAGTAGAAAACTTTTTCAAAATGGAAATGAAAGGAGAATTGGGAATGCCAGCCAACTTTTGCTTTCTCAGATGACTGCGAACTAAACTCATTTTCGTTAGTCATACGCAGATTCTTTTTATTCCTTTTAGACATTCTTCTCAAAAAACCTGAGTAACACGAAAGTCATATCCTGCACCAAAATTAACAGGAATTTTTTCTAGAACCCTGCCATTCTTTTGCTACAGATCAACAGCCTCCTAATTTTGATTTGAACAAACAATTCTACCAGTTTTTCATTGGCCTCCAATTATAGTTAACATAAAATACTGAAGATAATTAAAATAATGTAGACCTAATTATAGTACTTACCCAAGAGATTCAAACAGCAGAATATACTTACAGATTTAAAATTAAAAGACACACATTTCCAAATAAACCAGTAAGCTATTTTTTCAGTCGTAAGAGCACTGACAGCATTAATCTGAATGTTATGTATACAAGGGAAAAGTAAAGTCAGAACAAGTGAAACAAAGATTATGCATTATAATTTTCTATCACATCTCTATAAAAACATGAAGCAACGGTAACTACATAATATAAAGTCCGCAACACTGAAAGTGCATGATCTGAAAGTCCTAGAAATCTATGGAGTCAAAAGGGAGCTACCAGCTAGGAGTGATTTACTGGAAGGTTCTCAAACCCAGCTAGCTAGCACTACATCTAGAAGACTTTCTTGTATCATCATCTAGAAACATGCTTACCATCTTCCAAAATCAGTTTTAAGATTTACAACTATGAGGGAAGTGCGTTCTGGAATTTTAGTTTTATATATGAACACCTATTACCTACTTGTAGAAAAATTGTATCATTTTGAGAAAAATAGTTCGTTCTTAAAAAGCAATTTAGGAACTGGGAGCTTTGACTGAGATGCTTATGTTAACAGAGTAAAACGTAAGTAAGTGAGTGGGAATTCCTGCATCTTTCTATATTCGAAGGACACAGTGATATTTATAAAGGTCATAAAAAGAGAATGTGATTCTGCATTTGCTGCTTGAATAAGGAGAGGATACTACATCTACTCAGTGAAATAATTCTTTCTTTCTACCTCAGTGTATTGAAAAGTATTTGTTTACAAAATGTACTCATGTAAACAGGCTTTAGAGGAAGTAAAATGGTTTCTGTTCTGGGTTCTGTTTATTTCCATAAGATTTCTGTGTAATGTACAAACTACAACTGTGTTTCCCTCCTAGGGAAGGGAAAGAGATATTTGTTTTGATTCTTAGCAATGATAAATACATCTGGAGAGAGGAGAAATCACTGGTAACACCGTCAGTATCTGCTCTGATTTTAAAAATGCGATTTTATACTGATTGATAAAATAAGGTTTATCTATGTATTTTAATTACGATGTTAAACATGAACTTTCTATTTAAGTGCTAATGAAGCTTCCATGTAAGAATGTAAAGTATAGCATAGCTTGAAAAATTAGCTCACATACAAAAGATAACAACATCCAACAGTCAAAAAAGATGCTCCTTTAAATGGATCTTCATGTATGAGATTCTCTGAACTGTTTCAAACAAAAGGAACATTTCACTGAATCATGTGGTAACAATATATAAGAAAACGAACATCTGGGCTGTATTCAATCCAAAGCCTATCATGAGGAACCTACTGTGCAACTGGTAGGAAGCAGCTTTGATACATGTCAAGGCACCATACAAGTCCCATAGACAAAGGCTGTCCAAACCCACATGTATTCAGTGCTTTTCTGGTGTGCTTTTTCTTAACCTCCTCCATGCAAACACCACCCACTGCTGTGGCTGAATTGATTAAAAGGTTTCCAGCAAGAAAAGAGCTGCTTAAAAAGAACATTTTGCATTACCTCACCATAAACATGCATGCATGTGCATATACCCAAACATGCAAACACAGACACAGACACGGACATAGACATATTTATGTATGTATGCATGTATGTATCAATCCTATATACTGGTAATTTGTCTCTTATGAATGCCAAAAAAAGACAAGCACCAACCATTTAAAGCATTTAGACAGGACCAATGCATCTGCATTCAAAAACTGAGTAAAATCCACATATTCTATAATTGTCCAGCAGGAACTGGACACTCCTTTCCTAAATTAGCCAGAAGATTAGGAGTCCAATGGGCATTTTAACATTGTGCCTGAGACCTCCATAAAACTAGACACTCCAGCAAATTACAGAGCCTGACTTGGGGCAGGGTGGGGCTTATTCTTTGGCTCTATGAGATTTGAATTCTCTGCTACTCTGGTGAAGCTTCTTGAATATTAAAGGTGCATCATTCAGCTTCCATGCTAAGCTGCCAGTTGTGGCTTCCCCAGCCTTCAGGGGCTTGAATTCCCCCAAGATGGAAGAAGAAAAAGGCCCCGATGTCCAATTTGAGTCCAAAGTGTTTCCTCTTTAAAATTAGGAAAAAAAGTGAAACCTGACTTAAGTATCTGCATATCATGAGCAGTAGATACTGAGCATTGGAACCCAGTAGGGTGAGATGCCTAACTCAAAAAACAAAGGAAGACAGAGAGGTATTGACCTAGTCCTTTTGGGGCATTTCCCACTGGCTTCTTCAATGCAGCAGGCAGTTTAGTTGGCACTTTCTTGACTCTGCTCTGAGATACTGGACTCTGCACACAACTGGAAATAGAGGAATCTTATGCTGGTGCCAAATTTCTGCAAAAGATACTCACCTAACACCCTTTTTTCCACTTGTACATTTTATTTATACACAAAGACACATAATAACCCCCTCCTTTAATACAAAACAGGAGGACCTGCCAGCATAACATACCTATGAAATGTACTTTTCAGTCAGGTAGATAACATACATTAACACATGCAGCACGTGTTATATTTCACTGTGCAACTGACTGTGGACCAGGACTGTGGACTAAAATCTGTTTGCAAAACAACCCCTAAGAGAGAGTCTGTAGACTGTAGATCTGTAGGTCTTTTACTATAATTGCACGACTAGTACAAAGTTATTAATATGACTATACTGACAGATCATTACATATGAATTTGCACAAATATAAATTAATGTTGAAAAAAGGTATGTATGTGACAGAATATAACCCCTTACATATTCCTCCATATTAAATAAACCAATAGAGACAGAAGTGTTCAAATAAAAAAGCAATAGTCAGAATAGCTACTGCTAAGAAGACAACTTATTAGATATATATACAGCTGACTAATTCCATGTGTTTGAGCAGTGCAGCCCATCTAGAGTCTAGAGAAGTAGGATGCTAAGCAGAAGCTCAAAAGTATTCAAAAATTAAAAAATTTTGTAGTCAACTAGTGCACTCTACTACTATATAATTTTAACCTTTAAATCTATCCTAGCACAGAGCAATATTCTCCCAAAATAATTTTCTTTTCCTTAGAATCTCCTTAGGTAAGCCCCACTACCACTGGCCCTGTACCACTGAAGTACCAAACTGAGAAGGAAGTGAAGGAAACGACTGAAATTGACTGGAGAGTTTAAAATTGACAGCACATATAATAAATCAGAAAGATTTAAATTTTTAAAACCTCTCAGCCCTTGTTCTTCATAAGCACCTGCGTAAATACAGCTTCATTGTGAAAACTGGTCATATAAGCAAATAAAAGGCCCCATGATACAGAGAAGAAGTAAAAATACACATTTCTTTATCAGGAAAGTGCAATAGTTCTAAAATAACTAAAGCATTAGGATTCCCACATGTATTTCAAATTACAGATTTAGGCTTACTCTGAAATGCATGGGGGTTTATGCCTATATAGAAAGAGTTGTATTATAACATTGGGAACTCCATTTGGAGAAACAGTACGCCTTCATGTGTTCTGTGCACTTATAAATTAAGAAAAGCTATTCCCAAGAATATAAATAACCACTAAGTACATTCAAACCGATCCAGGTAATGAATTATGAAGAAAGATAAACCAGATATTCCCTGTATTTCTGAAAAAAAAAAAAAGGAGAAGCTCTGACTAGATAACTGAAAGACAACTGGAAGAAGCAAATGATGTAACAGCTACTCTGGATGGTGGATGGTATATTATTTGAGATATTGTATATATAGGGAAGGCAAATTACAACATATAGAGAGCAGAATTGACCAATAATAAAGATCACAAAGAATTCAGCATAATCTTCTAAAAGAGTTCATCTATAAGTAGGTATATTTTCTGTGTAAAATAATGATTGCTTTTACTTGCTTTCATGTGAAAATAATGTTTCTAATAATAAAGATATACTAACAAGTCTCCTCTTCTGCCAAAGGTGGTATAACAACCCAATTAAGTGATGCAAATTTTTAACATCCAATGTGTTTTGTGTTTGCAATGCGATAGGAATGGGGAAGGAAAACTATAGAGCTTGCCTGCATTTGAAAGATAAGACAGATTAACATTGCCTGGGAATTTTGAAGTACTAAGAGCTGTTTCTGAATAATTCCATATGTGAACGCTCTTATTTTGGAATAAGAGAGCGCTTTGTTCCTGTTCAGCTTGACCCACTTTCCAAAAGTATTTAATTAGGAGCAGTTTTATGTGTAAGAAAGGCTTTTGTTTGTTCTCTTGATTAAAGCAATAAAGTTCAGTATCTACAGTTTTTGATTCAAAATGCCCTAAACATTAAAAAAATCCCAAACAAGCTATGGAAAGAGTGCTGAGGTATTAAAATGAAATAGTGCCATTTTCACTGCTTCTCTAAACAAATAATTTAAAAGGTAAAAGGTTTTTTAAATAGTCTTCAGTCAGCAATTATTTTCTGCTGAAATCCATAGACTGGATGGCTACTCAGAATTCTTTAAGACAAACCTGTTCTTTGCAAAGCATGAAGTAACAGCAGAAAGTTTTAGAAGTATGTGGCAAAGGGTCCAACTGTAGTGTCTTGAGGCTTTAGAAATCAAACTATTTACCTCAAGTAAAACCACGCTGTCTAGAGAAGACAAGAAGAGCTCTCTCTTCCTATACTCTGGAAAATTCAAATCCAGGTAACAGAAATCTGTGGTGTCAACTTAAACTGCGAAGCTCAGCACTGTGACCCCCACATATGCCCAAATCCCTGCTCAGAATGCAAGCAGTGTCAAACCACTCTGTCTCAGAAAACACAAGGTGGACACGTTTAGAAAATTAAAAAATTGGAAGCCTAACTTAAGGTGTCTGTAAGTATGTCTAGCAAATATGAGTATGAATCCTTTGGTCATGGAAGCCTCCTGAGTTAGTGATGCTGGTGCAGAAATTAGAACTTAGCTAAACACTATAGCATCAACCTAGAGGTGGCAGCCAACACTTGAGAAGCAGGAAGAATAGCTGCACTTAGAATTGTCATCTCCACCTGGTCCCAAGTGCTCCTTGACAGTTCCACAGCACAACCAAGCGAGGTACATTAAACCACTAAGGTGACATTGCATCATTTATGCCATGGGTAGTTAACACATTTAATCTTGCAATGGAACAGATGAGGAATTGTCACTAGCATGAAAGGCAGTGTAAAAAACATTCTTTCTTATGCATTGCTCAGCTATGTATTACTGGCTGCAAATGGCAAGGTTTGGCACCCTTCTGCCTTCAGTGGTTCTATTCTAAACCACATCTTCTGGTTTAGCTCAAGCTGCGGGATGGGGGGATTAAGCACAGTGCTGGACTGTCTCTTCAGGTGATGGCCGACAAATAAGGACCCAAATGCAGACTCAGACATAGTCCACTAAGAAATAAAAGCTCTTCATGTATATAATATAGCAACATGTTTATGAATTGTGTCACCCTCCCAGAAAGTTCTCTATACTGCATGAGTGACCCCTCCAACCTTTCGTATCCAACAGATCAGCCCAACTGTCCTATAAACAGAGAAGAGGTTCAGTTCTCTCTCCTGTCATTAAATATTAATTCAGATCTTAAATGTTTGGTCTTCACTTGAAAAATGGAAGATTGCATCTTATGTACTCAGCAGGTACTGCAATGACCCTTTGTGTTAAGAATGGATTTAAACCAAGTAACTTGGCAGGCTACTGTTAATATATTGTCAAGTTTTAGCCTGTGGTAGATGTAATCTTGCTCTTACATTCTACTGCTTCCCTAAGAAACAGCACATTGTGGCTTTCTAGGAAACAAGAAATTATACTATAAGGAACATTAACAATGCATCTTTAAAATCTGTCACATTTTATCTTGAACTTATTTGCACTGAAAAACCCCTACTTTTACAAATACTAGAGTCTTCAAAAATACTTCATGCAGTCTAGAATAAGAAAACACTGTTTCTATTCTAGAAACCTGTTTCTCTTCATTGCTGAGTACTCCTGTGAAAAAGTAATGCAAGCTGTGATATTACTCAAAACAAGCTCTTTTCCCCAACCATGACATTTTTATGTCAGTGTTGTCATTATCCCCGAAGCACAGATCTCTACTGAGCTGCACCCATGTCTTAGTTTAGAATACCTCACAGGGATTAGGTAGGAAGCCTAGCAGACTCTCTGTGTAACCATGCAGCACGCTGGATTAGCTCTTCAGCTCTACACTAACCATCAGCAACTGAAAAATGGTGACATTTGAACAATGGAAAACTGGTTTTCCTTTCACTCCAGGTCCTTCAAACTACTGAAAAACACTCCTCACAGAAACTGCAGAAGAGTCTAATTCAATTACACTAAATCAAACATACCTTCTATTTCATGTTAAGAGTACATAAAAAATATGTATCAACAAAAATAATTTGCTAGCTAGGAAAATTATAAGAATAAGAATTAATTATCTTTTACAGATCTATTAAATGAAATAATATTACATATTTAGATTATTCTTCACCTTCTAGGCCATCTGTTTACTGTTTTGTTAACATATTGAAGTTAATGCTTTACATATTTTCAATATAATTTTAATATGTTAAATTTAGAAATACATTAGCTGTTTGGACACCAAAGTCTGCTGAGGAAAATGTCTTTCCATCATAAATACTTAAAACCCAAAAGAGGTGCTGGATGTTTTTAAATTGCATTTTATAGCATACTATGTTTTGTTGTGAAAAATCAATTCTTTTTCATATACTCAACTAAATTTTCAGTCATGAATCACAATCTTACTGACATCAAATAAGCTTTTGTGCTTTCCTGTTAGATTTACTTCATCAGTTTTATCCCATTGTTTGCACAGATTTTTGAAAACCATTTTGGAAAATATTATTTTCACAGATAACAGTTATGGCACAAAAACAAATCACTACTTCAAATACTGTTTTGTTGAAAAACAAAAGGGAAACAGTCTTTGGGACAGAATTACATTTGGTATTTTAAAAAGAGAACAGTGAAAAATATCCTCTACAATAAAGCAAATTTCATAGTCAAATAGAAAAAAAAATCTCCATAATCACAGAAAGTGATGAGAAGGTTTTTTACTTACATTCAGTACTAGGAGAGGAATAATCAAATTCGAAACATTGTGTTCCTGTCTTTGAAGCTCCCTGCCACTTTCTAATGAAGAGTTTGTCACACATTTGCCAACATTAAAGTTCAAACATTAAAATTTGCCTCAGAACAACGAAATAGTATTCTGAAATGCAAATCTTCACTTTCAAACCATATTGGTTACTTACCTCTCAATCAGCCTCTTCTTATCCACACACAGTATGAATCCATGTGACTTTTAAATTATAGGTGATACTGCAAAATTAATATAAAATGCTATCTCATTATAAAAAATGCTACACTAATGGTCAGTGTTTCAATAGCAGGAAATGACCAAATACAGAAGCAACTGCCCAATGTAGCAATACAAGATGAAATATATTTCTAGAGCCCATCCATCATGTATTAATGCAAGAGTAGTGAAAAGGAATCAATAACAGGACCATTCTGTTCTCATTAGAGAATCGAAAAATATTTGATATGTGTAAGAAACCATAGATCACTACTTTCTAGTCCCTGTCCATAAAGAGCATGGCTTCTAGGTTAATAACTAAAATGTGAGGTTTTCTCTGACATGTTTAGAAGAACCAGTTTTATAAGTCAATATTCTACCACATGACTCTGCTGAGAAATAGTGCTTTAGGGAAAGACTTCTCTGATTAGCATAAAATACCTCTTGCTTTTTATGTGGGCAAAGACTTACAAAGCACACTGCATGCACAAAACTGCTGCAGTTCTGGATAAACTCAACACAAACAGTAAATCAATTACTAATTTCAAATGTTATGAAATAGTCCCTGGGAAACTGCCCAAAACATTTTCGTCCAGAAGCAATATGATTGCCGTATTAAATAAAAATTGGGAGGAGTGCCACAGAGAAGCAAGAAACTCAAAAACTGTTACTCATGACCTAGTAGGGTGGAGAAAGTAGAAGTTAGGCTACAAATGCTCTATCAAAGAAAGGAAATTAAGAAGTGAAAGAAACAGACCTAGGGGTATTTGAAATTACAGAAAAAGAGGAAAGAAAGGCATATAACAGATAAAATCAAAGAATGATTATTTTAGAAGAAGTGAGTCACTGTCAAGCAATTAAGAAGGAAGGTTCAAAGAAACAAACAATATGTGTAATTTTGCAGGATGGAGAATCTGGACAATTAAAACAGGATCTACTTGGTTACCATTGCTGCTTCCAACATAAGAAAATGTTCAATTGCTGTATGAATAAAATCAATCACATTTAGGTCAAACCATCTGTAAACAGAGAAGCAGGAAAGCATCTAAAGGAGACAAATGTCAGTCTTGTCTTTCAGTTATGCTGGTGCCACTTCAAAAAGATTTCAGACAAACTGGGAAACCTTCATATTCAATACTGTATTTGAATCCTCTTTCTCCTTGATGAAGGTGAACTACTACTGTATTTTTTGCTGAGCACTGCAAGTGCATTTTTATAAAGAGCAAACTGGGAGATGTTGACAATATATCCAACTATCAACTGGTTTCCAATTCTTCTATTTTCAGTCTTCTATTTCTTCTCAGTATTATCTGGAGTCCATAGAGTGACATTATCATATGTATTTTCTGTTTCAGGTACAGAGGAGTCTTTTCTCCTGTTCTTTCTTCTGTAATTCTTTCTTCCCTGTGGGTAGTCCCAAATCTATTGCTGACAAACTTATCTTCAGTCTGCAGAGTTCATATACAAGGTACCCCCAGAAGCATCTTGTTCTTTTTTTGAGACATGGGTTTTGAGCAGCTGCCTGTCTAGCATTGTAAAATGTAACGTGGAAGCATAAACTGCACCACTAAATCCTAATCAAGTTTATTAAACTAAAATATTACTTAAATGGTTCAAATGGCCTAACACCAGCAATCGGCAAGAATTGATTTTTTTTGTAACATATTCTGGTCACAATGTTATTGATATCTCTCAGAAACTTAAAGATTGAAAATATAATACATCTTTCTGCTATGTAGTTGAAACTTGTATCTTCATACATATATATATAAAATTAGCAAGCAAGCTAATTAACAAATATTAACAACTGTTCAAGCAGTGCAATTTAGACTCACATCTTGCCTGCCATAGACACTGTTTAGATCCTGCCTGTCTTAGACACAGATTTTAGGATAGGAAGAACAACTTTCTGTAGGTGTTTCCTATGTCAGAGCCTGCAGAATGACCTTGGTGATGAGACCAGACTGTACACCAAACCTGTACAAAGTTCCACTGAAAAGCAAATTGATCCATTAATGTTCTCCAATTTCAAAAGGCATTTGTTTGAGGTATTATTTCAGCAGCAAGAACCATTACCTTTTACCACATTATGCTTTTATCCATATAAAATAGATGTTTCTAGTCTGTTATTTCTTTTTCCATATTCCTACTCCTAGACTGCAAGGGTTAAGGGGGGCTGTAATAGTGCTTTAACCTCCAGCCTGGCCCACATTCTAGGTATATGAATTTTGGCTGTGCAGAAAGAGTAACCTGCTGGGTGGTTTCCACCGAGGAACAGACTTCTTGAAGTTCTTCTACCTCAGAGATAGCATGGGGATGTCTGATGTATAACTTCTAACAAGCCACTCAGAAAACAGCTTGGCATGTGATAACTTTCTTTAATGCGTACATAATCTCATTTTATATTATATTGCTATAAACCAATTTTCTTTGAAACAAGTCTACAAAAATCTTCATTAATGGATCCTGAAAATATTTAGGTGAGATAATTAATGCTAAAGGCACACTTGACATAACAAGATTTACGTAATGCTCCCTTTGATCATTAGAGGGTCTACTGAACATCTGTACCATGATATCAAGAACTGACCTATCATTCAGGTGAAGGAGTATCTATTGAGAAGCTCAACTCATTCCACCATTCACTGGTCTTCTTTGGGATTTGAGGTGACAGAACAGCTACCATGAGGTGAGTGGTCTGAAAAAAGACACTTTGTTGGCTTGCTGTTGTGTTTGCTTGAATCAGTAAGCTGAACTCTACTTTGAGAATGAAGCTTCAACATCACCCTCACTGTCACATCCGTTTTTAACTCCTGAATATATACCCTGGGGGGCTGGAACACAGAAGTAGAGAAAACTTCTGGTGCAGACACAGGCTCTGCTGAAGAGATAGTGGATGCTGCTCTGTAACATGCTGTCAAAGCCTGATTACCTGTTGTGCCTATTGATGCTTTTCAGCAGGTGTTTTACTCCTGCCTTTATTCATATCAATTTCTTTTGGTTCCCACTTTTAAAATGTACAGCTGGTATGTGTTGTGGCACTTACTAACCAGAAAACTACAGAATCATAGGATCTGCTGAATTGGAAGGGACCCATCAGGATCATGAAGTGCAGCTTCTGGTCCTAAGCAGTACACTCCAAGAATTACATACACCATGTGCCTGAAGAGTGTTGTCCAAACACTTCTTGAACTTTGTCAGGCTTGGTGCTGTGACTACCTTCCTGGGGAGCCTGTTCCACCCTCTCTGGGTGAAAAACCTTTTTCTAATATCCAGCATAAATCTCCCCCAACACAGCTTCATGAGTTTTCCTTGCGTCCTGTCACTGATCACCAGAGTTAAGACATCAGTACCTGCCCCTCTACTTCCCCTCATGAGGATGTTGAAAACTGTGATGAGATCTCCCCTCCCTTGACTGGCTGGAGATGCTGTGCCTGATGCACCCCAGGACAACCGCTGGCCCTCCTGGCTGCCAGGCGATGGTAAGTATGCAAGTCTTTGCTGGGTATGGATTTCTAACATTTATTCTGATGCCTTTTTAGATCTTTACATCTTATTAGATGCATAACACTCAAGTCTGACAAAACTAAGTAATAAGAATTCCGTTTCTGTATTTCAGTGCATTTCAAGGAAAGAAGACAACTGTGTGAGTACATGTAAAAAGAACTAGACCTGGATACAGTGTTTTGTCTGTACTCAAATTTCACTGTTTCTGATGTATGAACTGAACTGCATTAACTCCCTCCTACTTCAAGATTTATTTTAATGTCCTAGCTACCTATAGCTAATAAAACACCCTGTTCAGATCACATTACAAAACATTTTAAAATTAATTTTTCAAAATTCATTACCATGTATTTTTTTTGAAATTAAAAAGTCAGTTTAAATCTGTTCCAATATAGCTGTTTTCCTTTGTCTGTTTACTATAAAAAATATATATTAATGCATACAAAACTAGAAAATTGAATGCATATATGTCACCAAGATGCTTCTAAGCCATACAGAACTGAGAAAAATGGTGATAATAATAGTGCAGTTTCTCAATCTCATATCAGTGAAGAACATCCATTCAAATACTATGGCTAGACAAAGAGAGATGTAGTGCTCACGTAAAAATAATTCAAAGGAGAGTTCTGCTTGGACTGTGAAAATGACACAGAAATTCTTTACGCACAGTCATACCAGGATTGAGTCAAAGCCAAACACGCATGTAATTCTTGCTTTGAATACTACTTGATTGACTGCTGTTATAAACCATTTAATGGGACTCACATTCAGAAGACTGCTGAAAGACTGGCCCATTTTAGCATTCTGAGATGTCAGTAACAAGACAAGTTCAACAAAAGAGATTTAAACAAACATTTGGGAATAAAATTCTCAATATCTACCAACTATACCACCAAACAGCTTATTTTTGTTTGTAATGAGTTATTTAACAAATTCCTTAATTAGATACATATTCTAAAATATTATGAGGTGTATTTGTGAATAGTGCAGCCTCATTTTCATCCAAAAGAAAAATTTTATACCATATTAAATGATCTTGTAATTTCTTTCCCTTAAGCCTTTGGCTGCATAAAGGTAACATTTAAATCTACAAACGTACAGAAGACATTATACATATAGTTATACATACAAATATAAACATAACTATGAGAAATGCATAACACAAGCACAAGGTAATAAGTATGATAGACAGATAGATAGGTATAAATCTCACTTCAATTTTGACTGATCTGAATTTTGCAATAGTTTCATCATATCCTACACTTTTCTTCTCTGTACTTCTTTTGATTTGTTTTGTAACAGTTTACCTGAGCTAAATAAAGGAGGCACTAAGTGAAAACAAAACCACAACCAGCAACTAGCATTTGTGAAGCGCCTCACATGTTTAAAGTATTGTGCAAATATTTAATTACAATCTTGAAAACAATCCTCAAGACCAGTAAGTATTTCCACCAGCAATGCTGCAGCACAGGGGAAGAAGATACCACCATCACCAAAGCCCTTCACATACTTCTGGAAGCAGCACTAACAGTGGCATTTCTGTTCAGATAAAGGAAGAGGACACAACTGTGATTTCGGACATTGTAGATTTCTAACATTGTAATCTAGAAAGGTGTCTGTAAAACTCTTGATGGTACTCTAAAGAGTTATTATCAAATCTGTGGTACCACTGAAATTCTCTCTGTATATGAATATAGACCAAGTAAGGTCACATCTCTGCAAAACCAGAGACATTTCACTTAGCTTTAATCATCTATAACTACTGTGTCTAATCTAACTTAGTCACGCAATCCATCTGTACAGTCAACATAGAGATGAGCAGCTCTGGAGACTGACACATCTCACTTACCTTAAAGACTCATCTTAGGATGAGAAATGGAATGGGGTTCTGGGGACAGATAATTGAACATAAACTTTAGCTGTCAGCAAGAAACACTGCAGAGTTCCTGTAGAGCCAGGGCTGAGG
Source organism: Myrmophylax atrothorax (assembly GCA_026770055.1). NCBI lineage: Eukaryota > Metazoa > Chordata > Aves > Passeriformes > Thamnophilidae > Myrmophylax > Myrmophylax atrothorax. The sequence goes on from JAOXXN010000446.1 coordinate 60,760,444, forward strand.
GACAGACTTCTGTCAGACTCCATGGTCATTACAAGAATTGCCTAACATACACTCCAAAAAAAAAGTCTTTTCATGCATATAACTCAGAGACAAAATTGATAAGAAGAAAATGAAGATGTACTTACCAAAAACAATTGAGGACTCACAATAATAGTAGCCATTTGGTTGCTTTTTTTTCAACATGGAGCAAAGATCAAAGCGGTGCAAGATTTCATCTCCAAAATAATGGTTTTTGAAATCTTCATACAGGCTGGAGTCAATTTTTTTCACCTTTAAAAAGCAACATAAATTTCAATTAGGCATCCTACTAGAAGACTGAATTTTCATATTTGATTCCTACAGTTTTAGTTATAACCAGAAGTATAGTTAGGATGGAAACCTAATTCAAGACGCGAAAAGAATAGGGAAACAGTAATATGTCAAATCTCTTGTTTCAGGTAAGCACTGTCTGCTGCAGAACTTAAACAATGAAAGAAAAGTGTCATTACTCCTCCTTTCTATCACTTCCTCTTCAGTCCTGTAGAAACAAATAGACATACACAATACTACAACTGATTTAACTTCCAATGGTTTGCAACAGTGTTCATGGAACATGTAACTGGACATTATTCTTGCTGTCATCACTGGACATGCTACTACAAGGAAGAATCTCAAATGTTTGTCAAAGGCAGTTTTCTGAGTCTATAAAATCACTACACAGGAAAATGTCATTGTATTTTACTAGCACTAGCCTGTTTTAACTCAGTAAATCTAAAAAACTTAACCATGATTTATAATATTGGAATCATGCAGTTTTGCATCTATGAAGTATAACATAATAAATTTTCTATTAGACTGTTTTCAGAAAGCATAACTTCAGTAGTTAATTCAAGAGTTTAGGAGTCCTAATTCCACTGTATGTTCAATAAAAATATATGATCTCTGTAGAAATTTGGTATTTTCTCATTCAATCTACCTCACAATAATGCTGTTTGCTATTTAAATAACATTATTATATGCTAAGGGATGTTAGCAGTGATGCTACCTCTAGTACTTCCACCCCAGGGCTCCTTACTGCTGAGCTGCCAGAGCCCAGACCAATGTCCCGGAGCCCCAGTCTGGTTTCACTTCCCAGAGACACACACATGCTCAGAGGACATGGACACAGCTGGATACATGGGATGCCACTGCCTTCAACAGCACGACATACAGGGCTCACAGAAGACACAAGTGCAGGTAGGCCCTGGCAGAGACAGGTCAGCACTGTAGACACACACACAACCTTTTCCATGCTCACAAGCACACAGACATTTGTGCGCTCCCCAAGCACTGACATGGCCCCTCTGTCCACCCAGCAGCCCTGCCCAGATTGCAGGCCTCAAAGAGACCCCACTTGCTGGCTGGTCCAGCTTGAGGTTTGGTAGTGAACACCTACACTCCTCACACATACACAGAGTTTGGGGAGGATAGACATTTGCCCCCTGCAGTCAGCAGCTCAGCTTATCAGACAAGCATACCCATGAGCCTTATTTTAAACAGCACTGGCCCCTTTACAGCCCATTCTGTCCACTCCTCTTTTGCTCTTCCCCTGCACCTCCCATATCCTCCATCCATTCGCACAGTCCAACCATGGCCCCCACCCCCAACACTCTGGACCCTCAGCTTTACATCCCCGACAACTGCAAAGTCCAGGTTTGTCTGCAGTTTTTTGACAGACCCTCAGTTACTGTGATTGACAAGGTTTATTTCTTGGGTTTGTGTGTTACGTTTTACAGGTTTGTGTCTCTCTATATTTTGCTTCTGACCTCCTTCTTTGCCTTACTGTCCCATTTGACAAGGTCCTCTGTCAGACAGTCCTACTGACATGAACATCCCCACACTCCACGTCTTTACTAGTCTGTGTGACTCATCAGCTTTGGCTGTTGTTACTGCTTTCCTTATCATGTGTTGTTCAGGTTTGTGTCTCTGTATGTGTTGCTTAGGGCCTCCTCCTTTTATTATCCCCTTCTGCACTGAAAAGGTCTCTCCTCAGCAGACTCGCTGAAATGAGCAGATGCTGCCTCCTTCTTTACTATACCGTTACACTGCAGCCATTCATCTGAGCATCACATTGATGCATTTCTTGTGGTGCTCCATTTAAAGTTACACATCTGCAAGACAGGATCAGTGTTGGTATGTCTACTGAGTTTTTACTTATGTACAAAATTACTGGCCTCAGAAGCACTCTGCTTCCGTAAGTACCTGCACATCTGGTTCTCTAAAGCCTAATTTAGAGACTTTTGGTCCCCTTTTTTACTTTAGTGAAGGTCAGAAACGTCTTTCAGTTTCCTTAATCTCCAAAATGATGACATCTAGTGGTGGACGTTTTTCATTTCGGGAACAATCTCCTTGGAAAACTACATTTATTCCATCATCATTGCCACTACTTAAAATTTGATTTCTATGGCTAGATTAGTCCTTATGTACTAAGGTTATTTTGAAATTAAATCATCGTTCCTTCCTTTTTGGCTGACAGTTCTTTGAAAAACAGTCAGACATCAATTAGTAATAAAAAAGACCTTTTCAGCCAGGAGAACACTTGTCAAAATGTGAAGCCTTGAGTACTTCTGGAATGAAATGAGGAAAAGATAAAAATCATGACTTCGTGCTCCAATAAAAAAATAACATTTACAAGAGGTTGGGATGTTGCTTGTCAAAGACAGATTGGTAAGGTGTGAATCAAGAGTTGAATGCTCAGGAACTGAGTTGTGCTTGTAATGCACTACTGAAAGGCATTTGGAAAAGCAGCCATGGGAAAACTATGATATTTTTAGTAACTGGAGCAATTGCTGGAGTGCTGCTTGTGTGATGTGAAAGGATGAAACAATGCAGGTGCACGGGAAGGTCATGGTGCATTTCTTAACTGGAAGGGTCTGGAGCAGCAGATATGAAAGAGAAAAGTTGTTACCATATGGGAATAGTATAGATGCTGATTATAGAGATATAATTATAGAATGGGGGAGGGTGAGAAGCAAGAGTACTAGAGAGGCCATTTTGTGGCGTTTGGTGCTGCTGGAACGGGAGGAGGCAGACACCTGCCTCTTGAACAACTGCAGTGAATACATGATGCCTGTAAAGGGGCATGGCGGTGTAACGTGGGGCTGGAGAGGCACAGCATGAGGAGCTCTGGCAGGGCACCAGGGGCACAGCCTTTGGCAGGCCTGCCACGCTGTTACCTCTGCCTGTGCCTGCAGTGACACCCCGGGCAGTGGCGGTGGCTGCTGCCAGCGAGCCTCGCTGGGGCAGTGCTGGAAC
>JAOXXN010000446.1:60764713-60775067 GCA_026770055.1 Myrmophylax atrothorax
TGAGGACTTCACTGTCACTGTCCAAGCTCGCTCGGCCATGGCAAATGGACCTCAGGACTTAAACGGTGGGGCCAGTTCTGTGTACGCTGTGCCTCACCTAAAAAATCCCCTGCACAGGCTGGAAGGGCACACCCACGTGGGGAGAGCCCTGCCCAAAGCTGCATTCACAAAGTCTGACCGTACATGCAAAAAAATAAAGAATACAAAGAAAAACTGTAAAACTAATCCAGCATTGCTGGTAGTTTGCTCTCTTACACATTGCTTGGAAGCAGATGGCAGCTGTATCTTTTCAATGATGGCTGCATCTTTTCACTCAAACATTTGTCATTAATGCTTGGTAGCATCTTAGTTTCTCCAGGGTTGGAAGAGTGAGTGTTAACCTGCTGTTGTCAATTACAATTTACTTCTCAGGACCTTTAGGATGAGTTGTGAATAAAACCCTCTCTCACCAACAGAATGAGTGCCACGTCAGCCACAAGCCATACCTCGCTACCACCACTTGGGCCTGAACAAGAGGACCAGGAGGAATCTGAGACACACATGTCCATTTTGTGGTATGCAGGGCAGCTGGCAATTACTTATTATGATACAGCGGATTGCACAGTCTATTTCATGCCTGAGATACCTGATAATGAAGAGCTCAAACTACTGCAAACAGTGATTGGGGAACTTAATCCTCAATGCATAGTGACCAGTGCAAAACAGGACCAGAATATTGCAAAATTCCTGACCAACCTAACAGCTACTGCTGGCGATAAAGACACTGGAAAACCAGAAATTGTCCTGTTTCCTAATGTAGATTTTGGTCTAGAAGTCAGCAAGCAACGGATCCTATCTAGGCAATTTCCATTTATCCCATCTCATATGACTGAAACAGAGAAAATTCTCTACTTGTCCTCAATTATCCCTTTTGAGAGTCCACTCATGATACGAACCTTAGGGGGCCTCCTTAAGTTTCTAGACAGGAGAAGGGTTGGAGTTGAGCTCGAAGACAGCAGTATAGCAGTTCCTATTTTGGCCTTTAAAAAATTTGTGCTGACAGACACTGTTAATATGGACCAAGACACTTACAATGTCCTGCAGATATTTAAAAGTGATATCCATCCTTCTGTGTACAAGATGTCCAGTGGACTAAAAGAAGGATTCAGCTTATATGGAATTTTAAACCGTTGCAGATTGAAATGGGGAGAAAAACTTCTGAGGCTGTGGCTCACACGACCTACCAGGAACTTGACGGAGCTGAACAAACGGCTGGATGTTATCAACTTCTTCCTCATGGCTCAGAACCATGAAACAGTCCTCACTCTTCAAAACTGCCTCAAGAATATTAAAAATGTTCCTCTTATTCTAAAAAGAATGACTCTTTCCAACACAAAAGTTAGTGACTGGCAAGCACTCTATAAGACAGCATACAGTGCGGTGTGCCTTAGAGACACGTGTCGTTCTCTGCCCAACAATATTGAACTTTTTCAGACTATTTCACGTGTCTTCACTGATGATCTGCACTACATTGCTAATCTAATCAGCAAAGTGGTAGACTTTGAAGGCAGTATCTCAGAGAACCGCTTCACTGTTAGACCCAATATAGATGCCAGTATTGATGAGAAGAAACGAAAGCTGATGGGCCTGTCAGACTTCCTCACAGAAGTGGCACAACAAGAACTGGAGGCTTTGGACAATGATATTCCTTCCTGTTGTGTAATCTACATGCCTTTGATTGGGTTCCTTCTCTCCATTCCACGGCTACCAGATATGGTGGATAAGAGTGACTTCAAAATTGAAGGCTTGGACTTCATGTTCTTGTCAGATGATAAACTGCACTACAAAAGTGCTCGGACTAAGGAACTAGACAGCCTGCTGGGTGACTTGCATTGTGAGATCAGAGACCAGGAAACACTAATCATGCACCAGCTGCAGACAAAGATCTTGGAGAAGTCTGAAGTACTTAACAGTGTGATTGAGTACACTGCACATCTAGATGTGCTCCTAGCTTTGGCAGCAATGGCCCGGGAGAATGCCTACTGCCGACCTCGCTTTACACATCGCCAGGGCTTCCACATCAAGGATGGAAGACATCCACTCATGGAACTGTGTGCAAAGACTTTCGTGGCCAATCCTGTGAACAGTGGTGAGGCTACCAGACGAATAAAGATCATCACAGGGCCCAACTCATCTGGAAAGAGTGTTTACTTAAAGCAAGTAGGTCTTATAGTATTCATGGCTCTAATTGGCAGTTACGTCCCTGCAGTGGAGGCAGAGATTGGACTAATTGATGGGATTTACACAAGAATCCACAGTAGGGAATCAGTTTCTGTAGGGCTCTCCACTTTCATGATTGATCTTAACCAGATTGCCAAGGCCGTAAACAATGCTACAGAGAGGTCCCTGGTACTTATTGATGAGTTTGGTAAAGGGACCAACACACTGGATGGCCTGGCTCTTCTGGCTGCTGTCCTGAGGTACTGGCTCAGACAAGGAACACAGTGTCCACAGGTTTTTGTCTCCACTAATTTTCACAGTTTAATGCAGCTAGACCTCCTGCCTGACACACCTCTTCTGGAGTACCTGACCATGGAGACCCACCAGGATGGAGATGAGTTGATATTTTTCTATCAGATCAAACAGGGCATGTCCACTGTTAGTCATGCTGCCAACATTGCTGCATTAGCAGGAATGCCAGCCAAAATGATAGAAAGAGGAATGGAAGTATCAGAACTGATTCGCAACGGAAAACCTATCAAACGTCTTGATGATCCTTTAAAAGGAGATCGGATGGAAAAATGCAAGTCTGTTGTAGAAAAGTTTCTTTGCCTAGACCTTGATGATCCCCATGTGGACTTGGAAGAGTTCATGAGTAAAGAGGTGCCTTCTGTAGCCTCAGTCCTGTAACAGGGGTATGTGCAAATGCATAGATTTCATCTTGTCCACTGTGTTCAGTAGAAGAGTTTGGTAATTTTAAGAATGCTCACTATGACATAATACCTCACAGAACATTTAGCTTGTAACAAATTATGTACAGTTATGTCCTTCCTTCTTGTTTAAAGCAAGTACTGTAGTTATATATCTCTGCAATATGATGTACCACATGAGTGTAGGAAGAGGGAAAGAAGAGAATTAAGAATTAAAAGAATTAAGCTCTTGGATCACCCAGTTTGTGCATTTTCTATCCCTGTTGTTAGATTCTCAGATTAAAAAAATATAGAAAAATCACAACACATTTCTACTGGTCTTTGTGAAAACAAAGCAGTTATCGTTTTGTATTGTGCCAAAGTGATCCTTTCAGCCAGTTCAGGATCAGCATCAAAGATTCCAAATGAGTATCTGCCTCAGACTCTCAGCAAGTAACCGTTGTCACAATACAAACCGCTGACAAACAGGCTGATAAATGGAAATACAGAGGCATTTAATGAGCTCGGTGGCCTTCCTTATACCAGCATTTCTGTTCAAAATGCCAGAGATCCCATTAATTATTATAAAAAGAATGCTGGAAGTCAGATTCAGCAGGGACTAATAAAGAGAAGTGCTTTGGTTTTACTGAGAATCACCTCTCTTCTCTAAGGTCTGTATGATACAAGTATGTGTCTATGCCACATGGGTATAAATAAAAGCAAAATTATAAATCTAGGAGTGTAAGAGAGAAATTCATATTTCTATTCTATTTTCAAGTAGTAAGTTAAACTTCACATTAGAGTTATAATACCAGAAGGGAGGATTCCCTTTCATGCCTCTTGGCATGTAGATGATCCTTACTGAACACAGTATGTAATGTATGCATATACAAGAAAAAATAATTAACAAATTAATGATGCAAGAGCTGTACCTAAGAACCAGCAAAGTAATAACCTTTCCTGCAGTGAGGTAAGTGCCTGAGATTCCTCATGTAAATAAGACAGAAGAGACATCAGATAGCTAATTGTCTGCCAAAACTTGCTGTAACTGCTTACATTATGGCTAATAAAGATATCAGCAGACATACAGTTCAGCTGTATGTGATTTCAAGAAGACAAAAATATTAACGTCACATAAACTGAGAGAAAGTTTACATGAGAAAAAAATGAATTCCCTTTATAACTATCAGTATTAAACAGGTTGTCTGGTATGTCTAGCTGAAGGTAGCAAAAGATGAACGTGAGTGCACATCAAAAACTTTTGAAATTGGAGACCCTGCATTGAGTTGTAATTTCCTCCTTGATGATGAAGGAAACTATTATTACAAAATAAATACCTTATGTTATCTCTATATGAAACTGGAGAGTGACAAAAATTTAACATAATTTACATTAAAAATACAATAATAAATTACCAAAGCATGCAATTAATGCTATTTTCAGTGCAATCATAATAACACTGTCTGCAAAATATTATCTTGATGATGTTACCATTGAAGTTAGATGGTGAATCAGGCCTTGTACAATGCTCAGAAGTGTTGTAAATACAAACATTTTTCTCACTGCTATATTCTCTTTTACTAAATGTACATACAAAATTCTAAGAATATACTGTACAAAAGTAAAATATTCTAAAGATTTGTAAGTTATATTTTGGGCAATTTTGTTCTCAGCCACTGTCCAGGCTAAGCATATACTCCATACTAATTAGGCAGATACCATCAGAGCAATTTAGCTGTCAGTCATCATCTACTTAGGAAATTAATTTCACAGTATTTGCAGTTTTGGCAGCACTAGGTATCAAAGGGCCTCCAAATGTCATACACCATTTCTGAATTGTGCCTCACACACCCTGAAATACACAGAAGTCTGGGCAAATGAAAAACAGGGGTTGTGACTGACCCATGGCAATTTAGCAGGCAAGTGAGGAGAGGAGGAATAGAAACGTTAACTTAAAGTGCAAAACTCCAATTCCTTCTTTCATTGTGTTTCATTAGGTTCCTTGCATAGAAGATAATGTTACTAACCCAAGATTCTTATCATTCAAATAATTCTGGAAATAGCTAAACATGTGCAAGTAAGTTACATCTTTTTATCTCCTTCCACAAGGACACCTAGGAGCACGCTGTACCTCCTGACTCTGGGAAGTTTTCAGTGGCACATCTGATCTCAGAAATGTCCAACTGAGCATGAAGAATGGGTTGCTCCCACTTCTGAGTAGGTAAATTAGTCTTTTAATCTGAGAAGCTGAGGGGGGCACAGTAAACCAGATAGCTCTTTTCTAATCTGCTTTATTTCACACTGTTGTCTTTTATTATGTTTCCATGGGTTTTTTACCATTTTTAGCTTAATGGTGTGCCTTCAAAGTGCAAAGCTGATTTCTTGAGATCTTTCCTAGTTCTGAAATCTTAAACTCCTTGCTTTGTAAATATAATTTTAACTTGGGGAAAGTTAAAATCTTTTCAGAATAAATGCATTTAAAAATGCTTGCAGCTATGTTAAGGTTTAAAAAACACTTTTTTCCCCCCAGAATGTAAATTTGGTGGAATTTAGATGTCATTATGAAAAGGGTGACATAACAGAATATTGTTTCAAATAAGGAAACTTGTATTTAAAAATTAATATGGTTATAAAGATATAGCTGAGAACTGTACTCAACCACTTTAGGACTATTTGCTCTTTTATATGCTTTCACATGTAATTTTCATGTTACCCCTTTCTTGCTTTCTATATTCTTGTATGATCTCAAAATGCAATTAGACATTGTATTAAAATGTACTGTAAAATAATTATTCCTTTCATGTTTTGTATTTTTATTTACTCTCTTCAGTAAAAGCATGAAACTCTCTCGTTAAATGCACACACACAGTGAAACAAAGAAATAGTAAAGACTGATGCTTATGTCTGGCACTGAACTGACAGAGAAAAATGTACTGGTTTTTAATACATAGTATCTTTCTATACAGTATATCTTTAGAATACCCATATGCATTATCTGGCATTATGGAGGGCTAAGGAAGATGATTCGGAATGACACTGACCTGGTTCTGTCAGCAGCAGTGAATATCATAAGACAGGAAGTATGTATCCTGGCTAATATTTCATGGAAAGTAGATAAATATAAATGAAACAAACAACCAGCCAAAACACAACCAAAAAACAGAATGGTAAAAACCCCACCCTGATTATCTCAGATGTTTTAACCAAACAGTTTAAATTTCTGAACAGCAGATAGTCTAGAAGAGCTGTGAGTGTTTTTAAAAAACCATCTGTTAAAACAAGCAAAAGTTTGTACAAATTTAGTATCTATAATATTCCTGCATCCTCTGGATAAGTCCTTATTTCTGTTTTAGAGCAAGTATGCATGCCCTTGAAGTTTCTTTATGTAACTCCCATCTCATTGCCTTCTGCCTACTGATTTCAGAATACTACTTAAATAAAATGTGCACCTTCAGCATTTTTAGAGATATTTCTAATGAAATGTTAAAGTATTTTTTAAATGCTCACTATTAAGGAAAAAAATCAACATATTATGTAATTTAATTCCTATTTAAAATACTTTTTCTGAAAATTATTTTCCTAGACAAAGGATCACATAAAACATTCTATAAAATGTCAACAAAAATTTATGGAGATATACCTTATGTTAAATACTACAGTACAATATTACAGTTAAATGAGAATGAAATAAAAAAATAGGTGCCCTAGTATTGCTTCCATATATTTTTATCAGTTATAACCTACTTCCACATATCTCTGTATTTTGTCAAAAAAAGGCTAATAAATAGGCAAGAAATAACTGTCCTGCAAGAGAGAATATAGAAGATGTGTTTCCTCACTACTCTGAAATTCACCAAAGCATATTCAGTAGAGAGAACTGACAGTCTGCCTATTATGCATAATCCAAACAGAAATTTCACTGTTTACTTGTTTTCTCCCATACAGTAACAAAACTTTGCAACCAAAGGCTTGTGTACAAACTACACCTAACAAGAGTTCTGTAATTTTGTAAAAGTACTTTCAACCTCTGGTCTTGCCTAATTTCACAATGGAAAATAGTCCATGATATCACTGTACTGAGACTATCAAGAGTCCTAACTTATAGCACGGGAGTAATGTTTATATAGTAAATGCATTGATTATTTTTTTCTAAATAAAATAAGTACTTTAAAGTCTTACCTTTTCATCTGGTTACAAAGTAGAAAGTGTGATGCTGCAGCATAAGCAGCAGCTTCGTGCATCTCCACATTAAACTTTCTAGATTGCTGCTGATCTACATGAAATGTAAGCTCACCTGCTTACGTAGCTCTGTTGATTTTGACAACTTCATGAAGGTCAGGTGTGGTTTAAAAGCTCTTTCTTCTCCTGCCAAGATGCCCTTTTCTTGAAATATCTTCCTCATAGTCTCTGAGTGGTGGAGAAAAGTGTAGAGGTACAATGATATCACCTAATAGAATGCTTAAAAACGTGCTTTCAACTGTAATTTGAGTCACAGTTGCTTGCTTCACATGGAAGAAACATGGCAAGTACTAAAAAGCAGGGAGATTTCTAGTTAACTTCAGAGGTACATATGATTTTTTCAAAGGTATATATTATTTCACGTGGCTAAGGTCATACATTTGCAGTTAATACAGGTCACAAATTTGGCTTTACTAAAACAAAAGCAATTACAAAGCTGTTCATGCTGTCTGGTTTTGTTATCAAAATAAGAGTTCAACATTAGCATTGTTCAGGAGTCGCTGTCACTGGAAGTTCTGGAAACTTAAGAAAAACTCGTAAGTATATAACAGAACTGTCTCTCTTCAAAAACACTATTCTGTGGCGAGTTCTATTATCTGTATTTGGGTAATCTCCCACTCAGACCAAAGGAAATTTGAAAATGAAAGTTCTACATGTGGCACTGGATTTACATGCCAGAATTAGAAAACGTATCAAGTATGCTGATGACTTTTATTTGTGTTTTTAAGCTTCACTGTTGCCTTCTAAGCTGATTTCCTATTTTTATGTATACTTTGAACTGTCCACCTTCCAAGCCGAAGCAGCCCTGTAACACTGACCTAGTTTACTATTTCCCAACTTATCTCCCTAATATAAGCTTTAATTTCTTGGAAATAAATTTCAGTATAACTTTTGAATTATCTTCCATGTTTGTTTTAGCCAAAATACTGCATGTGAAAAATTTCTGTTACAATTTTAAAAACAAGTTTAGATAAAATTGATAAAACCTGTGGCAAAAATAAGGAGAATATTTTTATTACTGAATACAGAAAAACTGCAAAGAATTTCTTTTTCTGTACAAATACAACTTTCCATTTTTCACTAGCTGTAAGTCTAGCTGACTCATAGGATCAAGCCAAAATCAAAACAGGGGAAAAAATAATCCTATCACCAAAATTTAATCAACCCTTACTGTAACTATACATTTTCATTATTTTTGGCTTGATAGTTCAACAGTGCTTTATTCTCCCACCTGGAAGAAACACCATTATACTGGCAAGGGAACAGCATATCTGGTTTTAAAAAAAAATAAAAATAGGGAAGGTCCAAGGAAGAGGAATATAGCTATATAAAGCTGGCTAGCTAAGTCTGCCAGTTCACACTCCTGTAACATGTTCATTCCAGAGTCCTTACTCTTATAATTTTTTGTTTTGAAATCACACTTAATAAGAGACTTTACAAGTTAATGCACTACTTTGCAACAGAAAAGATATAGAACAAGCCCAGAGTATTCACTTGGGACCTGGAGATTCACTTCTCTTATGCCTATGATTTATCACCTCAGGCTCCACAGTCTATGCAAAAGTTGTAATTTTTAAAGAAGCCAAGGAAATCAGTGACCTAAATGCCATCTCTCAAACGGGCCCACTTGAAATCTCTCTCTCTGCCTTCACTTCCCATAAGATGCTGATACATTTTACAAAAAAGAATTAGTCCAACTTTTTATTCTCAGATGATGCTGAAACAGCCACTAGATTAAAACTTGTGAAAGTATTTACGCAATGGCAGTAGGGATCCTATTACTGCTGTGGATGCTGAAAATAACCTACCACAATGGTTGAGGCGAGAAGGGACCTCCAGAGGTCATCTGGACTAACCTCCCAGCTCAAGCAGGTCCACATAGAACAAACTGTCCAGAACTATCTGGATGGGTTTTTCATACCTCCAAGGATGGAGACTCCACAACCTCCATGGGCAACCTATGCCAGAGCTTGGTCACCCTCATAGTGAAAAAATGTTTCATGATGGTCAGAGGGGCCCTCCTGTGCTCCAGTCTGTGCCCATACCCTCTCTCTCCCCCCCTCATCCCATGCATATACAAGCATAACTGCTATATAAAACCGAGCTGTGTATCTGAATCTATACAGCTACATATCTATAGCTGTAGGCTAACTATATACCTATGGCTATATATCTATAAATAAATACAGTTTACCTATTTCTATTATTTTAAATTTTGTCTGTGGGAAACATTTCTAAATTTATACTGACTCCCCACTAAGCTACTGTGCAGCTGTGCACACATGCTGCTGAATAATGGATTAACATATCAAAGCAGAAGAATACAAATACATGTTTGCTGCTTCTTCAAAATAAGAGAGAAGTTCAAATAAGTTGATTTAGTTATGGTGTGCATGTATTTAAGTTAATAAAATGTTACAGTTATTTAAAACTGAAATTATCTGTAACAAAGCCATTTTCTGGTTCCTGTGTTTGGTTCTCTGAACTGCATCACTTGGGTACCCATTGACTTTGATGTTCCAGCAAAGGGAAGTCTTATCAAAACCAGGTTTATGCTACCCTGTGATATTGTGACTCAGTCTGGCGGATAGTCTTTTTTTTTCCTGTAAAACCTCCAGTTTTTTCTGCCATCACATCTTACACCATGCAGTCTTATCTCCCACTCTGCAGTCAGGATCCACACTGGTGAGATTTGCACCTTCTAACTCCAGTAACAGCTTAGCATCAGACCAGAGGTTTCCCAATATGCATCTGATGACAGGACTGTAAGCCCATGGCTCTCAAGAGCGCAGACCAACCATCCAGTGCTGTGAATGTGTGGGACACTGGGTCGGACAGCTGGGCATCTACACTTTGCACTGCTGAACAGCAACCATGTGGCCTGTGTGTCTTCCTTTTGTGCTAAATAGCTTTGTCTGATACCTGCTCCACTTATCTTTCCAAACTCCTCTTTGTTTCATGTCTGGCAATTCTTATAATGAAAAAACATAATGAAAACCTGGGTCAGATGAGAGAAAGCATAACTTGAGAGAGAGACTGCGGTTCTGAATTTAACAGATTTACGTGTGTGTGTGTGCACGCACATGTTCATGGTCATCAGACTTCTCTCACAGCTTTGCCATGGCATAGACTTATGTTATGGGTTCACCGAGGTGGGCCTGGACTTGGGTTCTAAGTTTGGACTAGGCCTGGAATTGTCAGGTGACTTGAGCTGGGCTGGGCTAGCT
>JAOXXN010000446.1:60779962-60799946 GCA_026770055.1 Myrmophylax atrothorax
GTTGTGAATTAATATATGATATGTATTAAAGAAAAAAACCTTAACAGCAGATTTCTACTAATATAATACAATTCTTTACATTATAAGGTGTATTTACTGTGTCAAGTACAGCCCAGAAAGCATGTGGACTTTTTACCAGAATGCAACACATGCAGTAGGTTTGGCCCTTAGTGAATTGTCTGCTAATATTTTTTAAACATTGCATGCAAACTAAACTGTCTTGCAATTAGCTCAGGATGTGCACTCTTACATTAAAGGAATTATACATTTGATATGCTTAGGGGAGGGGTAGAATCCTAGGAACTCTCTTGTTTACCTCATCCATTCTGAGGAGTTCACATGGATCCTTTTGTTTAGTATTTTTTTGCATTCCAAACTGCACTGCCCCGAAGAACATCTGTGTAATAATAAATTACCTATTTTGATCATTCTTTTTACGTTAAATTCTTTGCAATTTAATCTAATAAAGACATAGATAGAAGCTACTTAATGTATTCCGTTTCTTCCTCATCATACCTGTCCTTTCCACTAATTTCATATATAATTAAGCTATATACTTCTTTAATGTTCAGTGTTACATAATTACAGACCTAAAATGCTTTTTTGTGCCACAAGCATCAATACAAAAACTGAATTTACTTTCATGAATTATAGGTTACCCTTAAAGAAAGAATATTAGCATTTCAAGAAGGCACAAAAAGATACTCTGAAATCAGTAGCAATTCAAAAGTTACATTTATGACAGTAGCTAAGAAGTATTAAAAGTGAAGTCATACATATTAAACATTTTCATTTATTTTACCATTTTCTTCTGGCAATGTTTATCTCCCTACCCTGTTTCAGAACTAAAACAAACATCTTGTATAAGTGTAAGTATTAGACACAGAACGACAACAAACATCCTGTATAAGTGTAAGTATTAGACACAGAACAACAGGCCTAAGGCCAAGAAACTATCCACTGAATTGGCATATGTAAGCACTGAAATAAGAAACATTTTTAATAAACAGCAGTATTAAGTGAAGATAATAAAATACACCTGTAGTTCTAAAACAAGCAAAGAATGCTCACTAGTGAGTATCAGTAGTTATGCTTCACACAAAGAAAACATAGATTTGTTTGTTTGCTAAATTTGACTATACTATGAATTTGTCTCCTAGGAAATCTTGTCAAACTGAAAAACAAAGGTTGAACTCTGATCTCATATCTAGTTGTCTAATTCTGATCAAAACCTGGTTCACTAATCTGTTTAGAAAATCACTCATAACAAATTCTTTCATTTTCTATAGTTAAAAAATATTTGGCTCTCCATGGAGTCCTTAACGATAAACTTCTCAAAAGCAAAAGTTGTTGTCACTAACAGAAACCATTCATCTACTGCCACAAGATGTACTGAAAGGGAATACAGTTTATGAACTATCTTACTATTTATAAAACAGGACAGACACCATTCACACAGTTCTGTCACCTACAACAGAAATGTACAGACAAACACAAAGACAAGGATGAGGAAGCATATAATCCAAAGAACTGAAGAAATATTTGGTAGATTCAACCTCTGAAGTAAGTATGGGATTATTTGACCACTGAAGCTTCTCTGGAACTGTAAGAACTGTTCAGTTTCTACAATATTGCACATTAGGAATATTTCCCTATCAAGCACTGCATAAAATAATAAAGCATTGCCCAGTAACAGCGTGAGCAATTTGGTAAGCTGAAAAGGTCACAATCTTCTAGTCAACCTTACTTTAAAATGTAAGTTAAAAAATACTAAATGTTTTCCAAAGGCACTTCAAAATGAAACCAATGAATTGCTGGAGAAAACACTGTATTAATAAATACTTTTTCCATCTTTTCCTCTATACTGGACTGCAAAGAGGTAGTGCTACAGCAACAATCTTTGCCACTCTGCAAAATGTCTTATATGGGTTATTGCACTATTACAAAATGGTGTGACCTCACATTCCTCAGAGCACAAAAGATAATTCATCAATACTGAAAAACTCTTTTAAAGAGTATTTCCAAGGAATAGTTGGAATTGCCGGGATAGTTTTAAAGGACACCAATGAATCAGAGACAGTACTGTTCTCTGAGAATTTTTTTTTAAATATCTGTAAACAACATAGTTTAAGTACAGACTCATAGGCAGATAAAAAAATTGGACTAAAACAAGGTAGCATGGAGTTCTTTCCATTCCATCTACAAATCTGTACTATAGTTTTTATATCTACTAAATAAAAAGATATCAGAGAACAGTACTATCTGTAATTCATTGATATTCTTTTGACCTACACAAAGTATGCTAGGAAATTCATTATGTAGCCTTTACAGTTGTTAAAGGCAAATGAGTATTGACTAAATTAGCACCAACTTATCTTCATACTCCATTCTCATTAGGTTGTCAGAAAGTCTGTAACGCACTTAAACTAGATTGACAAGTTGTACCTGCTATTTCCGTAAGTATAGTTGTATTTTCTGCCAACTTCACAAATCCAACTTGATTTCTGAAGTGATCAATTCCTTGAAAAGACAAATCCACTCTTTTTCCTTTCAGGAGATCTTCTACAAAAACCTTGCTGTCTGAAAGGGCACCAACTGCTCTGTCAAGAGAAAAGAAAATATCTATGTCAAATATATTTGTAATGTTAACATTCCTATTATATCAAAAATGTAGCACAGTTTTTTTAGTAGCAATTTATTATCTACTCAGGTACTTTTGCGTTACTTCCTATCAATACAGTATTATTATTATTACCATTTTATAAAGGTAAATCATACACTGTGCTGTAAAACCATAGAAATAATAAGGCAGATTTAACAGCAGGTTTAATTCCTCAAAAGAATTTATCTCAGTCCTCAAGGTAACCAGGTACTAAAATGATAGTGTCCCTATTACTTTGTGCATCCCATTTAAATAAGATAATTACTTGAAAGTATTTAGTTTTTCATTCTTAAATTAACTAAAATTTTTCCTCTCCTGATAGGTCAATTGAACTCTCTAAGATTCTGCTTCATTCAAAGTTACTACAGCGTGTTAGTTAATACTATAAACAGAAGTTTCACAGAAGTTTCAGAGAATATTCTGAGTTGGAAGGGACTCATAAGGATCACCAAGTCCAACTCTTAACTGAATGGTCCATATGGAGATGAAAACCGTGATCAGTGACACTACATATAGAATGATAGAACTACAAAAACTACAGTTAAGCCAATTGAAAACTGTACTATCTAAACTTCTGCCTATTTTTGTAAGAACTACAAGGCATGCCCACAATATCTAAAGTTACAGGTCAAACCTGGTAACCTTTTCATGACCATTTTAATTAGCCACATCAAGTGTATGTACAAGTACATGAAATAATTGTTTTGACTTTCACTTGAAGTGATTCAAATGCTAAACAAAAGCCACATAAACATTCCT
The DNA here is from genome assembly GCA_026770055.1 of Myrmophylax atrothorax. Taxonomy (NCBI): domain Eukaryota; kingdom Metazoa; phylum Chordata; class Aves; order Passeriformes; family Thamnophilidae; genus Myrmophylax; species Myrmophylax atrothorax. The sequence continues at coordinate 60,783,384 of JAOXXN010000446.1, forward strand.
AGTGTTTTCTAAAAGATCTCTCACATGCTCAGTTTTTAACTCTATTCAACAAAACTGGATTTAACCTTTTCCCTAAACTGATACAGACTTTATAAACGCTAGATGGCAGTATTAGGTTTAAAACGCTCAAACGAGGTAATTTTGCTTTTTCTGTCCTAGCTGGATGGAAGCCATCACCATGATTTCTACAGCAGGTTAAATTATATTATTTAAGTCTGTACAGTTACAAGCAGCTTCACACATTTTTACTGTGTTTAACAAGATGGACTGTTGATGAGAACTACGCTTTAATTGAAACCTAGGCCAGATTAAGAAAGACATTGAGGTTCCTTATGTGATAAAATATCCTTGCTTGGTAAGAGTCCTCCTGTGGTCTTTTTATAGGGCTTGAATCTGCAACCTAGAAGCACTTTAGCTCCTTCATAACCACTTTAAACAACAATGCCATTACTTGTTCCCTGGCATAGATACTTTACTTTGAGCACAGTCTCTGTCACTTACCTACCCTTTTATCACTGTTAGACAAGCCTGTTCCTGTGTCTTCCCTATGTGCTATATTTCAAGACCTTTCAAAAACACCAACTAATACTGGTTATACCTGTCAGATTACTTCACACATAATCACGTGTAGATTTATTTACAACATGAAACTGAAAATTGGTCCAAAAAAAAGCACATACATTTCAAATACATTGAGTCAAAGCTTGCAGTGGGCTTTCAAGTTATGAATCATGCACATATCTAAAAGCCATCTCTAGATTTTTTACAGACAGAACTGGTACACAGAGGGTCACGGAAAGCTCTGTTCCTAAGCTGAACAAAGATTTCTATTTCCATACTGTATGGTTGGCTGCTGAACCACTGACCAGCTCAAGTCTACCTGATGAACTCTATGAAAGGTCAATTCAAACAGTGCATTGTGTTTTCAGTTTAGCACCGTGACACTGAAGATTGAGTTCAACTTTTTCTTTTATATATAATGTTGCAAACATTAAAATATTTGGAAAAATAGTTGTCATCTTGGGTTTTGTTATTTTATCAGCCACTTTATAATGTCTAACAATTGTTTTGTAACAATAATGCACAAGGACAAATACTTCCATTGAAGTCAATAGCAAAAACACAACAGTGGTATTTTCTTATTATTCCATACCAAGTGGTATGACAACAAGCAGTTACACTCAGTGCAACTAACCCACAGAGATACTTTACAGGCATTTTGATTAAAAGTGGAAAAAGGAAATTAAAAAAAATAATGAAACTACATATTCCAAGTGAATACAACCTAGAGTTATAGGAGCAGTGCCTGTCCTTCTTCTGTATTGTTGTAATGTAAATATTATAGCACTTAAAATTCATGTAGTTTATTCCTAGAAATTTCCGAGTTGTTAATTTGATTAGTTGTTAGAAAACACAATCTTGCAAAAAAAGCCAAACTGAATTCTTTCAGCTCTCTTATTTGTAATGAAAAGGTGAGATTCACAGAGTCTTTGACAGAAAACAAGCAAGAAAAACTTGACATTATAATCTCATAATGAAGGCATTTACTGTGAAGGCAGGCATCCTGATTTCTAGCACCTGATCCCATGACTATGCATACAGTTAGCATGGATTAGACCTCCTTTGCTTGAAGGGAGTACTGCCATGACTCTGTTTGCTTGCTTGCTTGCTTGCTTTCTAGCTTCAAAATCTCACATTCTTGATTTCATATAGCCCTACAAAAAGAGATGTAAAGTGTATTCATGAAGGCTAGGTCACAGTCAATCAGTTAGGAAACTCACATGGAAACTGCAGGTCTGGATTCCCTTAGAAAGAGCAGCCTAGAATACAGATCTTCCATTTTCAGGGTGAAAGCTGTATGTACTAAAATACCATACAAAGGGCTTTGTGCCGAATTGAATGTTATGTTTAGCACATTCTTATCACGCATTTTGACTTCAAATAGCATTCAACACATTTCATTTCTGTATAGACAGAGGCACTATTGTGCAAACACAGTTGAAAAACTGTAGATATCTAAGTAACTTAATGGATCCAAACCTAAGGATCTGTGAACTCTGAGGCGCCCAGTTGACTGGCTGCACTTTGTTTCAGAGATTACTCTCCCTCTACATTGCACACAGGTTCTTTTGCCAGGCTGGATCTTGGTTTCTTTCCATTACCCTGGTATCAAAAATTGGTGAAGCAAATAAAGGAAAAGTCAGCTTTTTTATTCTTTGAGTTCTCTCAAATGATTAAACAAACCCCTTCAGTTATGAAAATAAAAATAAATCCCATATAAACGAACATGCAATCTAGAATACCTGAGCACAGCTGAGCTAGAAACCTATAGAAGGCATCTGGCCAGGGAAGGGGTGAATCTCTGAGGAAGCTGCTGCTGACTAGAGGACAGTTCTGAGTGCCTGGACTGTAGAGTTCTGCTGGGAGAGGCAGAGAAGAACTCCGTAAGTCAGTGCTTCAGCGGCAGTCAGAAAGTGAAAGCTGAGAAGGAGCTCAAAGAGTAGCAGAAGATCCTGAATTTAAGAATATTTTGTTTTCCAGTTTTGGACTCCAAAAAATACTTGTGAGGAGTCACACTTTCTTTGACATAGGTTCTCACATTCCCTTTGCAAAAAGTTCATCCTTCAAACCCTTTCAAAAAGAATCTCACACAAACAGTTGGTGGTTGTTCTCACTGATTTTCAGGTGCTATCAGTTTGCTCATGAACCTGGCAGGAGGAAGCTTGTGTGCTTCCTCGTGGAAACAAAAGGCACATGGAGAGGGGAGGGAATCCATCAGATCTGGTATCCTTTTCTTGCCTTTCTATTCTCTGATCCTGGCTGTTTTCCCTCCCTTTAGATCAGACTGTTGGTTATGAAGATGCTGACAGATTTGCATCTTTGCAGGAGAGGAAGGAGTGTAGAGGCCTCAAGGATATGGCGTTCAAGGAAACAGGAGTGAAAAACAAGCAAGATAACTGAATTAGATATACTGATCTCTCATTATTTTAGGTGTGTCATATGTTTTTAGCCAAAATACTCCTACTTCTCAGAAGCATGCCTTTGACTACTGAATGGCTCCTATATACTATTTTGGATTCTCACTTTCTTATGAGCAATTTGCACTTTAATAGATTTTTAATTCCCATGTTAGTCTGGTCAGTGCCCCCTATACCAAAACATTGTTTTAAAATAATTACTTTAGCAAACAAGATTTGTGCATGCCAAGTTCAGCACCCAGTAAGAAAAATGCAAGGGAAAAATGTGTAATTTTTTCAAAGCCCATGACATGCCCTAAGTTATGAAAATAGCTGATATTAAGATTAGCATTTTAAAATCAACATGAATTAAATGCTCAATAACCCTGTAATTTAGAGTTGTGTATTGCAAAAAAAATAAGCATCAGTTAACCCTTCCAGTATTTTTATGAACACATCCAGCAAAATTACTAGTATATACTTAATTTAACACTAAATACCTACGTGCTAATTTCTTCTTCATTGGATAAATGCATCACTAACATAGTGACATGCAACGAGCCAGAGCGAACCATTGCTTTGGAAAGCCTTTGATCCTTTTGTATTATTGCATCTTGGACAGCTTGAACACTGACAGTAATCTGTGAAGAAAGACAGAAACAACAGTTAGCCATTACAATTACTGTATCCCATCATGCAAGTGAACAAGAAAGTACACAAACTGAAATCAAACGTTTATGTAGAAACCATTCTAGCAGAAGAAAGTTTTATCCTCTGGCAAGGCTGTGCTAATTGACCTGAGGGAACCCCAACTGGGCACTAATGGAGTGACTGGACACTCCCCATCACATTTTAGCAGGAGCTTCCTGAATAAGTATGATAAATTCCTGAAGGAGATTCAGATTATCCAGTTTTACACTGCCAGTAACACCAATAAAAGGCGTCTTCAAGGAATTTCTCTGCCCACTTCGATAAACTTGTATGTTGCTATGTGCAGACAAGTGACTGGAAAAACAAAGAGATCTTTGCAGGATTGGGCACATACAAAATAGGAATATTCAGTAAATAATTTGTAGCAATATCCTATTTGATTATCCTGTTCTGATTATACTGTCCAATAGACTAATATAGTTTATATACTCTTCAAACGTATTTTAACAAACCTCCATGTAAGATGCATTCAGTTCTAACTTTGTCAGTCTTTCTCTTTAAAACTGGAATAACATTTTCTTCATTAAAAATTATTTATATTGTCATACATGCTCTATGAATTGTATCCAAAATGTTTACCTTGCTTGACATTACGCTAGTTGTGTTGTAGTGCTTTGAAAAACAAAATGCCAAAAACTTGCAACAATTCTTGAATATGTTAGTGAAAATTAAATAAAATCCAATAATCTTGACCATCTGACAAAATAAGCTATTCTTTCAGCATGGTAAGCAAACACATTACAGACAAATCAGCTTTGGTGTATAAAGTCTAAAAGAAGCATGTATAAATCTTCAATTTCATTTTTTTGTTGTTTATTTATATGACAGTGGTGAATGCTTCAAAAACATACTGTACATACTGACTTCTATAAAATCAGCATAAGTAGCTCTTACATTAAAAATAAAAAAAAAGCTTTGTGATATTTTGGTAGCTCTGTTCAGTATTTTTCTGTTTTACCTAATGTGCCATAGATACCAAGTAGCGTCCTACAAATATAACTAAATTATAACTTAAAGGAACCAATGCTAGGGAGGGTAGGGAGGAGGAGAGAAGATAAAAGCCACTTGACAGAAAAGGTGGTATGGTGTCTACAAAACCACAAGTGTCTCAGGCAGGGTAAGATATACGAAGAAAATTCCACCAAAATTTTATCATAAATCATGTTGTAATAAGACCATCTTCATATGTCGGAATTGACCTTACCCTGGATAAATAACACTTATATTGTCTCAGATATGGGATAAATTTAACCCACATTTAAGCAAAGAACTTGTAAACATAATCCTCAGTAATTACAATGTATTGACTGAATCATTATTTAACTTTATAAACTAAAGCCAATGCAGTTATCTTGGTAAAGGAAAAAAGAGATAAAATTCAAAAATTCATAGACTATGATATTAATTACAACTATTGGTTCTAAATTTAATTTGTACCTGTGAGCTAGGAAAGATAAAAATATAAATGTAAGTGTACAACCCCTTCAGAGTACAGAAGACAGATGTGGAATTGTGTTATAGCACGAAAAACCATCCTAGCTGTGAAAGAGACCAGCGTTACTCAGCATTTAGATCAGCTGCCAATACCCCACATCCCCTTGTCCATATAGTTTCCTTCAGTAGTAATTCCAGGTCCCTTCCTGCTCATGTCCTAAATTACCTGAAGCTTCCTCACATAGTTCAGTTCTGGCTTGGGCAAGAAGCAACACATGCTGGCTCATCTCCATCTACAAGGGGTTGATTGGCTGATAAAGGCACTGATAAAGACTCATTTGTCAGCTGGCAGGTCTAGGACAGGCAACTGCCACACACACACTACAGTCTCCCACACAAGCATGTTCTTTCAAGGCTTGCTCTTTTATACAAGCACCAATTGCACAAAAGCTGTAGGAAATTAGTACCTTTGACATGTCAATTTTTCTGTCTAGAATTGGACAACAGGTTGAAAACCCGCAGCAGGTTCAAAACCCACAAAAACCGAATGGACAGGCTTGCACCCGTATAAACTCTCTTAGGAAACCAAGCCAGAAACCTAACAAATAACATGGCTTTGGAACAGGGTTAAGTCCAAAGATGGCCAGTCAGCAGTTCCAGAGAGAAGCTGTTGCTGAACCCACAAAGAAAAGTATAAAAGACCTGCCTTTTGGATACAGGTAAAAGAAAAAGAAGACTGAACATGTTCTCTCTCTCTCTGGTTCAGTGACAATGGTCTACACAATCAACACTATCTGCAAAGGAAAAAGAAGTTTTCAAGTACATCTTTGTGAATTTCAGAAATTTCTTTGTAAGATGTTTTCCCAGAAGTTATGTGGTCAAAATGTAGAACAGGTGTGCCAACACAATGCATATTACAACTTCCAATTTGTTCTGTTTTCTATAAAAAATAAAAGGTGCAATTAACGTTTGAGTGTACTGAATTTTAATTAAGCAAACTAGGACTCCTCCAATGTTGTATAAGAAGTTATGACTCATGGCATAAATAAAAACTTTAAATTGCTATCAAAGCTGTTATTTACATTTCCTTACAAAGTTTTGTTTCCTTACAAGGGTTATGTTTCAACTGCTATCATGCTATTTATTTTCACTTAAGATTTCCTAACTTAATTAAAAGATGTGTTTGAAGGCAGATTATATCAACAATTCCCCTCTTCATTTTTTTTAAAAACACTCCAAAAAAAAGGCCTCAAATACTGATTTCAATGTCCTTTCTCCCATTACTTGAAATAAGTTATTCTGAAAAGCAACAGAATAACACAGTTTTGCTTATTTCAAGGACACTACTGGTAGGTAAATATAAAGACTGTAAGCTTTAACGATTTAACAGATCAATCATAATTATAATCAAGACTGGAGGACCCTGAAAAGGCAACCTACCAAGTGGTAACAAACCACGTAAGTCCTAACTTTGAAAAAAACCCAAACCATCAAACGAACAGAAAAGGATACAATGATTGTTATCCATTTAACTATTTTTGCACAAGTAATAATGCAAAGTTCAATATAAAACTCAAAATTAATGGAACGATACCTTTTATTTCTGAACATTCAAAACATACTTAAAATGAAAACTAGGAAACTGTTCAACTTCCAAGAGGAACAGTTCATTAAATGTTTCAGAAATATCCTTTATTACAAAATGTCTCTTGTGTAGAACTTAAATTATTACATAAAATATGAAGCAAGAGTACTAATGCCTAAAATACTTCACTGGAATAAAACCAGATATTCAAAAAAATAAAGGTCTCCCATTACTAACTGAAATAACTACCAGCAATTACCAGATTCCCTCTGGCTATTAGGGAACCAGGTGTCTAAGTTTTGGCTAATGTTGCCTATATAAATTCCAGTGTGTATTTTCTACTTCCAGAACAACTCTCCCTCTAAGGCAAGTATAAACAAAACTTTCTAGCAAAGTCCTGGAATTACCAAATGCTCTGATATTTAATTTAAAGAGTTGTTTCTTTACCTCTGTAAATGATACAAGACTGAAATACATGACATATAAAAAAGCATGCATAGTTAAGGCCTTTCCAACCAGCCCTTGAATATAATGATTTTGAGCAGAAATTCACAATTATCACATTATATAACCCCTGCATTATTCTTGCACTTGTTGTATCATGGAACAGACAGGAGGAAGAGACATTTCATAAAATGATAGCACAAAAGATATCCCACAGTATTTGTATCAGAGTATTCTGTATCTTATAAACCCAGCACTTACAATCCTTTCTTCACATAGTATGTTTTGAAGAATCAGATTCTGCACTGTGATTTTCAAACCTAGTTTGGTTTAATTTCATTTTATACCCTCTTAATCTTCTTTTACTTTCTTAGAGAACAGATAGCACAGATGTAGGATGAGTCAAAATCCACCTGAGATAGCTCCTGATATTAAAAAAAATCCAGCTAAATCTGCAAATGACATTAAACTGCTCAGTTCAACTTTTTAAACATAATGCACCTACTTTCCTTGTTTCAGACACAACAGGTATCAAAGACATACCAGAGACAACCCACAGCATACAAGAAATCGTTCTCATTTACTGCCTAAATGAGATGACTCATCCTAACTGCAAGAAAAGACATTTTTTTAAAAACCTCTCTGCACTTCTTGAATCCATTTGAACAACCTCACTAAAACAATAGTTGTTTGAATTTTAAACAAGATGACCAATTTTACTGAAAAATGTCAAGCTATAAGGTGCCAAATTAAAACTGCAATAGACCCAAATACTAATTCCCATCTATAAGGTAAGCTAAAAATCTTGCTAGAGATTTTCTTATTAAATAGGAATATCTTTTTTTCCTTATTCTAAGTGAATGACAAAATAAGCAATACTGTAACAGTACAGAGGAGAAATTTCAGCCAGCTTTAGTCAAAATAATGTAAAATCTGTAAGACCGACAAACTGAATAAAAAGATAAGGGTTTTTTTCCTAGTCTTTTCCAGATAAGCAATTTTATTCACAAAAATCTTACCTAAAGTTAGTCTTTGAATAGGTTGCTAATGTTCCTTTAAAAATACCTGAAAAAAACTTGTTTTGCACAATATCAAACACTGTCCTTTTTATAAACTAAGTAATTCTCGTTATACTGAATTAATATAATAAAGAATATCACCTCTGGATTAGTAATTGGAAGAGAAATGAAATAATTCGGCTGACATTGTTTATTCTTTTTCTTCTTCCTCTCAATGCCTTCTTCAATTTCCCTTCCAGTAGTCCTCTTTCTTTTCTTTTTAATACTTATTTCAGAGCTTGCATGCACTGAAGAAAAAAGAAATTACTTTCAGCATACAGACATACCAAAACAAAGATACTCTTCCTCTCATACCAAGAGGAGCTGCTCTTCTGGAGCATGTCTTCCCACTCATCTAATCTGCCCATCCTCTGAACTGCCTGACTGGGATCCTACTCCAACCTGAATTAACGCAGTCATACCAGTGGAGAATGATACTTGAACTAACAGCCTACACCTCTAAGCAGGGCTTGTAAACTGCTAAGATAGACAGGTGGCTTCCAAACTACCATGTTGCACTTCCCCAACGTATGCTGCAGTGCAATAGGCCTGCAAATTGTCTACACTTGAGCAAAAGGGCCAATATTAAGCCTCAGAAATCCCATGCATGCTGCATTTTGAAATATAAAATACAATAATCCATAGAATTATTGAAGTAAAAAGTTGTAGTAGACTAAGACTGGCCAGTCTACTATAGTTCAGTCCAGAATAAAACTTCATCCCAGATGGATCTACTCTCTACCTCCTCCTCCCAAAGACACCTTCCAATATAGTGAAAGAAAAGTGTGTGTCCTTAATTCTTCCTTTGCACCTAAGTTATTTTCTCTCAGCTTATTTCCTTGAGCCTGTACAGATCCTCTCCCATCATGTGGCACGATACATACCCGGAAGCTGATGAGGCTGAAGACATCCACTGTCCAAGGTGTACTTCTAGCCCCATGCTGGGAACACACATATTGAAAGACAGCTCATAAAAGCCATCACTTGAGAAGCTCATATACAGTAATGTAAATTGACATATGAAATGTCTTCACTCTGTGACTCATTGCTCCAAAGGATAACAAATGGGTGAATTTTTAATATGCTCAAGTATTTGCAAGACTGAGTACTATTAAGAGAGACTCTGGACTGAAACCTGTTTGCAGGGAGACTGTTCCATGTGCACAGCCCACTTGTATGTGCTGTATTGGGTCTGGCTGAGATGGAATTCATTTCCCCACAGCAGCCTTGACAATGCTGTGCTTTGCATTGGAAGCCAGCAAGGTGTTAGTAAAACACCAGTGTTTTGGCTCCTGCTGAGCAGTGCTAGCACAGCACCAGCAGTGTTCAACATTCCTTCCCCACCCAGTTGAGGGCAATATCCTGTGACGGGGCACAAGTAGGCCAACTGATCCAAATAACCAAAAGGATATTCCATACCATAGGACATCAGCTTAGACATAAAAGCTAAGGAAAGGAGGAGGAAGGGGGGGCATTCATGATTTACAGTGTTTGCCTTCTGAGCAACCATTATGCACACTGAAGCCCTGCTTCCCCGGAAGTAGCTTAACATCACCTGCTAACAGGAAGTAGAGAATAAACCTTGTTATTTTCTGCTTTGCTTGTGCATGCACAAACTTTCACTTTTGCATAGCAAATTACCTTATCTCAACCTACGAGTCATCTTCCATCTTATTCTCTCCTCTCTCCCCTGTCCTGCTGGGAAGGGGAGTCATAGAGAAGCTGGTTGTGCACTTGGTGTGCAGCCAAGGTCAACCCTCCACATGTGCCAACTGGCAGGACCAAGAAATGAGTGCATGATGTGTCTCTACTTTCACATTACTTCGGTTTAATGTACTTACCAGCACATTCATCTTCGATATCTGTGTCAACAAATGGCATTTCTGCCATTAGAGTGTCTACTGAACTGGCAGCACGCAGCTCTTCTCTTGGTTGTGTCTTTTTCTCATTCTCTTTAAAGATCTCCTTTTGCTGTACATTTTCCAGCCCATCTGTAACACATTTAAAGTAATACACTGGGTCTTATTTTTTGATCTAAACAGCTAAGAGACATTATACGCAAGCAACATACCAAGTATACATTTCTCTAATTATCAGCAAATAAATATTGGCATATAACCCCCTTAAGGATCCTGTTCTTCTTCCTTGTCAACAGATCAGTAAAAATACTTCAATGTTTTATGTGGAATAGCAAAAAAAGAGAGTTCAGCCTTCTATATTTTAGTAACTTACGGTCTTGTTTGGTTCCAAGTAAATGCAATTATATGCAAAAAAAAAAGATTACTTATAACTGAGCATAAAAAGATGTAAGTCTTCAGACAACACATAAAGTTCATTTTACATAACAGTAACTGGCATATGAAATTCAGTGCAGACAAACACTGGCAAATGAATTCCATTATAAACACATTGAAAATGAGGCATGGAGAATCTGGAAGGGAATCCTACTATTCCACATAAAACAAAGGCTTCTCAGCTGACTACAACATTCAGGAACGAGATGTTTATTCTATTCCTGCATCTCCCACACAGTACAGAATGTTTTGGATAGCAATGGTCTGAACGTGCCATTCAAAGTACCGACTTTTAGTATTTAAGCTAAAGAAGGAACCAATATAAATCAAAATACATCTTGCATGTAATGAGATACACATGAAGCTCTGTCTCAAAGTAATACTGCAAAGACAGAACAATCTCCACTAACAAGTTTTTTAAAGTCTTTTTCCCCAAGAGTACCAAGGAAGCATGAGTCATTTCCTTATGTCTGCTTCATGTTTCTGCATCAGTAAACTCTAATATCTCCATATTAAGTTATACCTTAAAAGAAAGAAAAAGTAAAATCTTCTCTAGCAGCAAACAATGTGCATATAACCAGGCACCCAGCAATACTCTTTTGGGACAACTTCACAATGGGATTACTGTAGTGGAAGAAGCCTTATGTCAGAATTACAGTTTATCCCAGGTCAGCTCATTACTACAGACAATGCACTTTGAAAGTTCCTCTTCTGACCAGTGCAGATAGCCCAAATCTGGCCCAAGAGAAAAGTTCAGCAGCAAAAGTGCATGCTATGTTCTTGTGGCATGCAAGGCTATACATGTATTAAATCAATATTACAGACCCAATGTGGGTGATTATCACCCTGTGGAATGTTTCTTGCACATATCACTTTATGCTAGGGAAGATAAGTAAAAGAACAACCTGATTAAATGCTAATTCGCTCCAGGCTAAAGTAGGGAGGTATAAATCACTCTGTGGTTGTAGTCTGACACCTAACTTTATCCCTAAGGCTATTCAAAGAAAACAAAGTATTCAGATTTCTTGCTTGTTCCCCCTCTAGAAACTAAACAACTATGCATAACAAACAGATGTTACAGCAATAACAAAATTATTACTTAACATTTAGATTAAAGCTCCTATAAAACAAATTGTTGCTGCTGATGCCCAAGCATGCAGAGAACAACTCTGGATTCAGAGAGATCTCAAAGTGAAGGACAAGACAGAAGACGCATGAAACTGACAAACAAGTAGGTCAGTCTGGGGCAGAAAATGTAGCAAGAAGATTCAGCAACACATAATCATAACCAGCTGGGAACAAAGGGATTGGTTAAGGTATTGTCACCTACAGAACAAGGATTCACATAAATCTGAGGCGTGTATATTGCAAATTACAGGTTTCCTTTGCTCTGTCTGCTCAAAAACCAACATACTTGTGCCACTTTGAAAAATTCTGCCCGCTCACAATAGTAAAGGCACAGCTAGTAATTAACACTGTCCCTTATATCAGTTAGCTGAACTGAACAGGCACTGTGTCTAAATTATACAGGCTGTGCCTCTAGCAAAAAAGGCTCCCTCACTTTTTGGGAACACTAACTAAAGCAATCAGCAACAAAATTACAGATTGCATTCTAGTCACTAAACAACCTGAAAAGAAGATTTTTCAAAATTCTTGACATAATATGGATAATTTTAGACATATAGTAACAAAACCAGCTTCCACAGCAACTCCTTCACCATCAAGCTGTTACAGGATAAATTCTTTTTTCTTAACTGCATGCTTAGTTATATTAGCCTGAATTTCACAGATGAACAGGTGTATACATTATTCCCTTATTTGTGTTTTTTAAGTGGCTGCTCATCTTCATCAGCATTTGTCATCTGTTCCAGCAGAAAAAAAATTATAATACACATAGCTCATACAGGAGGGAACACAAAAATAAGGAGCAGTAAAACAGTATTGATTGCACTCTGTTCCCAGCTGCCTTCTCTCCACACTCAGATTATAGTTTCAGATAGAATAATCTTCCATTATTTGACACATAAACATCACAGATCACAGTGACAAAAGGTCTCCAGGCACTGTTCCCTGTTTACTCAGTTTATGTTAATGTGCTTAATACATTTATCACAGAATCAATTAGTTTGGAAAAGACCTCTGAGATCATCAAGTCCAACTTATAACCAACCACAACCATGTCAACTACATCATGGTACTAAGTGCCACATCCAGTCTTTCTTTAAACACCTTCAGGGACAGTGACTTCACCACTTCCCTGGACAGTCTACTCCCATATCTAATCATCCCTTCTGGGAAGAATTTCTTCCTAGTGTCCAACCTAAACCTGCCCTGGCACAGCTTAAGACTGTGTCCTCTTGTCCTATTGCTCCATTGCCTGGAGAAGAGGCCAAACTCATAGAGAGCGATAAGGTCACACCCAGGCCTCCTCCAGGCTAAACAACCCCAACTCTTTCAGCTGCTCCTCATAAGACTTGTGCTCCAGACCCTTCAGGAGCTTTGCTGCCCTTCTCCGGACTCATTCCAGCACCTCAATATCCTTCCTGAATTGAGGGGCCCAGAACTGGACTCAGCACTCAAGATGTAGTCTCACCAGTGCTGAGCCCAGGGGAAGAATTACTTCCCTAGTCCTGCTGGCCTGATACAGGCCAGGATGCCGTCAGCCTTCTTGGCCACCTGGGCACAATGCTGGCTCTCGTTCAGCTGGCTGTTGACCAGCACCCCCAGGTCCTTTTCTGCTGGGCCACTTTCCAGTCGCTGCAGTGCTGCATAGTGTTATTGTGGTCAAAGTGTAGGACTCGGCATTTGGTCTTGTTGCACCTCATGCCACTGTCTCAGTCCATCGATCCAACCTGTCCAGGTCCCTCTGCAGAGCCTTCCTACTCTTCAGCAGATTGACAGTCCTCCCCAGCTTGGTGCTGTGTGTGAATTTGCTAATGCTCAGTCCCCTCATCCAGATCAGCAATTAAGTTAATTAACAGGACTGGGTCCAACACTGAGCCCTAGGGGACATCACTAGTAACTGGATGCCAACTGGATTCAGCACCATTCATCACCACTCTCTGGGCCCAGCCAGCCAGCCAGTTCCTAATCCAGCAGAGAGTGCACCTGGCCAAGCCATGGGCTGCAGCTTTTCCAGGAGCATGGCATGGGAGACAGTGTCAAAGGCTTTACTGAAGTCCAAAGCCACAGCCTTTCCCTTATCAACCAGGCAGGTCACCTGGTCATAAAAGGACATCAGGTTGGTCAGGCAGGACCTGCCCCTCCTAAATCCATGCTGGCTGGGTCTGATCCCTCAGTTGTCCCATATATGCCACGTAATCGCACTCAAGATGATCTGGCCCATAACCTTGCTGGGCACCAAGGTCAGGCTGACAGGCCTGTAGTTCCCCAGATCCTCCTTCCAGCCCTCCTTATGGATGGGCATCACACTGGCCAACCTCCAGTCATTTGCAACCCCCCAGTGAGCCAGGACTGATGATAAATGATGGAGAGCAGATTGGTGAGCTCTTCTGCCAGCTACCTCATCACCCTAGAATGGATCCCATCCAGTCCCATAGACTTGTGAGCATCTAAGTGGCACAGCAGGTCACTAACTACTTCCTTCTGGGTTACAGAGGGTGTACTCCACTCCCTGTCCCTGTCTACCAGCTCAGGGCACCAGCTGTCCCAAGGATAACTGGTCTTACTGTTGACGACTGAGGCAAAGAAGGCATAGGTACCTCAGCCTTGTTCACATCTTTGCTGACTATATTCCCCTCCATGTTCAATAAGGAATGGAGGTTTACTTTGGCCCTCCTTTTTTTATTAATGCATTTATAAAAACACTTACTATTATCCTCTACAGAAGTGGCCAGATTAACTTCTAACTGAGCTCTTATCTCTCTGATTTTCTCTCTACATGACAAAACAACATCCTTAATGACTTTTTGAGTTGGCTGCCACTTTTTCCACAGTCTTTTTTTTTCCTGAGTTCCTGCAAAAGCCCCCTACTCAGCCAGGCCAATCTTCTGCCCTACCACCTCTTCTTTTGGCACATAGGGACTGCCTGCTCCTGCACCTTCAAGATTTCTTTCCTAAAGTATGTCCAGCCTTCCTGGGCCCCACTGCTTCCCAAGTAACTCTCCAAATCACTGTCCTGAATAGGCCAAAGTCCACCCTCCAGAAGTCCAGGGTAAAGGTTTTGCTGATGCTGCTCGTCACTTCACCAGGTATTGGAAACTCTATCATTTCATGGTTGCTGTGCCCAAGTTGGCCTCTGACCACATCTCCCACCAGCCCTTCTCTATCTGTAAACAACAGGTCTAGTGGGGACCACTCCTGGTAAGCCTGCTTTTCAGCTGTGCCGAGAATTTATCTTCCAGTCACTCCAGGAACCTCCTACACTGCCTCCTCTCTGCTCTGCTGAGTTTCTGGCAGACATCTGTCAGGTTGTCTTCCAAAAGAACAAGAGCTGGCAATCATGAAACATGAGCCAGTCACTTATAGGATACTCCATCTGCCTCTTCATCCTGGTTGGGTGGTCTATAACAGACTCCCCCCAGGATATCCAGCTTACTCGCCTTCCCCAATTCACACTCAACCTTGCTATCACTATCCTTGAGGTCTATACAGTCAAAAGTCTCCCTAGTATATAGACCCCACCACCTTTCCTTCCTTGCCTGTCCTTTCTGAAGAGTTTATAATCACCCACCGCAGCACTCCAGTCACGTGAGTCATCCCACCACATTACCATGATAGTGACTATGTCATCACAGCTTTCCTGATGCACAGTGGCCTCCAGCACCTCCTGTTTGTTACCCACACTGTGTGCATTGGTGTACGTGCACTGCAGTTGGGCTGCTAATTTCACCCCTAACTCTGGCATGCCACCCCCAACCTCATCTCCAGCAGGCCTGGTCTCACCCCTTTCCCTCTTGAAACCCTCCTAATCAGTCAGCTCTGTCAACTCATGGTCTAGAATCCTTTTGCCCCTATTAGACAGGTGGACCCCATCTGTCTCCAGCAGGCGTGGCATTGTATAAACTGCCCTATGATCAAAAATACCAAAATTCCACTGATGGCACCAGTCTTTAAGCACTTGTTGATCACATGGGTTTTCCCATTCATTTTGGCATTCATCCATTCTACCAAAGGAATCAAGAACACCATTTGTGCTTCTATCCCTTCAACCAGATGACACAGTACCTTGAAGTCCTTTTGGAGTACCCTAGTACTTCTTTCATCAACCTCATCACTGCTGACCTGGACAACCAGCAGTGGATAGTAATCAGTGGGCCAAATTTGTCCAGAGGGTTTCCTGGTAACATCCTTTACCCAGGTCGCAGGGAGGCAGCAGACTGCCCGGTGGGATGGGTCTGGGCTGGTCAGCACACAGGGCCTTTGGCTTCCCTCAGAAGTGAGTGACCTGCTACAACAACCTTTCTTTTTTCCTTAATATCTGTATTTGTGATCCGTCTGGTTGACTGTTGGTCTGGGAGACTCCCCAGAGAGACTCTTTTACAGTGTGTCTACCCAACCCTTGAGATCTAGGGCTGCAAACCTGTTCTGTAAGGACACCTGGGAAGGCAAGGGATGCCTGGAGGGGATTCTTCTACCTCTCCGAGCAGGGACCTGTTTCCATTCCTCTCCATCTTTTAGGTCTCCTCCCGACGGCAAGAGGGTCGGGGCTTCTCTTAACTCTTGCTGAGCTTGCATCCCATGCTTTACATTCGTATTTTTAATTAAAAAAACAAACTTTGGAGACAGTTTAACTGAGAGTTGCTGTAGAAATAGATGGACTTAGAGTCGAGGCATTTTGAACCTCCAGTGTTGGCGCTATTGTTTACAAAATAAATAACAATAAAAATGTTGAGAGGGGGAATGGTGGGTTTAGTATTCAGCCACGCCGGATGCTACACTGGCAAGCCTGGGGACTGTGTGGGGCGGGCAGGGAAGCGCAGAGGACCCTTTGGCAACAGCTCACAGGTTGAAGTTTCCCCCTACATCGCTCCGCGACCCGCACGCAGCATCCTGCGGGACCCGCCACCGCCTCCCCCGCCGGCAGCGGGGCCTGGCAGGCGCTGCCCTACTCTCAGATC